>JAWNNX010000704.1:577500-640000 GCA_035044505.1 Zaprionus lineosus | reverse complement strand
CAAGGATAGGAATGACGAAAGGCGATTGGGCGCCTTGCTTATAGTACCCTAAGTGTTGGCAGTAAGATCTTTTTTTTTTTTTTGGTAACTCGAAGAAAATAAACTAAATGCCATTTTATGAGTAGAAATAAATATTTTTTTAGACTAAAAAAAAAATTGTTTTATTTTCTTAATAATTTTTTTTTAAGGAATTTTCAAAAGATTCAGAGATTTTGAGTATTTTCAAGTTTTAAAAATATTTAAAAATGTTTTTGACATTATAAATATTTTTTAAATTAGGCTTACAATTTTATTTAAAAATAATTTTACTCAAAAATATTTTTTTTTTATTTTAAGTTTACATTTTAATTTATTTATATTATTTTTTTATTTATTAATTAATTTAATGTTTTATTCATAAAGTTATATTTTTTTTTTTTTTTTAAAGTTCTGACACTAAAAATAAAAAACCATTTCATTTATTTTATTTATTTATTTATTTTGAGTAATTACAAAATTAAGTGTAATATAAAAAATAAATAGATAAAATATAATATGATTTATTTTTAGTTTTTCTGCTAAAAAAAAATTAAAAATAATAAATATTTTATTTTCATTTAATTAAATTGTTTATTATTTTTATATTCCCAAAAAAAATTAAATTAAATTTTTAATTAAATTAAATATAAAAAATAAATGAATAAAGTCAATAAAAATTCTTTTATTTTTTATTTTTTTATTTAATTAAGTATAAGTATAAATAAAAAAAATAAATAATCAAATAAATAATAATAAAATAAAAATATTTTTAGAGTCAGGATTTTTATTTTATTATTTTAATTTGCTTATTTATTTTTTATATTAACACTTAAATTAAATTGTATCCTGACGCTTGAAAGTTTTCCCACGAGAAGGAAAAAAAAACGAGATGAGAATTTTGACATTGTCTGTGAGCTTTTTATAGCTTTTCGCTAAATCTCGGCATCAGACAAGGATGAACCTTAACCCCGGCTGGGCTCGCCTCTGATAAGAAAGCTCCTGGCGAGTCACGTGCTGTAAGCGTAAACACAATAACAAAATTCAAGCTTTTCGGGCCTGGCGGCAGCAGCAACAACAACAACAACAACAGCAACAACAACAACAACAACAACAACAACAACAGCAACAACAACAACAGCAACAGCAACAACAATGTTTCCAGAGAATCACCATGAAAACGCAGAATCATTGTAACACATTCCGAAAGACCATGTGCCCGGCCCCCTTTAGCCGCCCCCCCGCCCGCAGGCCTTGCAACACTGAAAGTGAAATAGATGGCAGGCAACAACCCGAAGGATATTGTGCGAGGACACGCACGCGAGAGGTGAAAGTTGTGCTCGTTTTGTGTTCGCTCTCTTACACGTTCTCTCTCCATCCATCTCTCTCTCCCTCTCTCTCTCTCTCTCTCCCTCTCTCTTTACATCCCATTATTTACCTCTTCCTTTGTCTCCGTCTCGCTCGCACGCTGCTCTCCATGGCGAGGGCGAAATTGTCCCTTTGGCAATGTTTTTGTTATTTTTGTTTCGCGGTTGGAACGAAAATTTCGCGTTGCTGCTGCGCTTCCTCTTGTTGTTGCTGCTTGTGGTGGACATGTTGTTGTTGTTGTTGTTGGTATTGTTGTTGGCATCATTATATTTGCAACATTGTTCGCTTCTCTTTTTGGCGCGTGGCTCATGCCACACCAGAAGCCTGAACGCTCGTCTCTAAGGCAGAATCCATAAGGATGCAACTGCCTTGGCGCGAGGACAAACACACACACACAACCACACAACCACACAGCCACACACAAACACACACACACACACACACACGCACGCATAGGGCATAACACACATCGAGAGGCCCCAAGACTCAGTCTCAGTCTCAGTCAAAGTTTATCTCTGCCAGAGAATTGTTGTGTGCAACGCGGCGGATATAACACCAAAAATAGACAAAAAAAAAAAAAGAAAAAACTAAAAACTAGAAAAAAAAAAATAGAAAAAACAATAAAAACATCAAATTCAAAGAAACACCAATTAATAATTTACAATAAATTTAAAAGAAACTAAAAACAATAACGAGACAGCAACAAGAATTTTAACCAAAGTTAACAAAGCGTTTCAACAGCAACAAAAACAAAAAACAAAAATTAATTAAACAAAAAAAAAAAAAAAAACAAAAACAACAAGAAATAATTGCTAAAAATATAATTAATATTTGTAACACATTTTTTGCATAAAATATTTAAAAAGTAGTTTTAAAATTAAACGAGGCAAAAAAAAAATCATTTTCTAAGAATATATAGGAAATTATTGATATTTAAAAATAAAACAACAACAAAGAACAACAACAATAATAACAAACAAATTATATAGTTCAAGGTTAAAATAAAAAAATATTTTCTTTCAAAGTTCATAACAATTTTTTTTAATTTTTTTAATTGCAACAATTTTTTTTTTATTTTTTTCTCTGTGGCTACAAAAATTAGCAGCTTCCTGTGAAAGTAATGCGTGTGTGGGCAGCTCTGTGTGTGTGTGAGTGTGAGTGTGAGTGTGAGTGTGAGTGTGAGTGGGAGTGTGAGTACGTGAGTGTGAGTATGTGAGTGTGTGAGTGTTACTGTGGGTATGTGTGTTTGTGTGTCAAGTCATAAAGCAAATGATGCACCAATAACAAAGGACACTCAGAGCAGCAGAGAAAAGCTGAGAAAACGGAAGCTAAAAATTCAATTGGCATTCAATTCACAATAACAACAAACAAACACAAACACCCAAACAGCCAAACAGCCAAACACACACACACACACACACACACATATATGTATAGACATGCACACACTTGCACATGCATAGTAAACACACACGTTAGAGTCACATTTACATTTAGATTTACATGTTGTCCTCTGTTAAGGCAGCGCCTGTTATGTAATATCCTGTTTTCTGAAGCTGTCGCCTGTCATGTTACAAGTCCAGCAGGAAGTAGCGGGCGTATTGAGTGTGTGCGTGTGTGTCTGTGTGTGTGCGAGGTCGTCTTGTGTGTGCGGGGGCGTGGCATGCACCATTGCCTTAACTGCGCATTGCTGCTAAAATGATTTACACACTTTGCAACGCTACACGGGCACGGCATTGAGACATTAACACGAAGGACGACCATCCTTTAAATAAACATACCTTCTATATACAGGGATACATTCCCACATATATATTTAGTTGGGCGTGGAAGTTCTAGTCCATGCCTGTGTGTGTGTGTGTGTGTAGTAAACATGCAAATGTGTGACACTAATTCGATGAGCAATCGCTAAATATTACGCATACGCCGCATCGGCCGAAGGTCATCGCCTTTTGCTACCAAAAAGATTTGTTGTCATTTTTTATTATTTTTTTCTTTTTTTATATATCCTCCCAAAATATATATATATTTATTATCATTAAATTTATTTTTTTTCTTCTTTTTTTCTTCTTTTATTTAAGTTTTTTTTTTTTGTGCGTTGATGCGCTTCATTATTATTTTTATTATTATTATTATTATTATTATGATTTTTTTTTTTTGTGCTGGGGCAGCGCCTAATTAATGAAATGTGTGTCATAATGCGACAGACAGTTAGTAGGTCAAGTGGATTCCACGTTGAGGTTGAGGGCCAAAACCTCCTTTGCATCGTGGAACCCTTTGCCAAAACCGAGAGAAAGCCCAACAAGAACGCCACACAAAACAGCCTCCCCCCGCCCCGCCCCGCGCCGAGCCCCCTTTTTCGCCGACCACCTTACCACATGGCCAAGCCTAACACACCCTTGCCATGCCCTTCGCTAGCCCCTCAACCCCTTCTTCACTCACTCACACACACACACACACACACACACACACAACCGCAGCAGAAGAAGCGATGATATTGCGATGTTAAGTAAATAAATAGATGGGCGTTTTCTGGGCAACTTTTCTAATAACTTCTTGACATTCAAACGGGCGCAGCACAGTGGTTAGAAGTTGGCATAAATTGATTGAAATTATTGAGAATATAAGATGAAAAAATAAAATAAATTAAAGCTAAGCGGAAAATTAATATAATTAAATAAATTCAAGCTGCTTCTGGAATATAGAACAAAAATATTTTCAAGGCATAAAGGAATGCTTTGGCAGGGGCTCATTCACTGCTGGATATCCTGGCAACAGGACTTGTTTTAAGGAATAATTTTTTAAAGTGTTTAAAGAATGATTATTTATTAATTAACTAATTAATTGCCAAATACTTACACACACATAGGCATACACCCAGTGATTCAATCCTTTAGCAGTTTTTATCCTTCGATTTTCTCAGTTTTCCATAAAAAGTCAGGAGTTTTTTCAAAAGGATGTTTATATAACTATATATTATAATATAGATTAAAATTATTTAAAATTAAAAAAAATAATTATTTTTTTTTTAAAATATAGGATTAAAATAAATTTTGGGTCTGAAGTCGTAGGATCAAAGCCAAAGATGATTTTTTTTATTAGATTTGAATTTTATTGAAAATGTATATATATTTTATGGGATTGAAATATATAAAAAAAAACATTTTTTTTGTATGGATAATTATTTCAAAAATAAAAAAATAATTTTTTTTTAAATTAAAATTTTGAAATTATTTGTAAGAAAATTTATTACATTTTTAGGACTTTCGAAAAATGCAACTCTTTTTTTTCCCAAGCTTCTCTTCATTTTGTGATTCATTAAAAAAATTATTAATTATATATATATATTAAATTTTAGTCTCTATCTAACTGTCCACGCACTTCACCTTTCCAACTACGTTTTAAAAAAGTTCAACTTCAAGTAATTCCAGTAATTCATATCTCTTTATGTAAAATATTTATCCTAAGCTGTAAATTTATTTAAATAATTTAAAAAATCCTTAAATCTGCACAGGCGATTCCAAAACTCTGGCATGTTTCCAATGGCAGTGCAATTTTCAATACTAACTAACAATGAAATACAAAACTCAACGGTTAACGTTCCAATAAACTAAACAACAATTTGTACAAAATAATAATTTAAATAATGTTTAATAATCGTAATAATGTTTAAATAAATCCATAAAACTAACACTACAACTGAAAAAAAAAAATAAAAACAAAACAAATCCATAACTTAAAAAAAAAACTAAAAGTTGCAGTGCCAAGCGACACAAAAAAAACCAAACCAAAAGAAAAAATAAAAACAGCAAAAACAAAAACAAAAAACCAAAAAACAAAAACCAAAACTATAAACAAAAACTTCAGTTAATATTCTTCACATAATTTGCACCTAAAGGTAAGTTTAGAGCACAATTTTCATAATTCTAATTGTTATTAATTATAAACCTTACGTAATTCTGTGTGTTGTCCAATAAATTTTCATATTTAATGCAAATTTTTAAGCACTTTTTTAACTGCATAAAATAAATTTAAATAAAATATTCTTGGTTTCAAATTTCAACTTTTTTTTTTTTTTTTTAATAAGGTATAAGTATTTTTTTTTTTTAATTTTCTACAAGGATTCGCTATATTTAGGGTTTAGGGTTGTTTGAGATCAGAAAATGTGCTTTGATGTTGTTAAGATGAAAATGAAATTTCTTTAATGAAATAAAAAAACAAAAAAATGTATATAATTTAAATAAAATAATTCCATTAACATTTACATAATAAAACGGATAATTTAAAGAGGCTTCTTAATGTATGACTAAATAAATAAATTTTCTGTCTTTCTGTCTTTCTGTCTTTACTCTGTATAAAGTTAAGAGCCGGAATCTTTCCAGAAGATCTCCGGCCCTTAGAATGGCATCAGTTCTACGGCCAAGTTCCAGACAGGCAGGCCGCGACACACGTAGATACAAGAATTGTACAATTTGGACTCCACCTTGCCCATTTGGACGTTGGTTAGAATGGAGGTGAGGCTGCCCTTTTGGTAGTTGGGACACTGTTCCAGAGTTTGGGCTGCGTCCATTTTTGCTATTCGACATGAGGATTGAGATTAGTATTGAAAATTCGATGGTTTTTTTTTTTTTTGGTTTGTTACCTTTGATAACGCCTTGCGAAATCCATGTGGGTACATTTATTTCTGTCCAAGGTATGACCTCCTTTTTGTTTGTCGCCAGCCATCGGCTGAGTACATAAGCCGATACGTTGTCCATGTTACTGTCGAGGGCGGGCATCAGTGTGCCAACCACAGCGGGACACAAAGAGCCATGGTAAAAATCCTGGGCACCGTACAGCGGACTATAAAGTCCCGAGCTCATGATGCGCGTCGAATCACAGCCAAAGAGGAAAATAACACTGTTCACGCGGCTTTGTAGAATCACGCGATTTGACAAATATTGTAGGGTTGATCCATGACCCGCATAGCTGCAAGGGAAATCCTCAAAGTCATTCACTTAATTTAAATCCTTCAACTTAAGGTTACATACACAAAGCAATCGGATTTAAAAGCCTGTTCAATCATAAATTTTTCTGTGGGCACAGTCTCAAACAGATGCTGCCATTTGGGTAGCCAATACTCGAGGAAGCTGCGCAAACGACGTCCCGAGTTCTCTAAGTCGGCTTCCGGATTGATGACAGACATGCCGCGCTTTATGTTAACCGTATAGAAGCCATGCTTTATGCGATCCTTGTGATGCATGTACAGACGCCACAAACTTTGCAGCGACTTGATTCGTGTAAACTCCTGCATGGGCGCCAGCTGCTCCCAGTGCATATGATCCAAGCGCTGTATGCGAAACCATTAGTAGAAGTTGTTTATTTTGTAATTCAGTGAAACTATGCACATACCTCGTCCACAACTAGAATAACAGGATACCGCTTGGTAGCCAGTGGCATGTGCTCCTCCATTACTTTCCAACCGTTAATACAACTCTTGAGTAGCTCAAACACTTGAAGCGCATTGTGTTCTTTGTACTTACAGTCCTTTTTGCTCATGGCGCTAAGCTTATAGCTTAGCTCCTTCATCTCAGTGCGCTGCATGCGGTTTGCATGCAAAGCCGCCTGGGAGAGCAAAACTCGCTGTTGATTGGACCAGGAATGATTTTTACAAAACTCATCCACACGGTCAAAGAATATCTTCTTTTGCTGCTTAACAGCTAAGCAATCATAGCGCGAGCCCATAAACAAAACACTGTAAGGTCTAAAAACGTTGGTAAAAGAGGAAATTAATTTCTGTAAGGGATTAAACCATTAGAAACAGATAACTTATGCAATTTGTCTATCTAATGTTACCTTAAGGGATTCCTCAAACTCTCTTATTGTTTTCCAATATGTGGATTTGGCCTCTTTGCTTTTTACCATTTGTGGATCAACGGTTACTACACGCTTGTACCGGCTAACCAATGTGCCATACTCCTTGAAGATATCTGTCAATGAATCGCTTCTAAACCGCAGACAAATGGGCTCTAGTTCTGAACTGCGACAGTGGCGCAGTAGCGATAAATAAATGTCGCTTTTGGCACCAGAAATGTCATAAAATGTCGAATACGTGGTGGCAGGATTGAAGCTCTTGCAGAGCTGCAGCACACACCACTCATTTGGCAGCTTTTGGCATACTTCCTGCATGTGGGCAATGCCCTCTTCTTCTGTGTCATTTTTCAGTAAGTCAAGTGTTTCTATTGGTTTCCGAGTTTTACAATTTTTATTATTGAGTTCATCGAATTTAATGCAAGATTTTAAGACTTTGCTTAGGAATGGATTCCTATGAATTGGAAAGTTTATTTTATTTCTTGTAATTATAATTAATTATTTTCTATTCATTTTTACTTACGTCTCATAGTCCAACTTCTCTTTGGCACTAACTTTGTCTAATATGTCGGCACATCTCGGCTTTTGATAGGATTCCTTCTCTTTTGCGGTTATTAACCGCATATCCGAAAAGTGGTATAGGGCCTTAACCTGGTAGTAAATTGAGCCCAGTTTGTTACCGGAGCGGTATTCTTCATCCGCACGCAGCAAATTGTATTCTTTAAAAATGCGCGCACAAACATTAGTTAAATGCTGAAAACATATTTATTGCACATACCTTTGGCTTCGGATCCAATTTGGACACTCGATTGGTCGCACATTTTAATATTCGCTGCATCCGCGTCAATTGTTGAGCTAAGTATTTTATTATTGGCTAATTAATTTCACTAAATTTAAAAAATCGGCGCCGTCAGTCTGCACTCCACAAGTTGCTATTTTTGTACCTTGTTTGACAATGTGTTAGAAAACGACGCAAGGGCAACATTTTGCAGCACTGCAACCATCGATAATTACGCATCAGCCATGTGCGTATGTACTATCGAAAGAGGTTGGTATTTTTTAGTACATTATTTTTGGATAAACCGCGCGTGCAAGTTAAAGTGCTGTAAAAAGTGAAAAATATTCAAATATTTGTTTTAATGACTTATATATAATTAAATAATGAACATAAAGCATTAAGTAAGTGTTAAGTCTTATACTACATTAGTTATAACATTAAAAACGTCGAACACAAAGCTTAAGCTTACTTCTGCCGCTTGTGCCGTTATTTGAGCCGTTATATGTGCTGTTGTTGTACTTGCTTATTGTAGTCGTTGGTCTGTTGTTGTTTTTGGTGCCGTGTATTCATTCATAAACACGCAGCGACAGGAATGTTCACGTAGGGCAGTTGTTGCCCAAAGCTTTGCGCAGCGGCGCAGATGCCTAAACATCCAGAAAACTGTGTCAATCTCGCCTAATACACTCATGTGTGCATCCCTATACATATAAATATATACATATATGTATATACATACATATATACTTATATATGTATATATATAGTATATATTTTTATATAATATAATATATTATATATAAATCATATATACCTTTCAAATAAATGTATGCATGTGTATGTTTATACATATGTATGAAAGTATGTGTGAACATATATCACAATGGTTCCCCGATGAACCACACCCTCCAGTTGCCCTAAAAAGCCTTACGCAACAACAAAGCGACACACATTGGCAATTATTGCAACAACCACAATAAGTGTAACAACAACTAGAACTTTGACATTTTACAACAAGGTCCAGCACAGAACCTTCGGTGACTTTTGTTGTTGCTGCAATTTTTACGACCAGGCGCGCCTTTTTGCTGCCCGCTGCAAGCAGTTGCTGCGTCTAATGACGTTTCTTTAAGAGATAACGACAACAGCTGCACTAGCAGCAGTAGCAGCAGCGTCGTTGTGCGTGGGGTGTTTGTATGTGTGTGTATGTGTTTGTGTTTGTGTTTGTGTTTGTGTTTGTGTTTGTGTCGGTGTGCTTAAATGCGTGCGAAGGTCTGACGTCAGTAAGCCTGGCGCATCCCGTTAGTGTTGTTATTTTTTTTTTTCTTAGTTCTTTGTTTTTGTTGGCCGCTCCCCAGCTGCAGTTGTAGCTATCAGTTTAAATGTTCATCTGTGCTATGCCACCCCGTACTCCCCTCGCCTATGCACTCTTTGCACTGTATATGTAGATGTACATACTTTAGGAATTGAGTGGCGCTTTACCCCGTTATATGTTTTATAGATTTATTTATTGATAAATTAATGCAGCGTGACGGTAGCTGTGGTAATATTATTATTGATGCAGCATCCGCAGCAAAGTTAGCAATTTTGTCGAACTTGTCGAAGCTTTCGTTAAATATTGAAAGCACGCCGACGCACAAGCACAAAGAGCACTCTCATTTCTCATTTCTCTCTGTTTCTTTCTCTCATTCTCTGTGTGTCTTGCATTTTGCTTTTGCCACTTTATCTGTTTTTGTTGTGTATTGTTGTACTGTCAGCGTCGCTGTCGGCTGCGCTGCCTGGCCCGTTGGCCACAGAGCACTCAGCATCCTTTCTACTTATTAATTTTGATGTTGCTTTTCACTTTTACTTTGTGTATGTTAAACGTGGCTCGGTCGGAACGTGAATGTGTGTACGTATGTCTGAGTGTGTGTGCGTGTGTGGGTATTTTGTTGTGTGTGTGCGTGTGTGGGTATTTTGATATATATGTGGGTGTGTGTGTGTTTGTGTGGGGGGCATGTGAGTGTGTGTTTGTATGTATGTATATATGTATGTATATATGTATGTATGTATGTATGTATGTATGTATGTATATGTATGTATAAACAGTGTTGGGCAAGTCACAAAAGTCCCATGACAATCATCTGTTGTTGTTTTTGTTGTTGTGCTGGTGATGTTGTTGATGTTGTTTTTGCGGTCACTTGAAGCTGCAACATTTTCGTCGTCTAGGTCATAAAATGTTGACGCACGTTTCAATCTTTTTTGACCAACGGCCACCTGCACCGCACCATTAATCGTCCATCGTACACTGCCCACTTCACCAGTTCACCAGTTCACCACCTCACCACCTCACCACCTCATCACCTCCCCGAAACCCACAACCACCCACTTCAACTTGGCAACCCTCTGCATTATTTATGAGCCACTGCTAATGCAAAAACTTGGCACGTACATATGCAGACTACCTGAGAGCGGGTTGAGAGCGTCGTACGCCTAGCAAATTATAACATTAATATTACATTAACGCACACCAACACGCAATCATACACATGCATATACATATACATACTCATACATGCACACACACACACACATACAGTCAGAGAGTGACAGGCACACATATGCATCGGGGAGACATTAAAGCGAAACGGAATGGCAAAACTTTCATTTGACGTCCTAACAGCGGCAGCAACAACAAAAACAAGATGAACACCAACCACAACAACACGCGACATGTAAAATAAATGTAACAGAAACAGCAGCAGCAGCAGAAGTAGAAGAAGCAGAAGAAGAAGAAGAAAAAGAAGAAGATGAAGTAGCAGCAACAACAGCAGCAGCGGCATCAACACAAAAACAACAAAAGGACCTCAAAAGCACCAGCACCAGCACCAGCACCAGAACCAGGACCAGGACCAACACTAGCAACAGAAGTAGCAGCGGCAGCCACCCCAAAAAATATGGCACACATTCCAACAGTTGCAGCGATGCTGACGTCGACTGCGACACTCAGCAGATATCCCTCATCCAGCTGCTGCCGCGGTGCCGCTGCTGCTGCTGCTGCTGCTGCTGCTGCTGCTGCTGCTGCCGCTGCTGTTGATGTTGCTGCTGCTGCTGCTGCTGCTGCTGTTGCCGATGTTGCTGATGTTGGTGATGTTGGTGATGCTGCTGCTGCTACTGCTGCTGCTGCTGCTGCTGCTACTGCTTCTGCTGCTTCGTACGTTTTGTACTCTGCTCTCAAAGTCAAAGCGATTTTCGAAGTCGACGGTTGTGTGGCTCGCGCTACTTGCTACGGTGCTGCTTCCAGAAGCAACTGACAAAACGCTTTTAATACTTCAAACAAAAAAGAAAGAAGAAATATATAAATACAACAATAACAACATAGCAAACAGCAACACTGAATACGCACACGCAAACGTACACACACACACGGACACGGACACGCACACGGACACGCACACGGACACGCACACGCACACGAAGACGAACACAAATACGAATACGCAAACACTAACATACACACTACACACAGAACACACAAATACGCATACGCATACACAATAAAGCTTGAAGTAAAAATTAAGAAAAGAAAGTAAGCGACGGGCAGCACACGAGGAGGAAGATAAAAAAACTGTAGCATGCTTTTGGGCAGCGCAGAAAAGCGTCTATGCCAAAATTGTCATATTTTATAGTTTTTTAGTGTGTTAAGTGTTTCAAAAAAATCGACATTTAAGTAAATTAAGGTGTGGTGATTTATGCAACTTTTAAGCCACACGCACGAGCACTGGGCGGCGACAGACATACACAGGAGGGGAGGGTGCGGGGAAGGCAGCAGTGGCAGCAGCAGCAGCAGCAGTCAGCGACTGCACATACCTCTAAGCTAAGCGCAGACAAACATACTAACACACATACACACACACACACATAAACACAGGCACACATGCATGTAAATATATATATTATATATATTTATATACTTAAATATATTATTTATGTGTGTGTGTGTGTATATACATATATACAATCACATGAACAGAGGCGCAAGCACACAAATAGGAGGCATACAAAATAAAGGATAACGGCGAACGAACGACGAAAAAGCAAGAAAGAAATCGAAATTAAAATATATGTTGTACGACAACAACAACGATAACAGAAGCAACAACAACAACAGCAACAACAATAACAATAACAGCAACAACAACCACAGCGTAGGCAATTTTCGGCTGTCGCTGTAATTCGAAGCTCATCTGCGCTGCCTTACTCTCTGCTGTTGCTCCTGCTGATGCTGTGAAAGCGGCTGCTCTCTCCCTCGCTCTCTCTCTCTCCTTCTCTCTCTCTCTCTCTCTCTCTTTCTCTCCCTCTCTTTATCACCCACTCTCCTAGTTTGCTTCAATCGGTTTGGCTTGCTATTACAGCCGCTCTGTGTATGTGTTATGTGTGTGCATGTGTGTGCTTTGTGTGTGTGTGTGTGTGTGTGTCGTTAAGTGAAAACATTTCGTTTCGTTAAGTTTTGTAGGTATTTTGGCAGACCAAGTTTACTGAGCGACGACATGTCCTCGTCATCTGCTGCTGATGCTGCTGAGAATAAAAAATTCGAATTATAAATAAAAAATAATCTCAACGAATTCCAGCACAATTCAATAATTATCATAAAATTAATAATAGTTTAATAAACCGAAAATCATAAAATATAAAATACAGTATATAAAGTTTACAATAAGCACAAGGAATTGGGAAAACTAAACGGCGAGAGAAAATTAAGAAAAAAAAAACAGTTTTTTGATGTGTGTGTTTGGAGAAGACGAAGAGGCGAGGTAAAAGGCGTTGCCAAATGAAAACCTACACCACGCAGAGTTGAATAAAGCGCACAGTTTATAATAATATAAATAAAAATAATAATAACAATAATAACAACAATAATAACAACAATAATAATAATAATAAAAAAAAATTAAAATAATAAAAATAAGAAGAAAAATAAAAATAAAAATAATAAAAATAAAAATAATAATAATAATAATAATAGTTCAAGCAATCAATCACTCTAGTTTAGTAGGCACAACTAAGTTAATAGCTAAAACAAAAATTGCAAATATTAATTAATCATACGCACCGTTAAACACCGCAAAGTTTTATATGCAAAAAGCACCCAAAGTGAAATTTTTTCTAGTGACATTGTGAAAGGCAGCGAATATATTCGAGGCTGCAATTATAATACACACACACACACACACACACACACACACATACATACATACATACATACATACAAACGCACAGAAACATACACAGTCGCAACAATCATATAGCATATAGGATATAATGAATAAAAGGACTCGGCACAGGAGGCACTCTGGCTGTTCTATTATTTAACTGCTTTTAACGGATGTTTCAACTTGACGAAAGCTGATTGAAAGCCGCTTTCAACGACAGCATCCAACGCTCGTACACCGTTACAAATAGTGAAAGAAAGAGAGAGAGAGAGAAAGAGAGAAGGAGAAAGAAAGGGAGCAGAAACGAAGCAAGAGAGGACGAAAGGACACGCGCAAGAGAGTGCTTTTGCTAGTCCCAGCGACTCTGCGTGCCTGTGTGTGCTTGTGTGTGTGTGTGAAAGTGTGTGTGTGTGTGTGTGCGTGCGGGACTGTGGCAACACCAGCAGCAGTAGCAGCAGCAGTAGCGGCGACAGCGACAGCGGTAGCAGCAGCAGCGCCGTCAACATCAATCCACTCAATATTTATATTGCACGAGTCCAATCTCCTCTCGAACTCCTGGCAATTTAGACGCAGTCGCCACTGGGTCCTAAGTTTCAGAAGTTTCCTTTGGTTCACTTGGTGACTTAGTGACTTGATGACTTGATGACTTGGTGACTTGGTGACTCCAAAGGAAAAATTCAAAGTCGAAACACCAAAATAAATAACATCTGACGGCTGCTGTTGATCCTGCAGCTTCCTTCGTCTTCGTCTTCGCCTCTGCCGTTGCTTCTGCTTCTGCTTCTGCCTTTGCCTTTGCCTCCGCCTTCGACTCCGCCTCTGATTTTGTCTCCGTTTTTGTCTTTTACAACGCCTTCAGTCAAGAGTCTCAAGTGCACAAATTGCAATATTTACAAAATATATAAACAAACTGCAGCTGTGACTGTAATCGTTATCGTAATCGTAATCGTAATCGTAATCGTAATCGCAATTGCAATCGTAATCGTAATCGTAACTCTAACTGTAACTGTAACTGTAACTGTAACCGTAACTGAAACTACAATCAAGCACAACAAGAAGCAAGCATAAACCAAAACTAAGCCAATAAACGCACAATAAATAACAAGCAACAAGCAACAAGCAACAAAAAAAAAGTAACAACTAAGAAGTAACAAGTAACAAGTACCAAAAAATACAAACAAATAATCAACAAAGAGAAACAAGAAAAGCAAAAATACAAACAACAAATAAAAAAAAAAATACAAATATAAATAAAAATAAAAATATATTAATAATCAGAGAATCGAATAAACAACTTAAAGACACGCGATGGGTGCCAAGGAAAGTGTTGAGGCGGCCGTCAAAATGAACGCCGATGGCTGGGGACACGTGGAGGTGTGTATACGTAATAATAATAAATATAATAAAGAAATTAACTATTCCTAAGCTAAACGAAGGACCTCCCATAGCCTTGTCTTATTGCCTATCCGATTATTGCGATTATTTGGTTAACAAAGTTGGCAATTGATTTACCAATTACTCTTACCGCTCTCCACTCTTTGCCACTACACTCTTCACTCTTCACTCTTCACTCTTCACTCTTCACTCTTCACTCACCACTCACTACTCACCACTCTTCACTCTTCACTCTCTACTCTTTTCCTTTTGCCTTCTTTGCTTTGTTTAATTTCCAGTTATTAACTTTGTGAACATTTTTTTTTTTTTTTCTTTTACTTCAAGTTTTGTTCTTTGATAAAGTTTCATAGACATTTTGTTAGTTGTGTGTTCTCCCCCTCTACACGCCACACTCCTCTTCATCTTCTTCTTGCTCTTCAATAAATCCAACAATCTCAACATTCAATCTTCTTTCAACTCAAATACACTTTTTTTTTTTTACAACTTTGTACACATTGAGTGTAAATAAATGTAAACAAAGTGTTAATTACTTTTATCTCTTTCTCAGTTCAAGTTAACAGCCGCTTGAGAAAAGCGGGAAATAACATGAAAAGAAAGTAGTTTATGTTAATGAAAATTCCATCCATAGTTAAGTGAAGTGTTGCTTGGGAAATTCTCTAAAAGTTCTTTCAAAAGTTATGGCTCTCATCTATGATATAATTGCAATTCAAATAAGACATCATTTAATTAAACACATTAAGTTGATATTAACAGCAAATTTGATGTTGACTTTGAAACTAATAAGTTAACGGTTTTTTTAAAAAGGCAGTAAAGCAGTTAGTAACAGGAAATATGGTTATTTAAATATAACTAAAGTTATCCTAATGTTAACTTTAAAATAAATATGTAGATTTTATTTAAAGGGGCATAAATTTATTTAACAATAATAGAAAATCAGTTAAATACACTTAATGTGTTCTGATATTAAGGAATAAATTAATATTTATTTTTAGTTCTAAATACCAACTAAATCTATGATAGTGATGGACAAATACATAAAATTTGCTTCTCGACTTAATTTAATTTAATTTTATATTTGTAACCAGTTAAAATATTAAGAAGCAGCTAAAAACTTTTCTTAAAAAAAAATATAGCTTAAAGTTTTTATTATTATAATTTTATTTAATATATATTTACATTGATAAAAAGTAGTTTGAAGTAAATGTGAACTATTTTAATTTTTATTGTTTATTGTTCATTTATTTTTATTTGTTTTCATTTTTATTATTTAATTATTTAGTTAATTTATTTTATTGTACACATTTTTGTAGGTGCTGTTCGTTTTATTATTTAAATATACATATAAAAAATGATATAAAATAATTTTACAGTAAGTTCTTAATATTAAATTTTTTTATTTAATTATTATTTATTTTTTACTATTTTTTAATATTATATTAATTTTTTAATTCGAAGACTAGTGGCAAAGTTCCTTACCTTCCACAACTTAAAACTTCGCGGAATAACAAATCGACTCGTATACAACAATATAAATATTAAAATACAAAAATAATAAATTTAAAGTAATGAATAATAAATTTAAAGGAATGAATAATAAATTGAATTAATTAATTACTTAAAGTAATGTTAGTTAATGTTATTAAATATTAATAATATATTTGATGTTGTATTATGGTTTCTTTAGGTCATAGAATTAATTTTGTCTTTTGTTTGGGATTAGCCAAAAGGATACACACACGGATATATAAGACCAGGCAAAGGAATGTCTTAAATATTAGTAATTTTATTAAATAATTTATTTAATTTTTATTTCGCTAATTTCTTTAGTTCAAGAAGACAATAAAATAATAATAGTAATTTTTTTAAATTAAGGGGCTAGACTGGCCACGTTTAAAACAGTTATTATTAATTAGTATCAGATAAGGTTTTAAAACTATTTTAATATTTTTAACATTTAAAGAAATATTAAAAAATTAAAAAAATATTTAAAATTTGTGGGGCTCAGATTCCATAGGCAAATGAATGAAATGAACGGAAGGCTACAAATTTATGGGTCTAATTAAAAAAGTGACTTTTTTATATATAAAATTTGAGAGCTTTTAACTTTCTTAAATTAAAGAAAGCCAAAAATGTTATTTTTACATAAATTCGCCAATTCCCCTATTTTTTATGTAGTTCTGCTTAAAGTAAATTTGGCGAGTTTTGAAGTGCAAACACAAATATTAATTTAAATATTTAATAAGTGGATTCTATTGAAAGCTGCATCCTCGTGGAATTTATTGCAATCAGCAACGCCCACGAATGACCATTGAGTCGTCAGGTGGCATCCACAGTTACCTTTCACCCAATACCAATTTTCAGCTTCTTCTGGTGCTGCTGCTGGTGCACAGCTCAATTTGTCATTGATGTGGCACAGTCTGCGACTGTGACCCAAAATCGCGAGAGCTGTCGCCACCTTCGTTCCTTATTGCATTTTGATGAGCACTCGACGACGCGGTGGGACGTTATTGGGCTGTGAGATAGAGCGCTATTTGATTGATTTTAAAAATAAATTTCGACAGAAAATAAAAAAAAAAAAAAACAAAAAAAAGGAAAAAAAAAAACACGTGCGCAGCAGCGGCACAGGCGCCGTTGGCCGGCATTGTGGCATCCACTTGATGGGGGCAACTCTGGTGGGGGCATGCGGCCAGAGATTCAAATAGTTATCGTCAGATCTTTTGAGCGCGTCGAGTGCGACGATCTGTGTATCAAAGTATATGTATATGTATAAACATATACATATAAATATAAATAAATAAATAAATATATATATATATATATATTTATGCTCACATTTGTGTGTGCGTGTGCGTGTGTGCGTGTGTGTGTGGGCGAACAGCAGCTCTTAAGACCGCGAAGAGACAATGAGGCTGCTGCATAAGATTTACAGTTTTGAATGGAGAGACAGACATAGAGAAAGAGCAGGACAGAGACAGCGGCTGCGATAGAGACAGAGACAGAGACAGAGATAGAGATAGAGAAAAAGAAATAGAGTGGGAGAGAGAACTGGCGAGTGAATGAATGAAAATGCGCTTTGATTTTTCCTCGATTTCTGTTATGAGTTTTTAGTTGTCTGCTTGACTTTGCGGTGTGCATTTGTCAATATTTAAATAATCAAAAAATAATAATTAATTAAATTGATAAAAAACAAAAAACAAAATAACTATTGAAACAAATATAAATTGAATTTTTTTCTTTTAATTCATGTGTAGAATTTTTTATTTTTTTCTTATTAATAAAAACAAATAAGAGGCACATCCCAAAGCCAACGGCCAAGAGCTGAGCGATAAACAGGTGTCTGTTTGTCTCGACGGTAAATGCTAAATAATAAAAATAGATGGAAAATCATATAGTGTGCACACAGTGTATAAGGAATCGGCTAGACAAACAAACAAACAACAACAAACGTAGCCAACATATGGGCCATCAGAAACTGGCCCAAAACTATAAATATATATATATACTTACTTCTGATTTAGTAGTATTTATATTTAAGATTTAGTTTGAGTACTAAAAGAATTTTCAATTTAAATTCATATCTAGATATATATACGCGTGTGTGTGTGTGTGTGTGTGTGTGTGTGCTGGTGTGTGTCAAACAACATAAAACTGATCTCTGAACAATCATCGCTCGTCGATCATATCGAATCATAAACATTCGAAAATCAAAGCAAACTTCAAAGCATTTTTTTGCGCTACATTTTGTTGGTATTTTTTTGTCTTTTTTTTATTAATTTTTATTTATGTTGCTTTTTGTTTATTTTTTGTTGTCTTTTAATTTTTTGTTATTTGTTTTTTGTTTTTTTTCTTCTTATTGTTGTTTCTTGTTGTTTTTGTTGACACCTACACGCGATGACGTAGTGTAGCTGCAAACGCGCTTGCGTCGGAGTATGCGGCCGGAACGGCGTATGGAGAAGGGGGATGGGGGAACGGGGAACGGGGAACGTGGTGTATTGAGTGCGGTCTGGGGCAACCGGAGACTTGCATTTTGGCCAGCAACAGCGTTGAACCTCGTTCGCACCTCTCGGCGGCCGCGTGTTGGTGATAATAGACGACCGGCGTGGGTGGTTTCATGGCTTAATGGGGGACTGTGGGGCTTGTGGGGGTACTCAGCTATTGCCTAATGACTGCTACATGGCCTCAAGTTCAAATCCAACTATGCATTCATATATACATATACATATATATTTATATGTGTATTATGTGTGTGTGTGGGTCATATCTAAAGTATTTCAATAAAAACCGCCTTTATCGGCTTTGAGTATCGAACGACTTATATATATATATATACTCATATATACTCATATATATAGATATATAATTTATTGTATTAATTTTCAAAGCCGCACACTTGACTTTTGCATTAGAAACGCTTGCGAAAAGTTCTGTCAATGAAGACACAAAATTATAAAAATTGCAACTATAAAAAATTAGTAAAAAATCCTCTTAAATGGTTTAATTTAAAAACCTCACATTAAATTCAGATTTAGGAAATATTGAAAAATTTAATCAATTTATTTGATTGATTGATTCAACTTGATTTTAAAACGAAAAATCACTTGCTATAAATGTTTGAACTAATATAAAATAAGCGGGAATTTTTGTTAATTAAAAAAAAAATATTTTTAAGGCTAGAAATATTTTTTTTATAAATATTTAAGCTAAAATACAAATATCTTAAAAAAGTGCAGTCAATTTTATTAAGATTGAAATTATTTTTAAGCTGAAAATCATTTGCTATAATTTTCTCAAAAATATAAAGATTCTCAGAACTAACCTATAAAAATATTTTATCGATTCTCTTCTAAGCTCTCTACAAATTCTAAGCTAATATACATTTTAAAAAAGTGCAGTCAATTTTATTTAATTTAATTCAGTCAATTTTATTTAATTTAATTAATTAAATAAAATTGAAATAATTTTTAAGCTGAAAATCGTTTGCTATAATTTTCTCAAAAATAGAAAGATTCTCAGAACTAAACTATAAAAATATTTTATCGATTATTTTCTAAGCTCTCTATAAATTCTAAGCTAATATACATTTTAAAAAAGTGCAGTCAATTTTATTAAATTTAATTAATTGAATAAATTTGAAATTATTTTTAAGCTGAAAATCGTTTGCTATAATTTTCTCATAAATATAAAGATTCTCAGAACTAAACTATAAAAATATTTTATCGATTATTTTCTAAGCTCTCTATAAATTCTAAGCTAATATACATTTTAAAAAAGTGCAGTCAATTTTATTTAATTTAACTAATTAAATAAAATTAAAATAATTTTTAAGCTGAGAATCGTTTGCTATAATTTTCTTAAAAATATAAAGATTCTCAGAACTAAACTATAAAAATATTTTATCGATTATTTTCTAAGCTCTCTATAAATTCTAAGCTAATATACATTTTAAAAAAGTGCAGTCAATTTTATTAAATTTAATTAATTGAATAAATTTGAAATTATTTTTAAGCTGAAAATCGTTTGCTATAATTTTCTCATAAATATAAAGATTCTCAGAACTAAACTATAAAAATATTTTATCGATTATTTTCTAAGCTCTCTACAAATTCTAAGCTAATATACATTTTAAAAAAGTGCAGTCAATTTTATTTAATTTAACTAATTAAATAAAATTGAAATAATTTTTAAGCTGAAAATCGTTTGCTATAATTTTCTGAAATATATAAAGATTCTCAGAACTAAACTATAAAAATATTTTATCGATTCTTTTCTAAGCTCTCTATAAATTATATAATCTAATCAATCAAACTTTCATTTCTTTCTCTTCCCCTTTTACACTTATCCTCCACTTGCCGTACGTCTCTTTCTGTCTTCCACTCTGCCTGTCTGCCACTCCCTCTTCCACGCTCTCTCGTTCTTCCTTTGCTTCAATCAATTTGATGGCATCTGCAGCGCGGAAGTCGCTACCACGGCCATCGGCATAATCAACGGTCGCAGTCGCTAAACCGCGGCCAGGCGCTCTCGCAGGCGGACGTGAGCGGCATGTGGTGACATCGGGGTGCCTCAGGTAAAGGTGAGTACACACAAGGATAATCGAATCTAACGATACGATTGATTGAAATACCAAATTTTAACTGATCAAATATCCTTTCAATATATCCCTTAGGAGCTGCGGCGGGCTGTGCAAATTGCGCCATGGGCAATAAATTGAGCTGTTCGTGTGCGCCTTTGATGCGCAAAGCCTATCGCTATGAGGATTCACCATGGCAAAGCTCGCGTCGTCGCGATGGTCACCTATTGAGGTAGGTAATGGTGTGGCATACAGACACAGTTGCAGCAGCCTGCAAGACCGACTCTCTACACACGTCTAGTTGACACCTTATTTCTCAGACTGTGCTCTTCAAATAGAAGCAAAAAAACAAAACAACTAAAAACTAACAAAAAAAAAAAAAAACCACAACAACAACAACAACAATTACAATAACAACAAACAACAAACAACAATAACAAAAACAAAACCAAAAATTGAATTCGCTCTTTCGATAACTTTTTGTAATTAACTAATTGTGTTCTTCTTCTGGTTTTTCTTTCTTTCTAAAAAACAAAACAAAATAAAAAAAAAACAAAAAAAAAAAAAAAATAAAAACAAAACCGAAACCGAAAAACTTTCGACCTCTTGCCCACACTTTCAATGATCCAACAACAACAAAAATTACACAAACCACACGGCAACATGAACACCATGAACAACAACAACAACAACTACAACAACTACAACTACATCAACAACAACAACCACAACTATAACTACAACTACAACTACAACTACAACAATCTGCCACCTGCTTCAACTTTTCCTACCTTAACGAACAACTGTAAATACTGCAACAACAACAACAACAATTACAACTACAAATAATTTGATTTTACTTTCAATTGAAACAAAAATAAATTGAAAATCAACCTGCACGAAATTTCAATTGGATGCAACACCCAACCAACCAACCAAACAACCAACCAACCAACCAACCAACCAACCAACCAACCAACCTACCAATCAACCAACCTACAAACTAAATCAATCAATCAATCTATGAACCAATCAATCAATCAATTAATTAATCAATCAATCAATCAATCAATCAATCAATCAATCAATGAACCAACCAACCAACCAACCAATCAACCAAACAACCAACAACTTTTCAAATAATCTATTGTAAACAAACGTTTTATTAACCAACGATAGTTCGTTCAGGTTGTGGGCGGAGGTCTTTCACGTATCGGCAAGTGGCGCCGGCACCGTCAAGTGGCAACAAGTGTCTGAAGATTTGGTTCCTGTCAACATCACATGCATTCAGGACTCGCCCGAGTGCATCTTTCACATCACCGCGTACAACAGTCAGGTGGACAAGATACTCGATGTGCGACTTGTGCAGCCAGGTGAGAACTACAGTCGTTCACCTCTCGCTCCCTAAGCTCCCTTCATATAAATATATATATATATATATCTCTCTCACTCTCCCACATTTGCTCACTCTTTCTTTCATTTTATTATTTTCCCTCTTACTATAATTCCTTCTCTCTCTCTCTCGCTCTGCCTTTTACTCCCACCTAACAACCCTTCACTAATTGACATCTTCACCCCTTCCCTCACCAAAAACCTTACTACCTTCCACTATCCCCACTTCCTCCCACTACCTTCTACTACCTCCCACTACCTCCCACCACCTCTCATCAACCTTCTTTTAAAACTTGCATCCTTTTGTGTGCGCGTGATTGTGTGCGTGATGTGTTCTTGTTTGTGTTAAATTTACAGGCACACGCATCGGACAAGCATCTGAATGCTTTGTTTACTGGAAGGATCCAATGACAAACGATACATGGGGCCTCAACTTTACATCGCCCATCGATGCCAAACAATTTCGTGAATGCTGTGTAAGTATTCTCTTACAGTTTGTTGTTGCATTCTGCATAAGCGACGATGACAAGCAACCACCTCAACTGATACCTCAACCAAATGTACCACCTCAGCCACCCACAACACTGTGTAACACACGCACACTCACACACACCTACACACACATACACACTTGCATACCCAGAGATACACTCGCATACGAACACACTCATACTGACACACTCACACAATCAGACATAAGGACACTCTGATACTCTGACACTCTGACACTCTGACACTAAAACACACACACACACACACACACACAGTTGCATATCTCAACACTCTCACATATCATAGAGATACTCACACATGGAACATATCCCACGTGTCACACACAGACACATGCATACTTAACACATTACTATTACTTTTACTATTACAACAACTACCTACAACAATAACAATAACAATAACAATAACAATAATGACAACAAAACCAATAAAAAACAATAACAATAACAACAACAACGACAACAACAGCAACAACAACAATACCAATAGATTCCCAGTAGCTGGGCAGTTGGAAAAGTTCCTGGAGCCTGGAAACGTTCAACTGCCCCACAGAAACAGAAACAGACACAGAAACCCGCAGAAGATGCCACAAAAAAAAAAGATGCTGTGATTATGATGATGATGATGATGATAAAGATAATAATAATGATGATGATGATGATGTTGATGAGGATAAAAAAAAATAAAAATATTGATGAGGAGAATGAAGATAATTAAAAAAAAGGATAATGCTAATGATGATGATGATGATGGTGTTAATGATAATGATGATGTTAATGATAATGAACTTGATGTTGACAATCGAACGTAATGAATGTTAAAAAAAAAATGTTGCGACTTAAAGTGCAGTTCACCTTTTTCCAAATCTCATTCATTTCTCTCCCAAAGCAGCGTTTATTTCCCTGAGACGCGTTTTCCAAAACTTAAAACAGTTTCTTAAAAATCCATCCAAAATAATCTTTTTGAATCATTTAAAGTAGGCAAAAAGCTTAATGTCTGTCATTAATCATGTCATTAGTCACAGTATCGCAATCACGAGTCACGAGTCACAAGTCACAAGTCACAAGTCACTGGCCTTATTGCAGTCACTGCCACGCACACAAATCACAGTAGACAGAACGACAAATATAAAATAACAACAACAAAAACACACCAACAACAACAATAGCAACAATAAAACAATAATTAAACAACAACAGCAACAACAACAACAACAACAACAATAACAATAACAACAGGAACATCGCTCTCTTAACTGCTAAAGCGAAAGCCGCTGCCCAAGGCGGCAGACACAGTTATATACATACATACATAGATATGTATATGTATATATAAATATATATCAAAAATATATATTCTCGTTCATTAGTTGACTATTTGACGTATCTGAATTACAAAACAAAATTCCTAAAATTTGGCATTTGTATTTAAAATTTGTTTTTAGTTCCTCCTTCAAGATTGTTTTTTATTTTATTTTATTTTTTTTTTTTTTTTTATATTTTTATAGAATTAAATAAATTGAAAGTTTTTCCAATTATTATGTAAAACTATAGTAGATTTAAATATAATATTATATCATTAACAAGCTTTAGTAAAATTTGCCAAAAACACAACAAACACACAAAGAAAAACAAAGAAAAAGAAAAACAAACTCAAAATCAAAAACAAAAACAAAGACAAAAACAAACACAAAGTCAAAGCGAAGCGATGAGAATTTGAGATGAGTTGAGTTGGGGGGAATTGCTTCAGATTTGTATATATGTAGATAGGTTTATATATGGGTGGCTAATATGTATATATGTCATTATATATGTATATGTGTATGTGTGTGTGTATGTATATGAATACACATACATACATACATTTTATACATGCCTTTAAATTGAAGCTTCAACTTTGACTCTACTCAATTTTTCGATCGCTTTCCTTGACAGCTTATACATACATACAATCCTTACTAATATATATATATACACTCACACACACACACACACCCCTAGTATACACACACCCCCATATAGTCAGCATATAAATTATCTGGATTTGTGTCTAATAATTGTTTCGTTTCTTTTCTTACTTTGCGCCTCATTTGTTGCAGGTATCTTACATTATAAAAAAATACGTTAGTATCGCTTCATATTATTTATTTGTGAATACACTACTACCTCTACTCCCACTTCTACTACCACTTCTACTACCACTACCACTACTACTGCTACTACTATTTAAAACAATTACTAAATGTATTTTTTTAAATATTTATCACTGCAGTGAAAAGAAATACCACTCTAAATGTAACTCTTGTCCCATTGCAGTAGCGCTCCCCTTCCTCGGGCATGTCTAAGATCAACCATCTATACATATACACATCTCAAATACACACACCAACACACACACACACTCGCATAAAAGTGTCCTTAAGTGTCGTTGCTGTTGTAAATTTTGTACTTTAAATGTGTCTGATCGTCTCCCCCCTTTGCCACCTTCTTGTTCTCACTCTCTTTTACTACGTCTCTCTCTCTCCCTTTTTCTCTCTCTCTCTCTCTGTGTGTGTGAGTGTGTGTGTGTGTGTGTATGTACATTGTACAATATAACAAATAACTTTCAAGTATCACATAGCACACATTTAATACCACAACAGATATATACCAAAGCAAATATACCAGCTAAATACCAGAAAATATACCATCTAACTACCAGCCATTCAAAAAACATTCGTGAGGCGAGAAATTGTATTCATTTTGTAAATTTTTTCCATAAATGTGCAAAGTCTTGTTGTATGTGTGTGTGTGTGTGTGTGTGCGTGTGTATATATAAATGTAAAGGTTCTTAATAGCTATGTAAATTTAACTATAAAACACAGACAAACACACACACACGCACCCACACACACACACACATACTGTTACATATACGAAGACTGACAACACTCACACACTCACTCAACACTCAGAACACACACACATATACATACATTTGCATTCCACAAAATACACCATACACACACACACGCCCACACACACACACACACACACTAAAATTTGTTAAATGTATTTATATTATATATTCTTTCATTTCTTTTTCTCTCTTCTAATCATTTTCGAAATCATTCTCAAAACACACCCAAAAAAAAAAACAAAAAAAAAATAACACTCAAATCAAAATCAACACAAAACTCGAATCAATCGAAAAACAAAAACCAAAAACAAAAAAAATATACCAAAATATCTCAAAAATCACAAAACAAACGTACAACAAAAAATTAAAAACAAAAAACAATATATATAATATCTATATCTATATTCAAAAAATTCGTTTTCGAAAATTTCATTTTTGATGCATTTCATTCAATACTTGAAATATGTATAAATTTTCGTACGAAAATTCGAAATGTAACGCAAATTTGTTGAAACTGACTTAAAAAAATAAAAAAAAACAACAATGAAAATCCCCACACGAAACGTTAACAATTATCAACAACAAACAACCTAACAAACTACAACAACAACAAAAACTTAAACTACAATTTACAAACTACAACTACAAACTACAACTACAAACTACAAACTACAACTACAAACTACAAACTACAAACTACAACTACAAACTACAAACTACAAACTACAAACTACAACAACAACTACAAACAACAATAACAATTTTGAATACATTTCTAAATGTACACCCCTCCCCCCAAAACAACAACAATCTATCAATCTATCAATCTATCTATTAAACTCTGTCCCACCCGAAATGCTTTTATTATCTAACATAAATTTTATTTAACTCTACTCTCTACTATATATTTATGTATGTATAAATATATATATATTTATATATATATATATGTAATCCCAAAAATCTATTCGTTTGCATTTGTCACGTGTGCCAAACAATGAAATAATTAATTAAAAAAAAAAACCAAAAAAAAAAAATATTCATAATGTTAAAAATTAAATGAAATTTAAAAACTAATGAACGAAATGAAATGAACAATTTGTTATTGTTATTGAATAATAATTTGTAAAAAAAAAAAAAAAAAAATATATATATACATATATATATATTTATGTATATATATATATTAACAAATATATTTTTAATATAACAATTGCCGACGTACAATGAAAATGCAAAAGAAAAACGCAAAACGCTTTAAAACAATCGCACGTATCCTCTACTACAATACCGTTACCTATCCATTGCAAACCGTTTCCGATGAGCCCTAAATCCCGAGTACACCCAACCCCAGCCTGATCCTATACCAAGTGGGCGGTTTATCAAGTCGAATCGAATAAATATCGAAACAATTTTCAAAAACAACGCAAAATTAGACTAGAAAGAAGAAGAATCGAAAGACTAGCAGTGAGTAGGAAGAAGAAGAGTGTTGCATTAAGTTCTACACTTGAGAAGCGCCGAGGAAGGCCGTAACAAAACAGTTAACCATTTCAAGAGGTTAAATCAAAGTACATTTCGTACATACAAAAATATATATTTATATAAGGCTATTAAATATATATATATATATATATAGTAAATATCTATTCTTGGAGGATTATTTTGAGGTTTTTAAAACCAAGCAAATATCGAAGCGTATATCGAATATCGAGCATCGTATATCGAGTATCGATTTGAGAATCAAAAGCAACACGCACATGCTCACAATAACTGTTTTCGCAGCAAGTTAATCAAAATAAAAACGTAATTAAATAAATAATCAAAAAAGCTAAGAGTTAACTTTACCGTTAGGCTAAGTTTAAATCGTTAAGAGTTGAAAGTTCAAACCGTGTTCCATTTAATTAGAGTTACAAATCGCGCCTAGCGCCAATCGAAGAGATCGAATCGCCAATATAATATAAGAGTTAAGCTCCAAAGCTCCTAAGCTCCTAAGCTCCTATAAGTTATATAGGGAGAGACACGCTGCTTAAACAAATGCACCCAAAGGCTTCCAAAATACTTATAAAATAAAAACTCTTATATTCTCTTCTAAAATACTAAAATACTAAATACTAAGTACTTAATACTTAATACTAAATACTAAATGCTTGTATGTCTATGTTTGTCTTCTTCACTCTAACTAACTAACTAATTAATTAACTAACTAACAAAGCAACCAACTAACTAATTATATATTTACTAACTATCTTTAAACCTTAATGTATTATAATACTCAAGGCTCTAAGCACATGTCAAGTTATATCAACTCTATATGCACTCTTCTACTTAGTAGTTCTTATAAGTCCTCTTATACTACACACAGCTGAAAGCTAAAGTAAGAAAAATACTGAAAATATATATATAAAAAAAGAAAACCAAAAAACATATTGAAAACAAAGTAAAACAAAGAAAAGTACCTTCGCCAGGCTTGTCTACAAGCCTGTGCCTATCCATCTAAGGATCCAAGGATAATCATGATTCATGATTGATCGATTGATCCGTTGATGATATAGTTAATGAGAAGAAAAGATTTCCGAAAGCAGAGAGAAAGCAGAAACCGCACACACAGAACCTTGTAATCCCAATCAACTAACCTAATGATAGTGCGACGTTTTACAGTCGCCTTCTTTCAAATTTTCACGAAAGGCCTCGTCGAGCTACTCCCTGAAATTGGATCCGCCGGGCAAGGGCAAGGTCAAAGCCAAGCGAAAGCCGCTCAGCACTCCCGCGTCGCCGTCGCGCGTGCGCCAAGAGCCCCAATGCACCTGCATGTCCGCCGAGCAGTATGCGCGCCTGAGAACCGATCCACGTGTTAGAGGTGAGAGAACAAACCAAATCCAAATCAAAACAAAAAAAAAAAAAAACAAAATAAAAATACAGTTTAAAATAAATACAAAAATTACAAAAAGAAAATATATATAGAGAAATATGAAAATCAGAGAGAGTAAGAAAATATGTAAAAAAAAAAAAAGAAAAAATACCAAAAAGTACTGCAAGAAAGAAATGTAATTGATATACCAAAAACCAAACGAAGAGTCAATCAAATCGAATCAAATTAAAAGCAAATCGGTTAGTCAATTAGTTGGCAAGAGTTACTAACTATATACTAATACCTTGTACTTGCTCGTAACTATTTTGCTTTTCTTTTGCTTTCCGTTCCAAGAAAATGATGTTGGTTTTGCTTTACGTTTCACGTAACTCGTTTCCTGAATAACTCCTCCTTCTTGACGCGATGGCTTCCAAAATATATGGTTCTTTTTTTTTTTTCTTTGATATGTGACCGAAGGCATGGCCTGCCTCCATGTGATAAAAAAAAAAGTTATGGTTACAATGTATTTTATTTTTAATTTAAAATTTTTAATTTACGCTTAGCATAGTCTCTTCATAAAAATACAATATTCCACTCGTATACCCGATCAATGGTAACCGAAAATACAGTTAAACGCAAATTAGAAATTAGGCGCCAAATCCACCGCATCCCCCATCAAATCTCATCGCCTCATCATACTCATTGCAGGTTCATCCACTTTGCCGCGTAATGTCGGCTCCCACAGAATCACCGATGTCGATGGTCAGCAGCAGGGAAAGGTTGTGAGCGCCGTAAGCAGCACCTCCCTTTACGATAACGTGGCTAGCGGTGGCCCTGGAGTGGCCCAAGGAGGCGGTAAGTTGACTATGCGACCAACTGAATTTTTCCTGGGAATTATTTTAAATATATTGAATTATTTTGTAGGTAAAAATATTGAGTATTCTATAGAAGTTCCAAAAAAAAGTTCAATCACTTAAAATTGGATTAGATTTAAAATGTTGACTTCCCGTTTAACGTCAGGTCATATTCGATTCGAACGCAGTCAACGATGTCCTTAGAGCTCACTAGATTATCCGACTTTTTATTTTTGAAAACCAAATATGCATTTTGCTCGCTTAACCGATTTTACCGGTTCGCTATTGAAGCAGCATTACATCATATTTCAGTCTTAGTTATTTTTAACCGATTTAACCGTTCCGATATATGAGCATATTTCATATTCTTAGACTTATTTATGATATTAATGTTTATGCTGATATAACCGGTTCGTTAACCGTTTCATAAAAACCCATTGCTGTTGAATCCTTGCCTAGTTAAGCATAACCGATTCGTTTTTGTTCAAGTATATGTATTAAATGGTCGCTATGAATACCATAATTTATTAAATTCTCGTTGACTTGAACTTCAAAATATTTAACCGGTTAGAAGTCGAATTGAAACTTTATATGTAGTTAAGACTCTATACATAAAGACAATCGGTTAATTGTACTGACAATCAGGTACATGATTTTTTTGCTTTTATTAAAGCTATTTAATAGTTCGTACAGAATACTATAATTCCTCTTTGCTTTGAGAAATTTTACCGGTTTTAACCGTTTCGTAGGTAGATTGCCTTTTTTAACATTTCAAATATTAATAAATTAAAGACTAGATTCAATTTAATTCAACCAAACAAATCGGTTAAATAAGTCAACACCAGCCACTAGGGCTAGGGTTTGAGTCTTCGCTAAACTGAAGTTTCGTGTCATTTAAAATCAGGCGTAATTCTAGCCTTATAAAGGGGAACATCAAGTGATAGACACTAATCTGTGATATGCAATGCTCGAATAATGTTAAAAAAAACAACTCCATAATCCGCAGATACCCTACAACGTCAGCTTAAGGGGCAAGATGGGACGATGGTGGCCAATGCCGGCGTAAATACCAATACGCCGGGCGTGATTGTTACTGGAGTGGGCAGCGGCACGGATATGTGCACACAGAATCATGTGGGCTCACAGGTGGGGCCAGACGAGCCCGGCGCCTGTCAAATGGACATGGATCTGTCGAAGAGCGAGGGTACACAGGTGGGCGGTGGATTGCATCAGAGTGTGGGCACCGCCACCAAATCAACTGGCACACGCACCAAGGATTTCAACGATGATATGGTGAGTGAATGCCTTCAGGCACGCCAGGTAATCTTGATGGCGAGATACATATACCCATTGGGCCCATGTGACACTCTCGCATGGCGCTTAACTGTCTCATTTGGGTGAACTGTCTGGTCTAACCACCAACATCTCTTTACCATTGCAGACACGCGACGCGCACTCGCACGACATGCACCACCAGCACAACGTAATCAACAACAACACACGACGCAAGACCAAGAGCACCGAGGATATGAACGTCGATACGAGCACTTTGAAGCGCATGCTAAAGCCGATGCCCAGCACCGAGAGCCCCGTCACTTCCCCGGAGATGGGTCGACGGCGTTACAACTACTACAATGCGAACGCGGCACAGACTTTGGGGCCGCAGCACATGCACCAGCACGGCATGGGTATGGGTGTCGGCGTGGGTGTCGGTGGAGGAGGCGGTGGCGTTGGCGTCGGTGGCCATCACGTCATGAACAACAATACATTGGGCCGCGTCAGTGGCAGTCAGTCATCGCGCTTCTCCGGCTCGAGGTGAGATTGTGGCGTCCGTATGTTTTTTTTTTTATTGTATTTTGTATTTTGTATTTTGTATTTTGTTTTCTTATCGAATCGAAGTAACTCATTGTTTATGGATTTATTGTTTTGGTCGGCAGATCATCGCATGAAATTGGACGCGGTTATCCGCAACGTAATCTATACTTGGAATTGGAACGGGAACGAGAACGTAGCTGCATTGAGGGCTCACCGCCCTCGGATAACGTTATGTTTGATAACCAATGCTATGCAACCACGCCCAGTTCCAGCAACGGCAACTCCGATCAGGATCAATCATATGGACAACAGCAGCAGCAGCAACAGCCCCAGCAACAGCAACAACATCAGCCACATCCACAGCAGCGCGGATCGCGTCATCAGCATCATCAGCATCAGCAGGCACCCAATGTGACCCCCACGCCGGGCAGTCCCACCTCCCGTCTGCTCATGGAATATGAAATGCATTTGCGCAATACCCTGGCCAAGGGCATGGATGCCGAATCCTATAGTCTGCACACCTTTGAGGCGCTGCTCTCCCAGAGCATGGAGAATCTGGGTAAGCTGGTTCATATGGTGCCTGCAGCGGCCTAGCGGCGAGTTGTAATTCTAAACTAAATAAACTAAAATATTTAGTTTAGTTTTAGTTTTAGGTTTCGTTTAGGTTTTAGCTTTTCGGTTTGGTATTCCGTTTGCCGTAGTTGTTTTTTTCTTCTTCTTTTTTTCTTCTTTTGTTCTCGTTGTTGTTGTAGCTGAACAATTCGCCTTCCCTTCTCCATTCGCCGCCACCCACTTTCTATCATTTATTCTGCCTCCTCTAATCGAATTTTTAATTAGCCGGAGCCGCAGCCGCAGCCGCAGCCGCAGTTGCAGTTGCAGTTGCAGCCGCAGCTCCTCAATGCTCTTCACGCCCATGACACACGATTTTGCGGCTCATGTCAATGGCTCAATCAAGTCAAACCCAACGACTCCTCTCGACCAGCACTCGCGGGGTTTTCCACCTCCCTACCAGCCCCTCCCTGCTCTGTTCTGCTTTGTCTTCTTCTTTTTTCTCATTTATTTCCCAACAATAGTTCCGATTGATAGAAATGTGCTCCGGGAGGGGTGACCACTAGATGGTAACGGGTAGCTCGATGATGGTAGATGATAGGTGGTTGCCAGTTGATGGTAGTTAGTGGATAGTGCAGTGTGATAATCGGATTAAAGTGAAATGCCGTTGCTTGGCCAGATTAACTGGCAAAGGAATTTCAATTTCAATTTCAAATTCGATTTCGATTTTAGTTTTCATTTGAAAGCTGATTTTCCGTTTTTTTTTTTATTTTTGCTGTTACTCAATAAGAAATAAAATTTTTACCGTTAAAGCTTAAATGCGAGCAAATAACGAGTCCTTTAAACTATTGTCCTTTAAACTATTGTATTGAGTGTTTATTGTTATCACTTATTGGTTAGTTGGTTAGTTTATGAAATAGTTAGTTAGTATAGATAGTTGGTTAGTTTATCAGATAGTTGGTTAGTTTATCAGATAGTTGGTTAGTTTATCAGTTAGCAAGTTACTAAGTTAGTTATTTAGTTAGCCGATTAGTAAGTTTGCTTGACAATTAGTTAACCGGTTAGTTAGCCATTTAGTTAGCCAGTTAGTTAGTTGGTTATTAAGTTAGTTAGTTAGTTATTTAGTTAGTTAGTTACTTAGTTAGTTAGTTAGTATTTAGTTAGTTAGTTACTTAGTTAGTTAGCTTGTTATTTAATTGCCATAAAAGTCGAAACTGTTAACTGTCCATGTATTGGTGCTCATCCTGTCTGCGCGCCAAACTTAAAGCCTCACATATCCTTCGATCATTTCATGTTTGAATCCATCGACGATTCAAATTTTTGCTCATCTTCACTTGCCAATCATTTAAATGATAAATAAATTGAATTAAATTAAATGAATCTAAACATCCTTAAACAATGAAAGTCCTTTTTGAATGTCATGCAGAGTTTATGCTTTAAATTCCTTTTTCGTAAATAATAATTTTTATGAATTTTAATTAGTTTTACTATTTAATAATTAATATAACTATCTCTTAAATAAAACTTAAATAATTAAAACTTAAATGCTATCCATCACACATACACACACACACACACACACACGCACACATACACTTACTTTACATTTTCATTATGCTCTCGCACACCACAAAACCATCGACCATCGACCATCGACCATCAACAACAAATGCCACATCACTTATAACAATAATAACAACAACAAAATAACAACAACAAAATCATCAACTACAACAACAACAACCAATCATCAGAATTCGCTGAAAGCCTACCAGGATCAACACAGCGCAGCCCATATCCTCTTCGTAGGCGTAAGTAGTTCCATTGATTGCATGTCTCAAAACCCAATACATTGTCTTTGCTATTGTGAATCTAACTAACGATCCTTTTTGTCAAGGATCCATATGATAATTCCAAGATTAATTATAAACTTCTTTTGAATGCCTCATTTGCCTGCTCTTAGTTGGCATGCTTAAAGTTAGTTAAGTCCGTCCTCCCCTAGTTAAGTCCTTGCTTAATTATGGTATATGAACTAATCCTTTTTTTTATATATATATCTATGCAGCCAATGCCAAGTCATCAACTTTGCCGCTGCCCCCACATCGCCCCTTGTCCACCATACGCGATAAGGAACGTGATCGTGATCGCGATGGTTATTACAGTGATCGCAATGAGTTGATACGTGAACGTGAACGTGAACGAGATCGTGGCTATTTATCCGATCATAATGCAAGGTAAGATCTGGTGGAGATTTCATTGATTCCTTTACTAATCCTGATTACATTTTATTTTAGCTTCTCGAATTCACGTTGCGCCAGTTGCATTGGCGAATCGGCACGGGCCCAGTGGTTCCGTCACTCGGACGGCTGGCGTTCCGGTAGCTCGACAATTGGTTCTGGTTCCGGACATGGAATGATGACGCAACAAGTGCCCGGCTCGGGACACAAGCGTTCACCATGGGACTCGCTGCCATCGCTGCGTCAGGATAGTAGCCTCAATGATTCTGGCTACAAAAGCGCTCGCGCCGATTCCCTAGAGCAACGGTATGACTATTGAGATTATTCTCGCAACTCTCAGCCATGGTTTAAATCTAATGTATCCTTTTTTCTGTGCTTTGCAGTGCGGAATTTATACGTCAGGATAGCTTGCGGTCAGAGTATTTGAGCGATCGTGAATCGCGCTACGGAATTGTACAACAGGCCTCCATTGAGAGCACCGACTCGCGCATGTGTTATCTCACATCGTCAGAGGTGAGTTCTAGGATTAAGCCCTACCTAAGGATAGTTCAGGGATATAGTTCCATTAAGAGAGTTGCCTCCACTCAAAAAAAGTCATATTTATTTACACTGAGAAAGGGAATCTTGTGGAAAGTTCACCTACTTATTTATTCATAACTGCTGCGACTTTATATACTCTAGTCATTTATATCGTTCTCTCTGGGTTAACTGGCATTTCTATGTATATATGTCTGTGTGTGTCTGTATATCACACTTTATATCCATTAATCGGGGCTTATTTATAAATCCAATGAAACTCACATAAACCCTTGTGACAAAGCTTCTCGTTCTCACGACTGTCTCAACGTAATGCAACGACATCCATCATAAAGCCCCAATCCAGGCATATTTAACTCCCTCTCTCTCTCTCTCACACTCACACACTTTTACTCCCATTTTTACTCTCTCGCACTCGCACTCTCCCTCTCTCTCTCTCTCTCTCTCTCTTGCTGCCTTGTTTTCGCTCTATTAAGTGAATCCTCCCAGGCCGCACCCCTCCCTGAAAAGCACTCGAAAAGGCAACTGTATTCCGTGCTCTATTTATAGACACCGGGCCAGTGGCAACTGGGTCAACTGTTGGCAAACTTTAACTGCTGTGCCGCTACAGCTGCTGTCGAAGCTGCTGTTAGCTGCTTTAACAGCGCTATGTTAGTTAACAGCATGCGCTGCTAGCTAACAGAGCGAGTGCAATAAAATTCTGTTGCAATTAACACAGCATCCAATTTGAAATCTACTTGCATATATGTGCCGGTGTGTGTGCTTACACACATATATATTTATATCTATATATGTATATTATATAGTATATGAAATTTATATATATATACATATCCTTATATTTGAGTATTCGCCACAGAAAGAAAGAAAGAAACCCTTGTACAAAAAGGAGGGAAAGTCAACTGGCGCATTTGGCTGGGCAACATAAATGATATTTTTAGTTGCAGCCCAAACTGACCCAGTTTTGCCTTGATTAAAAACAAACTGCCAGGCATTGCATATACAAGTACACACACACCAACACACACACACACACATACTTCTTGGCACACTCCTAAGCAAACACAATTGCAACGCTTCCCCCTTTACCAAAAAAAAAAAAAAAATGGAATAAAAAGTAAAAATTGGGGTAAAAAAAAACTTTCTCTTTTGCAACTCCCTCGGCTTTCAGCCTTGTCAACGTCAACGTTGCTTGCCTGCCCTGTAATGATGATGACCATTATTATGATGTTGATAATGATGATGATGATGATGATGATAATGATAATGATGATGATGCTTGATTATGTCCAAATGCAAGCGCTCCTCTGCCTAAATATTAAATTGCTGTGCAGAGCGGCGCAACGCTTTTGTTTGCATTCGCCTTGGACTCTGGGGCTCGACCCGCCGGCTTGTCAAGCCGGCAAATGCAAGGCGGTGGCATGTGGGCGTGGCATTCATTATGCATGATAGTCATATAATGTGCGTACTTGTGGCACGCTTTATGCCAATTTTGATCTCTTTGCCTTGACACTAATTAGACGCTGGCCCAAAGATGTCGCGTCCACTTCAATGCATGCAGTCATGCATCATTGGGCCGATGTGAGCCTGCCCCACACACCCACACACACACACACACACATACAGATGCTTACAAATGTATCGTAACATAAATACACACACACACACACACACACACACACATACGTACGTACGTACGTAGACTCGTTAGGAATCTCTGCGCAGTTAATTGCAATAAATTTCCATTGTTACACTGACACATAATCCAAAAGTACCGCACACTTTCCCCCACCCCGGGCCCTTTTTCCAGCATTTTTGTGGCGGCGCATGCGCTTTAAGCTCCGCACGCTCTTCCCTCGCTCTCAACGTGCTGTGCTTTTGCTCACTCTGCCGCAGCTTTTGGCCGCCTTCCAAGCTTTTGCGGTTCCACTGGTGCTGCTAATGCTACTGCTAAGGCTACCGATGCTTCTGCTACCGTTGCCGCTACCGCTGCTACCGCCGTTGTTGCTGCTACCGCTGTTGCTGCTGCTGCTACCGCTGTTGCTGCTGCTGCTACCGCTGTTGCTGCTGCTGCGTCTGCTTCTTCTTTCTCTGCTTCTACTGTTTCCACTGCTTCTGCTTCTGCTGCCTCTGCTTCTGCTGCCTCTGCTTCTGCTGCTGCTGCTGTTGCTGCTGGTACTGGCACTGGCACTGGTACTGCTGGCGTCCACTGCCTCTGCTGTTTGGCTTCCAGCTGCGAAAGCTTTGATTGCGCTTCGCTTGGCTTCGCTTCGCTCCGCTTGCCGCTGTCATTGCTGCTGCTATTTTGCTAGTGTTGCGCTAACTTTTGCTCTGTCGTTTTATAATCAACTCACAAAAATTTTTTATGTGTGCGTGCGTGTGAGTGTGTGTTTTGTGCGTTCTGCCATTTTGCAATTATCGAATTTAATTAAACCAAAATAAATTAACTACATGAAACTGCCAAGTGAATTTTATTAATATTTTTCGATTTTTGTCGATTTGCCCAAAAAACCAAACAAATCAAATGAAGACTCTGTGCAAAAATCTGTGTAAATCAAAAAATACAAAAACCGAAAGCCAAAAATAACAAGAAAGTTCAAAAATCCAAACACCCAAAAACCCAAAAACCCAAAAATTCAAAAATACAAAAAAAAAAAACAAAAAAGCAAAAAAAAATCAAAAAAAAATTACAAATAATAATGAAAACAAGAAAATAACAACTCCAGGAGATACAGCAAAGAAATAACAAAAATTACAAACTAAAAGGATATAAAGGATATGCAAGAAAGTCAAAAAAAAAAAAAACACTCGGCATAAGAAAACGCAAACATATGAAAAATTGTGTATAAAAAATTGTTTTAAAATTCACGAGGAGCAGACTCCGTCGCGGCAGTAACTGCAATTTTCTCTCTGTATGTGTTTCTGTTTCTGTTTGTGTATGCGCCTGTGTGTGTGTGTGTGTGACTGTTTGTGAGTTTTTGAGTTTGTGAGTTTTTGTATTTTTGTGTGTGTGTGTGTGTTTCTGTTTGTGTTTGTATTTGCATTTGCATTTGTATTTGTATTTGTGTCTGTGCATCGGTATCTGTGTCTGTGGCTGTGTCTTTGTTTGTTTGTGTGTGTGTGTGTGTGTGTGAAGCGCTCAAAAGTATGCAACGTGTGGAAAAATTCGCTTTATTGCAGTTTTTACTGAAATACCACAAAAAACGGCAGCCCATGCAATAGCAGCAGCGGCAAAACAATTTTACAACAACAATAAACCAACGACAATAATATAAAAAACCGCAACAACAATATCAACAACATCACCATCTACAACAAGCAACAGCAACAACAAGCAACAACAAGCAACAACAACAACAACAACAACAAAGAGAGTAGCATCAAGAAGAGGTTCCATGCAAGGCGCACGTTAAGCAAGTAAATGTCAATAAAAACCCAAATAAATAAAACAAAACACAAGCAAAACCTTAGACTAAATCTAGCCCAGATGCAGCTATTTCTATATACGTGTGCCTGTGTGTGTGTTTGTATGTGTCTGCTTTCTTTGTGTTTGCTGTGTGCTGTGTCATTTTATGCCAAGCCAAGATTAAATGCTTTGCTAATCTCTTCTAAGACACAAGCAAAGCAGTTGCCCAAAATAAAAGCAACTCAAACAATTTCCCTCATTTTACGCCTGTGTGTGTGTGTGTGTGTGTGTGTGTCCGCCTGTATGTGTGTGTGTGTATGCTTGAGTGCCCGTCTATGTGCCTATGTCCATTATAATAAAAATGACAATCAAATTTGTAGACAGATTGTTATACGCTGCGTATGCGTAATCTGCGTATGTGCTACGCATTCAGAGTAAACACAACGTTGCGTATACGCAATGTAAACCAAATCTAAACTCAAGCACGAATAACGCCTGCAATTGGATTAAAGCAAAGCGTTTATAACAAATCAAATTGGAATAACTGTTAAAGCAATTGTCAAGAAGATGGAAATAAATACATATATTTATTCAAAGCGAAGGCAAGAAGGAGGGAGCGAAAGAGTAAGAAAGAGAGAGGGTGAAAGAGAGAGAGAGAGAGAAGGGGAAAAAAAAGGCTCGTAAATGCGATTAGATTCACGTTTTTCATTTTTAGCCACGTGTATGTCGATGTGTGTGTGTGTGTGTGCGTGTGACTGTGTACACAAATATGCGCATGTATTCGTGTGTGTACACATGCGTGCGTATATATGTGCGTGTGTGTGTGTGTGTGTGTGTGTGTTTGTTTGTTTGTTTGCCTGTGCATTGATGTTGTGTTTTGATGAGCCATCAAGTTGGTATTTGTGTTTGCATTGAGGCCGGCAACTTTATATGGCTGCCCTTTGGACATTGGGCACGTGAATAACTGTTGAACTGTTACAGTTAGATTTACCGTTAGGTATAGCATTACCCTTAACACAAACGTTAGACACTGCAATTAGATAAACAGCATTAGTCGCAATTGAGCGGCTTTTGAATCAATGATGACTGAAGCCATTTACATCCTCTCTTGATTGTGACTGTAATATGTTGTTGTTGTTGCTCCTCATAGCGAGTGAGTGCTGTACTGTACATATATACAGCACAGGCTTCACTTCCATCTATGTACAACTACTTGATCAGCCGGGCATGAATTCTCTATTTGAAACTTGACCTATATCCACATTTTACTTGGTATCCCTGTCTGTAACTGTCTTGCTGCCTGCAGAGCTTTTACAATGATAAAGGACAATGATGATTATGTACTTCGTGAGGTCCTTTTATGTTGTTATGTACTACAAATGTTGAACAACATTTTCTTCTTCTTCTTCTTCGATTTGTTATTTATGTTTGATAAAAGACTTCATTCTGTTAACAGAAATCCCCGCTCTTGAGTACGTTTAGCAGTTGAAAGTTAACATATTTAACATAGCTATGTTAACATGTATGTTAACAGTTTTTGTTGCTGTATTTGTAAGCTTGTTTACTGTATTTAATTACTACTGTATTTACTTGCGTTTAAGGCTGCTTTGCATTTAAGGATGCTTTGCGTTTAAGGATGCTTTGCGTTTAAGGATGCTTTGCGCTTAAGGATGCTTTGCAAGTCTGCAAATGCTGTTTGAAAGAGTTTACATTGAGTGTCGTCTTAACATTGCGTTAAAAGCTTTTCGAAAGCTTTTCATGTGCGCCTGCACTCTGTTAAGTAACTGTCAGCGAGCGGGCACTTCAAATGGGGGCTTAAAAGCTTTAGCTTGTCCACAGGATGCGGCCGGGAAAAGTGGCCGCAATGCTGTTAAGGCTCCGACAAGCTGCTGTAATGGAAGCTTCCTGATGCGTGGCTTGTGACTTGAAGTCGTTGCGTGTGTTTCTCTTACTCTTTCTCGCTTCTCTTTTTCCCTTTGCCACCCCCCTCCCTCTTCCCCCTGTTCCCCTGTTCCTCCTTCCATTATCTATTTAAATTTACAACATTATTGAATATTTTTTAATGCCTTGTCGCTAAGTATGCAAGGGACATGCATTTTGATTTTAATTAAATTCGGTTGAAAGGATACGCGAGCTTTTGAAAGCCATTGAATCGAATATCATTATCCTTCTAGAAAACGTGTCAGTTTATTAACGTGACAGTTTTGAATGAGCTGCCAACAGCCGAGTCCTGGGAACTTAATACCTTTCCATATCGATTACAGAGGCCTTACATTAAGCTAATTGGAACGCAGTGAATTTATAAGCCATTTATCTCCATAAGCGCAAAATAATTCAAGTATTTAAAATATTTTTCTTTTCATTTTAATTCGCATCATTTTTCACACTCTTAAGTGGGTGAGGGGGGTGGGGTGGGGAGGAGAGTTCGGAGGAGGGGATGATTATGTCTGAGTGCGTTTGTGTGGCAGGCAGGGATGGTGGGCCGAGGTAATGAGGCTGCGAAACTAGGAAGTTGAGTGGATATGGTGGAGGTGGCAGATGGATAGGGGATGGGGGATGGGGGATGGGCGATGGGGGATGTGGGGAGGCTGAGAAGTGGGGGAGGGTATAAGTTGTATTTGGGTGTATGCAAAATGTTGACCAGACAACTTTTGGGCATTGAATGATCCATCACATTGATTAATTACCCAAAAAGCGTTTCAAATATGAAGCAGGACATTAATTTATGTGGTTAAAAGTTAGCAAGTGTATGTGTGTGTGTATATGTGTGTGTGTAAGAGAGAGAAAGAGAGAGAGGAAGTAGCGGGTAGACGCGACTAGAGGCTTTATCAGAATGAAATGACTTCTTGGACTTGCTGGAAAAAATGACAAGTTTGAAGGGCAGAGATGAAAAGGCATAAGGATAAAGAGAAAGCCAAAAAAAAAACAAAAAAAAGTGCCCGAAAATAAAGAAGAAAGAGAAGGAAAGAAATGCTGACCGAAAATATTCAAGAAAACAGAGAAAAAAAAAAGGGATTGAAAGGCATTGAAATTAAATGTCGATCTTGGTTTGAAGCGCTGCTGTTTACCCTCAGCAAGGACCTTCTTTGTCACGTGCCTGTCCCTGTCTGTCGTCCGTTGTCCGTTGCCTGTTGTCTGTGCAACTGCGCTTATCCTTGTTTTGAACTTCAAAGCACTGCAACTGCATTTAACTTGTTTTCCAGCTTGGAAACTTGTTTTTCTGCGCCGTTGCTTTGGCTTTTCCTTTTAATCCTGAGTTATTTGATTCCCACGCTGTTTACCTCTGCTTGCGCAAGCAAGCAAGGACCCAATTTTCGCACTGTGCTGCTGCCTACTTTGGCTATCTAGCACAAGGATCTATTTTACTTCAGCTAATAAGGACCTTCCACTTGCTACTTCGCTGTTACTTAGCAAAATTATCCGCTATAATCCTTAAAGTTGACTCCTGCTTTGAGCTCTGCCATCGTCTTAAGCCAAAAGGAGCTTGTGGCCTGCACTGCTGTTTATCCTTGTATCCTTGATCTTCTTATGTCCAGACTTTGTGCACTGCTGCCTTTCGACAGTCTCAACCATAACTAATTGCGCTTCGGCGCTGTTAAATACAAAGTTATTTTGGGTATTTATTTAAACTGTCCTAAGTTCTTGCACCTACCGAAATTATCCTTAAGAGCCAAAGGATTCTAATGGAAGGTGCTGCTGCAATTAAGGAGCAGTACATTTGCTTGGTATGCGCTTTGCCTGAAATATGTAGTAAGGATATACAGAAAAATGTCATATTTTATTTTTATCGATATTTCGATTATCGATAATTTGATTCTCGATGACAAAAAATCGATAATTTAATTCTCGATAACAAAAATAAAAAATAAGCCACAATTTGAGACTTGCAAAGGGAATTATTTATTTTTGACTTTAGAAAAAGTTGTGCAAGCTTAACTTTAGGATAATCAGATTGCCAGTTCCCCACGTCCCCGTATATATCCTTTGAGGTTTTCCTTGTTATGAAAAGGGTATACAGAAATTGAATTAGGCAAATGTAAATTATAAAATAAAAATGAAGCTAAAACCAAAGTGACACCCACGTAATACACATATTAAGGACTTAAGCCACTTAGCGGAATGACCTTTTATTCATTTCCCCCACTTCCCAACTTCCCAACTTCCCCACTTCCACTTTTTCTTCTTCTCTTCGCTTTTTCATATATCTCTTCATAATTTATGTTGTTGGTGTTTTTTTTCCTCCATTTTCCATTTTTTTTTTCCTCCCTTTTTTTTTTTTTGTCTTTGTGGTTCCGTTAGCAGCTGTAACTTTGTCACTTTGGCAATGCTCATTAGCCGGGAGAAGCGTGAACCTTTTTGTTGTATGTCGAGTCGAGTCCTTTTTATCATAGATGATGCTTCAATTGTGAGCAGCTTCCCTTTTTAATTTGTTTAAATTTCATTTTCGCACCTTTTTTTTTTTTATTGCTAACAAAGTAAATATGGAGCAGGAAAGACAGTGCCTGATGCCTGGTGGCTGGTGGCTGGTGGCTGGTGGGGCGGGGCAGAGAGAAGCTTGAAGAGAATCTCGCTGATATCATTAGGTTAAATTGACGAACGCTCGGCGAAACAGCTGAGGCTGCTTTTGGTCCCTGAGGCGAGTTGAAAAACAAAAGCTGAAACTTTTTGCACACACACACACGCATTGAGTGCGAGACAAAGACATACACCCACACAAAGTGTGTGTGTGTGTGTGTGCGTGTAAATGGAATGAAAAAAGCAACGTTAAATCATTTGGCACGAAGCATTTCAAGCAAATTGACGCCAGGGATAAAAAGTAAAACTCGAGAGATGTGCAGACGTGGAAATTACAATTTGGCTAGAAAGACCGACACCGACCCCAACCCCGAACCCCGAACCCCAACCCCAAACTCAAACCCCAACCCCCCTTTTTCATCTTTGTCTGCGTTGCCGTCGCCTACCATCATCTATCCTTCATGAGACGCGACCCGACGCTGTGGGCTAGGGAAAGACTCTGCTGACATTCCCATTGATATTTCAATAAGTGAAGAAACTAATTTTTGTGCAGGTACAACAACTACAACACCAGTGACACCAACAACAACAACAACACCAAAGACAACAAACAGACGCGCAAAAAAGTTTCTTAGCAGTTTCTCATCTCAACTTGGGCAACTATCGTCCTTATTTTTGCTTTTCCTTTTTGGGTTTTTTTTTTTTTTTTTGCCTCTATTTTTACTGAGAACGAAAAAAGAGAAAAAAAAAAACGAAAAATTTGGTTTGTGGATGTCAAAGGGGGGACGGGGAGGAGTGTGAAGAAGCTGAAGCTGAAGCTGTAGCTGTAGCTGAAACTGAAGCTAAGGCTGAAGAAAGAAAAACGCTGCAATATTAATTTGCAGCGAGTGCATTAAGGCGTAAGTGGGCGGGGCAACGGTGGCAGCTGTCAGCGAAAGTTCGACGTGTACGTGGACAGTTGTCCAACTATTTGACACAAAAATAACAGTTTTTCCCCCTTCGTATTCCATCTTTTTTGCACTTTCCACCCGCTTCCCTCGTCCCTCGTCCCTCATCCCACGTCCCTTGTCCCACGACCCACGTCCCACTCCCCCTTTCCCTTTCCTTTGCCTTCTGCTCGTCTTGTCCTTGTCCGTTTTTGTTCCATATTTTTTTTTTTTATTTTTATTCCTTTTGCTGACCAAACGAGAGTTTTGTGTAACTATTGCACGTATTTCAGTCACCAGTTACCGGTCACTGGTTACCAGTTACCACTTACCAGTTGCCAGATAGCAGTTACCAGTAACAGTTTCCAGTAACTGTTTCCTGTAGCAGTTACCAGTGACTGTTTTTAGTAACAGTTACCAGTAACCGTTTCTAGTAACAGTTACCAGTAACGGTTTCCAGTAACAGTTACAAGTAACAGTTATCAGTTACCAGTCACTTGTTATATTCATTCGTTATCAGTCAACAGATACTAGTTACCCGTTACCAATCACTAGTTACCAGGCACTCGTACCCAGTCACCAGTCACTAGTTACTAGTTACCCGTTACTAATCACTAATTCTAGTTACCAGTTACCCGTCACTACGTCACGTTATCAGTAACAGTTACCAATATCCAGTCACTAGTTTTAGTCACCCGTTACCAGTCACCAGTCACCAGATACGAGTTATTGTTACTAGTCACAGTTACCAGTATCCAGTCACTAGTTTTAGTCAGCCACCAGATACAAGTTACTAGTTACGAGTCACTATTTACTAGTCACCCGTTACCAGTCACCAGTTACCAGTCACTAATTCTACTCACTAGTTACCAGCTACCCGTTACTAGTCACCAGTTACGAGAAACTAGTTAGCAGTAACAGTTACCAGTATCCAGTCACTAGTTTAAGTCACCCGATACAAGTCACCAGTTACGAGTCACTAGTTACGAGTCACTAGTTACGAGTCACTAGTTACGAGTCACTATTTACGAGTCACTAGTTACTAGTCACCCGTTACCAGTTACCAGTCACTAATTCTACTCACTAGTTACCAGCTACCCGTTACCAGTCACCAGATACGAGTAACCAGTTATCAGTAACAGTTACCAGTATCCAGTCACTAGTTTTAGTCACCCGTTACAAGTCACCAGTTACGAGTTACTAGTTACGAGTCACTAGTTACTAGTCACCAGTTACCAGTCAGCAGTTACCAGTTTGCTAATATCCATCTGCTGTCGGTGATGTCCTGCGTCCTCTTGCGCTCCTTCGAGGTCCTCCACGCCTTTGTGTACGTATGCCCCCAAAGTTCTTGTCAATGTTGCAACGAGTGTGGAAAATTGTGCTGCACGTTGCCAAAGCCATTGCCTTGAATTCACTTTTCGATAATTCCTTTTCGACTGCCAAAATGACAGTCGTATGTAACACACTCACACACACACACACACACACACACACACACACACATGCATACACATGCATACACACATTTATATATAGATATATATGTGGATTGAAACATTTGTACCGGACTATGGGGCGTGGCAGTGCGGTCATCTCCGCATATAACTAAGGACGAAGGGGCAGGAGGGGAGTGGCACAGATTTGGCTGGTGGCGCTTTTGGCCGCAGCTTATGAAACTTAAGCGCATTGCAATGCATTTCATTGCGGCCTCTTCAACTTGCCAGGATTTGCAGTTTATGGCCAAGCAAAGTTTTGTGGCCAACTGTAAGTCCTGTGATGTATGGGCGGTGAGCGGTGAGTGGTGAGCGGTGAGCGGTGAGTGGTGAGCGGTGAGTGGTGAGCGGTGAGTGGTGAGCGGTGAGCGGTCATCGGGACGCATTGTGCGGGGCATGAATCGTTTCGGAAGAAGCTCTAAGAAATAATTTTTTTTTTCTCCATTTTTTCGTCACATTTTCTTTTTTTTTATTTTGTTCGCTCCCCCCTCATCTTCGTAGGCTGCAAATATTGAAAGAAGAGGAAGAGAAAAAAACAATAAGAAAAGAAAAGAAAATGAAATAGTGAAGAAATTCCTGGGAGTTGGATAATATATTGCCCGGGCAGCGGCCGAGTTGCACATGCATATGGATGTGGCATGAGTTTAATGTGTTGTCGGGCTGCCTTTTAAGCGTTCAACTTCGACTTATGGCTTACGGCTTAAGGCATGTGGCATAAGGCATCAGGCACAGGGCATCAGGCACAAGGCATCAGGCGCAGGGCATCAGGCGCAGGGCATCAGGCGCAGGGCATCAGGCACAGGGCATAAGGCGTTCAGTGGTTGGTGTCCTTTGTGGTGAGTTCTGAGAAACAGAGATCAGAGCTTTAAGCGTCCTGGTTGTGTGTGTTAAGCGGCTTGCATCCTTGAAATGCTCTTTGTTCCTGGAATCTCTATTTACTTGCACTTCTCAATTAACCATCGACCCTATTATCCTTTCGATTGACGTCTTAAAATTTATATTAAATGAGGCTCTGCCTCAGCAACTGAATTTAATTCTTTAGGCCAGAAAGAAAATCCTTTTAATTTATTTTTTAACTATTAAATAATATTTCAAATTTCACTTAATTAAATTGATTTTATCCTTGACATATTCTAATCCTGTAGTTCACTTCTACAGACAATTGAGAATTATTTCCTTCTTTTATTGATATCCTTGAACTGGTTTTTGGCATAAGAAACAAATGGAGCCAAAAAAAAAAGGAAGCTTTTAAATATCCTTTTTACCTTAAAACCATAATTAATAAACAAATTTTTGTTTTTCAACTCAAGACCGAGTGGACATTCATTTGTGCATATCCTTTAAAAAGGAATTCCTCTTGAGTTACAGCTCCTATGCAATATTTAGGATATTAATAAAAAAAAATTTCCAATCATTTATCCTTTGGAAAACCGTAATTAAATTCCAATTGAACTTTCTTTTGACCTTTGGCAATTACAAAAAAGTATCGATACTGAAAATGAATCCAAATTCGAGTACTCAGAACTTTTGGACATTTCCAAACACACACACGCACACACACACACACGTACACACACACACGCGCAACATTGAAATAAATCTGAGCCTTAAGTTGATTTTGAAGCATTTGAGTGGCTGGGCGGCTGGGCGGAAATGGGATGAGCCTGGGATACCCTGGGACACCAAGTCCTTTGTATCCATTACCATATTCTTGGCTCCTGTTGGGCAGACTTAAAATACTTACACAACTTTTCACTCACTGCGTCCCAGAGTTAAGCTTTAGTTGAAGTGCAAACAAAACTTTGATGCCTTTAACCCGAAAACAAAGAAATCGTAACAAACTTGAATTGAATTCAATTTTTGACTCACAGCCAGTGAAGGATGTTGTGTTGCTCTAAGGACTGCTTGGAGTCCTTAAAGTCCGACTGTATAAATGAGTTGCCTTTAAGCCAAATTTTTCAAATATATTTTTTTTTTTTAGCCCCCAATCCAAAGTCATGAAATGCCTGATGAATACTGAGGCCCATTCAAAAGTGCCAAACCAGGCGTATGACAGGCCCAGAAACACACACACACACACGCACACATATGCACGCATACACATGCACACACACGCAGACACACACACACATATGCATACAATGTCTGGCTCTCATTTTATTTAAAGAGGAAGAGCAGAGGAAAGTAGCAGAGGAGGGGGGGGGAAAGCACAAAATCCAACGACAGGACCAACGACAGGACGAACGACAGGACCGTTAAAGTCAAGCTCACAAAACACTTAAGTCAAATTTCGAAACTGCGCCGAAGAAATGGAAAATGTGCCGAAATGGAAATGCTAAAGGAAAACTCAGTCTCGAGATGACAATCTCAACAAAATCACACACAACACACAAAAAATAAGCAAGAAGGCAGAAAGAAAGAAAAAGAAGAAGCAAAAAGAAAGATAGAGGGAGAAAGGGGAGAGGGGGAGGGAGATGAAGAGGGGGGAGAGGAAAAAATACGAAATACTTAAATGTTACAAAAGCCAAACATCAATGACAAACATTTTAACAATTGAACAACCTGGCGGCTGGTAGCTGCTAGGAGTAACATCCTTTTTAGCTCCCGCGCCTGCTGCTCCTTCTAATGCCTCGACTCCTGCTGCTCCTTCTACTTTTCTTAACTCCTTCTACTCCCGCTCCAGCGACTGTTCCTTCTACTCCAGCTCCAACGGCTGTTCCCTCTCTTCCCGCTCCACCGACTGTTCCCTCTCCTCCTGCTCCTCCGACTGTTTCTTCTACTTCAGCTCCAGCGGCTGTTCCCTCTCTGCCCGCTCCTCTGACTGTTCCCTCTCTTCCCGCTCCTCCGACTGTTCCCTCTCCTCCTGCTACATCGACTGTTCCCTTTCCTCCTGCTCCACCGACTGTTCCTTCTACTCCCGCTTCGGCGACTGTTCCCTCTCCTCCTGCTCCACCGACTGTTCCCTCTCCTCCTGCTCCACCGACTGTTCCCTCTCTTCCTGCTCCACCGACTGTTCCCTTTCCTCCTGCTCCTTCGACTGTTTCATCTCCTCCTGCTGCTCCGTCTGTTTTGTATCCTCCCGCTTCATCCACTGTTCCCTCTCCTACTACTCCACCCACTGTTTCTTTTTCTCCTGCTCCACCGTCTGTTCCTCCTGCTCCTGCAGGCCCCCTTTCCCCTGCCTTGAGCTCCTTCTGCTCATACTTTTTTGTCTCATCCATTCGCCACGTATCAAACGCGCACATACGACTTGGCAAATCAAGTTACCAAAATAAAGCGTCGAAAGGCAGGAGCAGGCAAAGTCGAGGCACAAAATAACAAAAAAAAAAAAAGGATATGGCAAAAGGCAAATGCCAAATGCCAAAATAGCTTGGCTTGGCTTGTTTCGTTCCGCCTTTTGACTCGCCGCTCCTTGATTTCTTCCTTCCGCCAAAGATGCCGCGAAACGGCGTGTAAGTCTTAACCCGGAAACTCTCCACCTCCGGCCATCCCAGTCACACGCCTACCCTGTCGTCCTGTCGTCCTGTCGTCCTGTCGCCCTGTCGCCCTGTCTATCCCATCAACCCGGCAGCACTTTTTTCCACTCTTATGCAAAAGCCTATCTCAACTTTTGTGCGCTTAGCATTCACTTAGGAAAAGTCATTTGGTTTTTCTATTAAGCATTTCCTTCTAAGTATTCAGATAAGATTTTCCTTGTTTGGGAAAAGGGAAAAGTTTTTTTTATTGTTTCCCCCCCAAACACACAAACACACATATATATATATATATGTACATATAGGATATTCCAGGGTATTTTGCAGGGTATCTGCCAGTCGTCCTGTTGCATGCCCCAAATCATTTTTCGCACCTTTCACAAAAGTCATAAAAAATAATAAAATGTGCGAACGCACAACAACGACACGCGGCGTGTGTCTTGCCAGAAGTTGTGCAGCTTGAAGGCAGGCTGAATGTGGGGCGTGGCGCACGAGGGGAGTGCATGTAGCGGGCTGCGACTGTGGCTGAGGCTGAGGCTGAGGCTGGGACTGAGGCTGAGGCTGAGACTGAGGCTGGGACTGGGGCTGGGGTGGAGGTTCGGGGTTTATGTTGAATCCGTGCTGCTCACATGAGCGCACCCAAATATGAAGACCATGACCCCGTCCTCCAGCCTGCGCATCAGCATTACCTACCCCAACCCCCCACTCCCACATCCCCACATCCCTACACCCCCCACTCATCACTCTCAGCAGCGTTACAACGCACACCGCACACACACAGACGCACACACACACACACGCCATCCCGTGGCATCCCTCAAGCCCTGTACCTGGCTGACTACTTACCCAGGCACCTCATTCCCAGGACCCCCACTAAATACAGTTGTAAGGACGCGCGTCGAGTTCCTTTTGCATTTTGTATGTAAATGTAAATGTCGTTTGGCATTCGCGCATTTTAAGCTTCTGCCTGGCAACGATGCCTCAGCGAGGTGATGTGGCATGCGGCATGCGGCAAGCGGCATGTGGCAAGGGGTTGCACATTGCTGAAAGGGTATGTGAGGGGGCGTGACAGCCTTCTGTGTGTGCACACCTTCAGCGGATGCTGCTACAGAGGCCTCATTTTGGCACCTCGGCACTTTCGGCTCTTGGTAATTGGCATGTGTTCAGCATTTTTGTACATTTCGCACAGTTTGCAAGAAACGTAAGTTTATGCGAGACACAGTGGAAAGGACAACATAGTGATGTGGTGGGGGTAGGGGCGGGGTAAGGGGTAGGGGTAACTACTACCCATCCGCTTTGTAACTTGTCGGATTACGTGGCACGTTTGGCAGCCAAAAGATATGAATATAATTAAATGTAACAACTACATTTTTACCTCTCATAAGGCAATGTTTAAATTGAGGTTCTTCTTTGAGGTGTCTTTTCCAGGTGTTTATGGTGTGGACGCACGGACGGACGGACCGACGCACGGACGGACAGACCCACGGACGCACAAACGTGCATAGTGGGGAAATCTGGTGGATGGGTGTTTTTTGGTTGCCTTTAAATGAATGGTGAATGATGGGGAGTGGTGGTTGGGGCAGGGGCAAGGACGGGGGCGGGGTTGGGGTTGGGAATGGGGGCGGGGTTTGGGGCTGGGGTTGGTGGATGCCGCCGATGCAAAAGGCGGCGGCGTAAAGCCATCAACTAAATTGCGTCGGGCCCTTGGCAAAAGGCGGCGCATAAAACTTGACTGCCAATTGTTGTAAGTAGTTGTTGTTGTTGTTGTTGTTTGTTGTTTTTGCTCTTGATGTTATTGTTACTTTGCTGTTGTTGTTGTTGTTGTTGCTGGTCAACAATTAAGGCAATGACAAGAAAAGATTAGTCCAAAAAGTTGCAAATTAAGTTGAATTGAAAATTTTTTTTTTCCTCTGCTCCGCCTTTTTTTTCCATCACTTCTGTTGCACAGTGTAGGGGGAGGGGGGGTGGGCAGGATTAAGTTTTAAAGTTTATGCTGAATGAGATTTTTAATTGGTTTGGAATGGGAGGGAGGGGGTGGGGGACAAAGGAAATTTAGCAATAGAACAAAGGAGAATTGCAGAAGAATTGCTCCGGCGGCGAGAGAATTGGGCGCCGGGAAAAACGTGTTAAATGGCCGAGAATTGTAATTTGTAATTTCGGTTAATCAAACAACAAAAGTCGCAAATTGCATTCAAAATTCATTTCACTTCTACTTTAACTGAACTTTTCCCAACTTTATACCAAGTTTTTTTTTTCATTTTCTTTTTTTTTTTTGTCTTTTTGAGGTATTTTTTTGCACTTACTTAGGGCTCTTTTTTGTTCTTCCTTAATTTAAGGCGCAGATGATATCAACTTTGGGCTTCGCCTCATTTTGAGGGCACTAAAATTTATTTTTTTTAAATTCTTAACAAATTTAAAAATTTAAACCATTTCTTGGAAATAAAATAAGAAATATTTAAGCACAAGTTTTGAAAGTCATTGCGACAAAAGGACATCTCATTGGGGGCTGCTACCTGAGAAGATAATTCATATATTGGGGGGAATTTTTTTTAATTTAGTAAAGTGATAAGACATGAAAATTCTAAAAAATAAATAAATTAAATTTAAATTTAAAAAAATCAAAATTGATATTTGGGATATTTTGAGAGGTGACTCTTTAGTTATTCTTAAGGACATGTGTAGAAGTGTTGAAGCTCCTTTAAAGCTTAAGAGGTTTTTGAGTTCGGAAAACTTGTCTAATGTCTTACTTTACTTTTTAATTACTTATTATTTTATTTTTTATGTATTTTTTATTTAATTTTTTATTAATATTAATAATAATATATTTAAGCACAAGTTTGGAAAGTCATTGCGACAAAAGGACATTTCATTGGGGGCTACTACCTGAGAAGATAATTCATATATTGGGGGGAATTTTTTTTAATTTAGTAAAGTGATAAGACATGAAAATTCTAAAAAATAAATAAATTAAATTTAAATTTAAAAAAATCAAAATTGATATTTGGGATATTTCGAGAGGTGACTCTTTAGTTATTCTTAAGGACTTGTGTAGAAGTGTTGAAGCTCCTTCAAAGCTTAAGAGGTTTTTGAGTTCGGGAAACTTGCTTAAGTCTTAATTTACTTTTTGTTTTTTTTTCTTATTTTTTTTTTATTTAGTATTTTTTTTTTTATTTAATTTTTTATTAACTTATATTTAATGTTTTGTTTTTTTTATTAATTTGTTTTTTTTTTATTATTTATTTTTTTTTAATGTTTTTTTTTTTATTATTTTTTATTTATTTGTATTAATTTGTTTTTTATTTATTCACTTTTTTATTTATATTTTTATATATTTTTTTTTTTATTTTTTTAAATATTTTTATCAAAATTATTTAAAGCTAAAAACGCATAAATAATTTTAGCAGTAATTTAAAATTATTTAAATATTTTTAAAATTAATCAAACTTAAAAGAAGACAAAGGACTCGAGCTCAGAGCTGAAAATGATTATAAAAAGATATATATATATTTAATATAATCTTATACCTTATACCGTAAATGTATAATAAATGTCCTTGTCCGCTGCACCTTCCAAGCAAATTGCTCCTGTAGTTGATCATTAACTCAACAGCGTTTGGCCACTTGGGATTTGCCTTCGTTGTCGGGCATTAGATTTTCCAACATTAACTGCAATTTTCCTCAAGTGTAATAGTTTACCCTTCGCTATTATCCTTTCTGTGATATCCTCTCGCATCCCTCGTCGTCATAATTATTTAAAAGGGTTCAAAAGGTTTTATTATAGTCATTTTAGTGGAGTCCTTGTGCTTCAGCCTGAATAGTCACTTGGGTCGTTCCTTTTAGTTGCCTGTACTTGAGTCCTACAGGAAATCATTTTAAATCCTTTACTTGCATTTTGTGCTCTGTGCCCTGTGCTCTGTTTTAAAGCTGTGATTTGATTGATGATGTAATTGATGTAAAAGTTTCGTAGCATGAAACTCTAACCGAATGAAAAACTATGTTTCATTTCTGGTATATGAGCAATCCTTTGAATAACTCGAATCCTTGTGCCTAATCGAAAGTCAGTCTTAAATTATATTCCAATTGCGTTGTGGCAGCCAAATTTATTGTATGTAATCTTTAAGGACCATTTGTGCAGGACAGGACAGGAGTCTGTAAAATTGTATGATTTCTTTATAATTTTTTTTTTTTTTTTTTTTTTTGCTCTTTTGGATTCCTTGAGCCAAAGACAGAATTTTCTTTGCGTTTTGAAGTTTCCATTTTGCGGTGTAAAAGGAAAATTGGACTTTTTAGTGGAAAGGCATTGGGTTTTATGAATAAATTTTGAATAAATAATAATCATCCATAAATCATAGATTGACATCAAATACTCTGACAGCATGAATAAATAAACTAACCAAATTTCTTCTCTCTCTCTCTCTCTCTTCCTCTCTTTTCTCTCTCTCTCTTTTAGGTAAGTTTCTATGCAATTTATGTTTATGTTTACCTGAACAATCAACGTGTCTGTGGGTAAGTATTTGTATATTAAATATATATAAATTTATATCAATTTATTCATACATATACATATACATGTATATATATATATGTGTGTGTGTGTGTAAGAATTTGCACTGCTGTTGAAATTTATGAGGCCACTGAAATTGCTGCTAATTTATGGCTTAATCTTGGCCAGGATACCTCAATGCAGAGCCAATAACAATGTTGGTTTCGTTATATAAATGCGATTGTATCTGAACTGCTCGCACTTAGTGAGTGCTACTTTATCTATCTGTCTCTTTCTGTTTTTGCGGATATCCGCATGCAAGCCATAACTCAATAAGCATTGTCCTGAGCCAAAGCTTTAGAAGAGAGCGCATAAAACAAAAGCAAAGCAAAAGTCAGACGGCAAAAGGCAAAAGGCAGCAGGCAGAAGGCAGTCGGTAGCCGGCAGCCGGTAGAAGGCAGAAGGAAGCAGGCAGAAGGCAGCAGGCAGCAGGCAGAAGGCAGCAGGCAAAAGCAAAGGACAAACGACCAAAACTAAAACCCAGCAACGCCAACAGTCAAAGATACAATCGAAATGCAGTAACAACTTGCGATAGAGTAGATAGAATGGAGGAGGCAGGGGATGGGGATGGGGATGGGGATGGGTATAAGGTTTGAGGTTTGAGGTTGGGTTTGGGCTACGATTTGAGGAAGAGAAGTAAAGTGAAGAGAACCAGAAACAGGACATAGACAACATGGACGCTAAGCGAAAGCAATGACAAGGGGGCAAGCGTAAAAAGGTAGACAGATTAGAAGAATAAACAAAGCCCTGGGCTTCCATTGGACGTCCACTGGGCAACTGGGCAACTGGGCAACTGGGCAACTAGGCAACTGAACTGCTCCACTCGGATACTCCTTGATTTCATTGCGAGACAGCGAAGTCCTGATTCTGTGAGGCTGTGAAACTGTGAGACTGTAAGGATGTGAGTCTGTAAGGATGTGAGTCTGTAAGGATGTGAGGATGTAAGGCTGTGAGGATGTAAGGCTGTGAGAATGTAAGGCTGCGAGGATGTAAGGCTGTGAGACTGCTCCAATGGCTGGTCACTGGCTCCCACTGTCATTGGGGCCAAGAAATAAACATTAACTGTAATTTAGTGGGGCATTGTGCTTAAGCGTTGAGTCTCGCATTCGCAATGCTCTCTCAAATTATGGACCATTGTGAGAGGCAGAGGCAGAGGCAGAGGTAGGGGCAGAGGCAGAGGTAGAGGCAAAGGCAAAGGCAGAGGCAGTGGCATAGGCAGCAGCGACTCCAATACACCATACACCATGTCGATAGCTCCCCTCAGCACGCCACTCCCCTCAACAGTCCACTCCCCTCAGCACTCCACGCCGATCCAGGACTATCCTGGCCGTATGTTCCGCAAACACCCCCTCGGGTATAGCCATACCCCATAGCCCGCCCATTACAACGCTTCAAGTTACACGAGGCGTTCCGTGCTGGTCAAAACGCTGCGGGAGCCTCGAAGTGGAGGCAATTGTTATTTGCCTTTGCCTTCATGGCGAGTGCTCAGCTTTCACAGCGGCCAACAATTAGGTGGCAGTGGCGGCGGCGGCAGCAGCTGGCAAATATACAGATACAGCTCTAGGTACACACACACACATACATTCATAGACTCGAGGCACACACCAACACACACACATACACATCGCGTATAGTAGAAAATCTACACAAATAATAGGCAAACGGCAAACACTGCTCTATCTCACTTACCACCTCATCTCCCCTACCGCCCTACCGCCCTCTCTGTGTCCCTCTGTTTTACCAACAATAATCGACAACAATAAAAAGCCAACGATAAAAAATTTTTTGCCTCAGACTCCACCTCGACCACAAGAAATGAGATTGCCGCAACGTTTCATGAATATTGCAGGGCTTTTAAATCTTCCTTAGTTGCTGGCTCCAACTGCGGCCGGGGCTGGACAAGGCGCAACTATAACAGGGGGGTGGTGTGGGCGGAGGATCGCGCGCGTGTGGGAGGATGTACAAAAAAGGTCTTCAATTTCGTGATTAGCCTCGCTTTTCCGCTTCCGCAAATCCTGAAAACTGCTGGAAAATGCATGTCATCCCAGTCACTGGCACTCCAGCAATTTGAGTTACGTTCCTGGTATATTTTTTTAAATTTTCTTTTTATTTTTTTAAATTTTCTTTTTTTTTTTAAATTTTCTTTTTATTTTTTTTAAATTTTCTTTTTATTTCTTGTAAATTTTCTTTTTATTTTTTTAAATTTTCTTTTTAGTTTTTTTTTAAATTTTCTTTTTATTTTTTTTTAAATTTTCTTTTTATTTTTTGTATATTTTTTATTTTTCTAAATTGTTTGTTTTTTTTTGTGGGTTTTTGTGGGTTTTTGTGGCATTCTTTTTTTGTGCACAGTCATTGCAACAGATTTGTGGGCAATTAGCCTGAAACATGTACTGTTAATGTAAATGTTAGTGAGAGCCTAACAGCTGTTAGCCCAAAGGCAGTCAACAACAAGTGAAAGCCCCGCCAAAAAAATACCAAAGCGAAAATGAAAAAAAAAATAGAATAAAAGTAGAAGTAAAAAAAAAAAAGAAATTTGAATCAAACAAAAAAAAAAAAGTAAAATGAAGCCAAAAAAAAAAAAAGAAAAAAAAAGTTGCTCTTAAGTTTAATGGAAAGCAAAGCAAACGCCCACTGCGCAAACGTTACTCACCACACAAACACAAACACAAACACAAGCACAAATACAAACACAAACACAAATACAAGTACAAAGATACAAAGACATGCACATAGAACATTTAGAGTACACGCACACACACACACACACACACAGTGTGGCACGTGCGAGAGCGTCTGTGTCTGGTCGGGGCACAGGTCCGACCCGCCTATGGCCATAACATGGCTTTATTTGGCTTATAAATTGTTAGGCGTTGTGCAGCTCATGAACTTTGCTCATAATTCAACACCTAACAGCAACACCTACAACACCTACAACACGTACAACACCAACAGCGGCAACAACAACCTCAGTGGCGGCGGCAACAACAACCTCAGTGGCGGCGGCAACAACAAACTCAGTGGCGGCAACAACAGCTTCAGAGGCAGCAACAACCTCAGTGGCGGCACTAACAACAAACAGTAAAAATTAATAAAAATAAAAAAGAAAATAATAATAAAAAGCAGCAACAACAACAACAACAACAACAAGGGGAGCAAAAAAGAAAAACCTTTTTCAAATTAAACTTTGCACTCTGACCACTTGATGATGCCGCCAAGCAAACAACAAAAACGCCGCGGGCTGCAAAATGAAAACAGGAGCAACGCTACCCCTGATATCCACTCGACAGAGTCGGGGGTTTCCCCTCCCTCTCTCTCCACCCTCTCTATCTATCTCACTCTCTTTCTCTATCAGCCTCTTCTCCCCCCACCCTCCCCACTCCCCACTCCCTTTGGCCTGGAACATGACATTCCCATTCTCCTGCCGGCTGGCCCTTTATTGCAGCTAAACAATTTTCATAGCCTATCAGCGGGTTGGACACTGGCAAACGGACAGGCGGGGCGGACAGTTGGGCGACGGTGATGGTGATGGTGACGGTGACGGTGACGGCAATGGCGTTGGTGTTTGCGTCGACGTCGACGTCGCCGTCGCTGTTAGCTGCGGCGGCGGCGGCAGCGGCAAGTTGGCAACTTTTTCGAGTGCAGCAACAAATTAAATTTGCGCTGGTAATTGGATTTGAAAACACTTCTACGACGGCTGTGTTTAATGCCGCCAACAGCCGCAGAAGCTTTTCTGCCCGCAACACACACACTGACAGACACACACACATATACACAAAGAGACACACTTGGAGATTTTGTGCACGAGTTGGACAGACGTCGCGGCTGGCAGTGCCACTGCCACTGCCGCTGTTACTGATGTTGAGCTGTCAAAGGCTCTGGGCCAAGCACTTTGCTTGCGGCCCGCACCCACACATTATTCCAACTCTCTACCCCCCCTCTGCCCGCCATCCATGTTTGCCTCCTCCTCCTTCGCTCCATAACTTTGACAGAGCTTTGGCCTAGAAAATGCGAACCGTGTCGGACTTAAAACCGCTTCTTCTACTACTTCCAATTGCAAATCCGCTGGTCAACTCTAGGCGCAACGCTTCAAGCGGCTTTTCCCGCAATTTTCATACCCAAACCTCCCCCTACCCCAAACCCCACTTTGCCAGCAGTCGTCTTCGCGCGGCACGGTACACCCCTTTTTCACCACCGACCAACCACCCATCCACCCAACCACCCACCCATCCAACCAGCCACCCATCCAACCAGCCACCCATCCAACCACCCACCCATCCAACCACCCAACCAGCCACCCGCCCACAGATTGGTGATGGGTTGGCAGTTTTTTGGGCGGGCAGCGCATAAAGTAAACAAAATACACAAACACAGAGAAAGGATCGAAAATTGAACCGCCAAACGGGACAGTTTATAATTATGGCCCGCAAATAAATCTCTTACGGTTATCCTTGTTGCCATTGTTGTCGTTGTTGTCGTTGTAGACACGTCCTGTGCTGTTGTTGCACTCACTGCAAAGAGCAGCGGAAATGAAAGCGGACGCTCTGAGGCCGGAAATTATAAAAAAATGCTTAAACTCTGAATTTTGCAAATTTTTTGTTGTATTTTATTTTCTCATTTTTGCTTCCCTTTTTTAATTTTTTTTTCTCTTTTTTTTTGGTATTTTTTACATTTTTTTTTTTTTTCGTTTTTTATGCCTTTTACCCTGCGGTTGCTGCTTTTGATTGGCTTGACATCGAGTCAATCGCAGCGAACGGCAAAAATACCAACAACAACAAGGGCAAACAAAAAATACCAACAAAAATGAATTTCTAATAATTTGTAAGAATTAAAAAAAAAAAAATAGTTTATAAAATTTAATGCCAAATTGAGATTTTATAATTTACCTAACGTTTGTTGCTGCCTTTGAGCCTTAAAGTCGAAAGGATGTAATGAGTGAAGAAGGGGGGAAGGGGAAACATTTATCGACAGTTTCGTTGAGATATCAAAGTTTAATAATTTCCTTAAAAATAAACAAATTTATTGCGTTTTAAATTTTATATATTTTTTTTATATTTTATTTTTTATTTTACCTTAATAATTGAGTTTTACATCAGGAATTTATTTTTTAGCAGACGTAAAAAACTTTGATTAGTATTTTTATTTATTTATGTATTTTAATATTTATATTTTTTTTTATATACCTCATTATTATTTTTTTAACTGATAATAGAGTTTTATAATAAGAAATATTTTATTTTTTTTTATTTATTTAATGCCTTTTAATTATTTATTTTTCCGTTTTTGTTTTTTTTTTACTCCAAAAATTAAGTTTTTTATGAAGAATTTCTTTTTTATAATTATTTAATTTAATTCATAATTATTTGATAACTATTTTATTTTTTTTTTTTTAATTTATTGACTGTCTTTTAATTTTTATAATTTATTTTTACCCCGATATTTAAGTCTTAAATAAATATATTTAAATAAATATTATTTCTTAGCAAAAATCGAAAAATTTTATTTATTTTTTTATTTTATTTTATTTTTTCTATTTATTTATTGGATATTAATTTCCATATTTTATTTTTACTCAAAAAATAAAATTCTATAAAAAGAATTTATTTTATTTTTAGCTGAGTTTCCATAGTTTTTTTTTTATTTTAAGATTTGCCAACTATCAAATTTACTTCAAGCGTCCTTAGGGCTTATTGGGGGTTTTTTCTGTCGGAGGCCCTCGTAAGGATATTAAGTGACATTGGGCAATGTTATTTTTAGTTTATCCTTAAATTGATTTTCCTTTAGTGAATTTGGCATCGGTCGCTGGTGTCATTTGATATCGGGACAATTGAAGGATCCGCCCAAACATTGCCGTGCCTCAGACACGACTCTCATGTCATTACAATTGTCATTAACAACCCTCCGGGTAGCAACCCTCGAAGTTGTCACAGCTTCTAATAATCTTCAATTCAAGAGCATCCTGTGCAGGACACTTGAGTCCTAATGCCCGGTGCTTTGTTGCGTAAAGGACTCTCTTTCTCACCTAGAAGACGCATTGAAAGGGGCTTTCAAAAATTGTTTTAATAAATTTTCGTAATTTTCATCACTTCAATTGCGCACTTGTTTTTAGGGGGTGCGGTGGGGGGAGGGGGAGGGGGAGCAGAAGGAGGGCTTGCGAATTGTCCTTTGAAGGAGTGACGCGAAATGCGCGAACGTTTAAGGCCATAAAATTGTTCGCTGCGTTGGCATTCGCAAATATTTACAAAGACTCTCGCAGGACGCACAGGAAATTCAATGCCAGGACCAAAACAAAAATCCATTAGGTAATCCATGTAAATAAACCAAAAATCTGATGCTCAATCCGAATCAGAAATTGTATCAGGATCTGAGCTTGAATCCGGGATCCAATGGTGGGCCACAAAGCGAATCGAAGGGCATGACACGTGAAGGAATCTTTTTTTTGGGGGGGAATTGTCGTAGGGTGGGAGGTGAAATTTGAGGAGTGGTAGGTAGGAAGGGAGGGAGGGAGGTAGGTAGGAGTGAGGGAGGGAGGTAGGTGGGAAGGGAGGGGACTTCAAATAAAAAAACAGAAACGACAACAACAACAACAACATCATGATAAACAAACAACAATAACAAGGCAAACAAACAAACTAAAAAAAATAATAACAAAAACAAATATAATAACAACAACAACAACAACAGCAAAGCGTAGTAAGAGGAGACAAAGAGAAGTTGAGTTCGTGTGAAAGACGAAGAGAGGAGAAATTCATTTTTCAAATTCCAATCACAGTTATTAAATCTTTGCTATATGTTTATGGTTATTGTTGTGATTTGATTTTATGGTTATAGATGTGTGCGAATGAAACGGGAGACCGCAAGGGACGTGAGTGCAGGAATGAGACAGGGTGGAGTGGAGGAAGGCGAGGGGGGAAGGCGGTTGCTGTGTAGACCGCACTGTGTCTGCTATGGGCCTCAACAACATGAGACGTGCGACATGCGACGTGAGATGTGAGTAGGGAGAAAGAGGAGAAGGGAGAGGTAGGGAGCGGAAGGAGAGGAAGAGGATAAAGAGAGAGTGAAAGCTGCAACTGTTGTTGATGTTGATGTGTGACAATCGTTGGAGAAGAGCGCGAATTGAGCTTTTGTTACTCTTTGAGCCGAATGAAAGAGAATCTCAAACGATTTGTAATTCTCTTAGCTTGTCATTCGTATTGTTGTTATTGGTTGTTGTTGTTGTTGTTGTTGTTGTTGTTATTGGTTGTTGCTGTTGTTGCCGCTGCTGCTGCCAGTGCTGCTGCTGCTGCTGCTGTTGCCTCTGGTAGTGGCATTTGCGCGCGCTACAACAGTGGCAGCAGCAACACTGACAACATTTGGTGTCAGGCTGCAAAATGTGGGCCTAAAATACTTTACTGACGTCATAAAAATGTCTTTTCTTATCTGCCTGAGTATCTACAAGCGAAATGCGATGGATGATGCCGCTGCCGATGCCGTTGCCGTTGCCGTCGTCGTTGCTGTTGCCGTTGCCGTCGTCGTTGCTGTTGCCGTTGCCGTTGCCGTTGCCGCTGCTGTCGTTGCCTCTCTGTACTGCGTAGGCCTCTCTGTGTGTCCCTGTGTCTATGCATGTATATGTAGGCTTCCTAGCCTATGTGTTTGTGTGTGTGTGTGTGATCCAAATTTAAATGTCGCTGGCAGGCAGCAGGCAGCAGCCGCTCACCAATACACATGCAGCCCAACACCATTTTATACATATATAAATATATATTTAAATTTATATATTTAAATATATATATATATATTTATATATATATGTGTGTATGCATGTGTGTGTGTGTGTATGTGTGCCTGTCACTGACGCATAAAGGAAAATAATTATATTTAAAGGCAATTTGGTGGCAGCCGCAGCCTTCTGCCAGTGTCCTTGACCGACTTATGTAGATTTTCTGCAGCTTACTGCCTGCTTTTACAGTTTTCACACATTGGATTTTCGTGGCATAGATGCCGTTACTTGCCATTCGCCATTCGCCATTTGCCATTCGCCATTCGCTATTCGCCACTTGCAACGCAGTTCGCGCTGCAATCCCCTGACAGGCAAGGCGAGTCTTACCCAGCCCCCCAGCCCCACCGCCCCCCTTCAAACATATTGCGCCCACTACCCATTCAGCCATCCGTTCAACCATCCGCTCAACCATCCGCTCGCCCATCCCCTCAGGCCTACAGCCCCCACCCCTCGCCCCTCTCACTCATAACTCTACCCAATGCCATCATCCACTTACTATCCTCTACCCTTTGGATATGTATGAATAATATTCGCACTTGCCTTGCGCCTCGTCCCCTCCCCCCGCGTTATTAACATATTTCGAGCTATTTTCTTATTGCAAGCAAAAATATTTATGCACTGCAACTGAAACTGAAACTGATTCCGATTCCGATTCCGAATCTCAATTCGAATCTGAATCTCAATCTGTAACTGAAACTGAAACTGAAACTGGGTGCCAATGCTGCGTATGCGTTATATTTTCTCTTATGATTTCTACGAATGTATGTCTGCGCCTCTGCATGCATGCATGTATGCGTGTGTGTGTGTGTGAGTGTATTTGTTTGTTTGTTTATCTATGCGAGTGTGTGAGTGTATGTGTGGGCGTGGCATGCCATGTGACTTACTTGAGCGCGTTTAAGCAATTTTCGAATCACTGCCATTACCTATGCACATTACGGGGGCGTTGCCAGCAAAGGTGTTTACCCTATCACCCGTTTATGGATAAATCTATAAATGTACATATGTGTGTGTGTGTGTGTGTGTGTGTGCGCGCTTGTTGGCGTAAGAAATTAAGCTGTGATACACAAGTGTTTATCCATAAAATAAACACTGCAAATGACCAAAAAAAAAAAAAAAAAAAAACTGTTGCCTACATTTATGGGCCTTGGCAGTGAATGCATAAAAACTGTTGCCCACATTTATGGGGCAATCACTTGAGCCACCCCATGTAAAAGTTTTTAAGCACACATCAGCACACACACACACACACACACATACATATGCCTAATAACCGTGTAAATAATTACAAACTTAGATCAAAAACTTAGCCAAGAGCTTGTCCTTGACTAACACGTGCCACATCCATAAAAAGGAGTCTATATTTGGCTGCCGTAAACAACTGCCGGCTCTTGTTTGTTTTATATACACAGCTATTCAGATATAAATATATATATATATATAATATATATTTATATATATGGATGTCTGTAGCTGCGCGAAGGAACAATAGCTCATAGAATTTAATCCAAACTTCTTACCGCAAAACTTCTGGCTTGGTTATTAAGTTGTGTAGTTGTAACTACTACTATACAATTCTATTAAGTTTCACCCGATTGCAATAGACCGCGCCAACCAGCGAACCATCCACCCAACCCAGCCAACCGCCCGCATTCCTTGCCCGCCCATCGTTGCACTTTTTCCCTCGCGCTCGCCTCACCACGCCAAAAACTTGTAACGGAGACTAACAAAATAAATTATGCTTACGATTTGTAAAAGCTTTAATACGCCCCAGAGCCAAATCCTAAGTGCACACAACGACAACAGCAGCAGCAGCAGCAACAGCAGCAATAACAACAACAACAATAATAATAACAACATCAATGGCAACAACAACCACAGGAGCAAAAATATTAGCAAAAACTAAAAGGAGAAGCAGCTGCTGCTTCATCAGCCTCGACTGCCGCTGCCGCCGCTGCTGCTGCCACTGCTCCTGCTGCTGCTGCTGCTGCTGTTGCTGCCGCCCCAAAGACAACAATGAATAAATTTAATTTTAGCTGCGGCCGACCTACCGCACCATAACCTCAGTTTGTTGTTGCCATTGTCGCAGTTTA
>JAWNNX010000704.1:507500-572500 GCA_035044505.1 Zaprionus lineosus | reverse complement strand
TTTCCCTCTTTTATTATTTTATATATTCACTTTTGGCAGAATTTTGAGCTTTCTATTGACATTCCCAAAATTTAAATTATTTAATTTAAAAAAAAAAAATTGATTTTTGAAAATATCCATTGATATCAAAATTTGGCTTTAAGGATGTGTTTTGTCACGTAGCAAAGTCTAAAAATGAGCTGCCAGGTCAAAAAATAAAAATTTAATAATTTCTTAATTTTTGAAAAGTTTTCATTACACTGAAAAATAATATGGAAACTGTATTAAAAATGTTGCAAAGGTTAAAAATACATGTTATTAATTTGAAAATGAAAAGAAGGATATGATATATTTCATCCTTGCGTCATAATAAGAAACTTGACTCCCCTGTTGTGTGTGTGTGTGTGTGTGTTTTAATGCAAGAGTCTGCTGTATCCTATAACGCTTCGTAGCATCAAGTTCATTTTAATACGTGCTTACGCAAGTGGCAAGCACTTTGAAATCATTAAAAAGATTTAAAGGACTTGCAAATTGAGATGTTATTATCCTTTTTCAAATCTCAATAGTTTTGCTCTTGACTTTTTTAATGCAAGCAAAAAGGACTTGAAGTGCAACAGCAAAAAGATTCATCGAGACTCTTTTATTGACTCATTTATCTTGCATTATCCCACTTCATATCTCTTACTCGGTAGTTGGTCCTTAATTTAGTTACTTGATTTTAGAGGCCATTGAAAGCCCTTAAAGCAATCGCTGTGAACTTATCGCTAAATGTTCGTTGAAGAAAATCCAAACTTTTTGTCTCTCAAAACAATCGAAATAATTTATTTTAGTTGCCTGGAAACACACACACACATATACACACATGTATATATATATGTATATATGTATATGTATATGTATGTATATTATATATACATGTGTATGTGTGTCATTTGGAACGGAAGAGAAAGTGGATTCTTTGGATAAGAAGGAAATTTGGCGGATTTAAGGGAAGGGCATAGGGGCATGGGTGATGGATAGGGGATGAAGTAAGGGCAGGGGCAGGGGGTGGGGGATAAACTAAAACTTTTGCGCAGAAATTAACTTTATTGGGCGAATCAAGAGAAAATTGCTAAACAAATGCGCTCGAGCACCTTTTCAAGTGGGTCCAGCCCCTATTTGCCCCTCAGTCTTCGTGCAACAGAAGTTTTTCAACTAGTTGAGCTTCCCATACATATAAACAGGCAGGCAGGCAGGCACACCCACACACACACACACATAGATCTTAACTAAACACATGGCAACTTAAACTTATCGACAACTCTCATCTTAAGGCTACAAGCCGGCCAAAAGTTTTATATGTGCTACGCGCAGGAACTGCCGTCAGCTTTTGCAGCCCCCCCCCCCCCACACTCCACCCTCCACCTTTCCACCTTTAACTCGTCCTGTCTAAGATACATACATAGAAACTTCTAAAATGGCTACTAAGACGCACTAATTCACGACTCGCAATTCGCAGCAAAGTTGTTTGTGTTTTTGTTTGTGTTTTTCGTTGCTTTTGTTGTTGTTGTTGTTGTTTTTGTTGTTGTTGTTTTTGTTGTTGTTGTTTTTGTTGTTGTTGTTCGTGCCCCCCAAAAAAAGTAGGCTATAAAAACTATCAACAGAACTCTCAAGGCTTGTGGCAACTTGCTCTCCACTCGCTTCTATCCACCCAGCCCCTCCGCCCCTCAACCCCTTAGCCCCTCAGCCCCCGCCGCCCCTTTCTTTCCAAACATTTTCACTTGCTCTGATGCAGTAACAACAATCTGACAACAAACTGGCATAAGCATAACATAAAAATAGCAAAACTTCGCTCTCTCTCACTTTCTCTCTCTCTCTCTCTCTCTATATCTGTCTCCCTCCCTCTCTCTGTCTCTCTTTTAAAGTTTTCTCTAGCTAAACTTCGCACATGCTGCCCCTCAATCCACTCTACCTTCTTCATCAGCTTGCCCTCCGTCTGGCTGCCCATTGCCTAAGCTGAGGTGTGGCGAGAGGCGTGGAGCGGAGGACGTTGGTGAGAGGGGGGAGGGAAAAAAAAGCCATACTGGATCATATAATCCTTTCACTTAACAAGCAAACTTTTGGCAACAGACCGAAAAACTTTGCGCATTTCTTCTTCTTTTTCAACTGCGATGTTGTGCTTTGCATAAACACAAGTCAAGAGGGGGCGATGGGCACCCTTGGGGTGCAGGAAGCGAAAAGAGATGGCAAGGGAAGCGAGCGGAAGGGGGGGGGGGGGGCACAATAGTAGTACAGGATGTGACTTGGAGCCTCTCAGACTCACACTCACACACACACACACGTGGAGGGGAAAATTTATGCATTCGCTAGAAAAAGTATTTATGTATGCGCTTATAAATATATGCACATCTTTCTTTACCGTTAACCCCCCCAACCCCCTCTCTCACTCTCTCTCTCTCCACCCAGCCCCACTCACTCCTCACTCCTCCTCCCCTAGCGTGGCCATCTCTTACCGCTTACCGCTAGCCTCTGCCTATCTGCAAGTGTGCGTGTATCCTGGTGTCGGTATCGGTGCATGTATGTGCGTGTGTGCGTGTGTGTGTGTGTGTGTGTGTGTGTAGATAGCCAGCAAATTTATGCTCGCAATATAACAAACAAAATATTTGCGCACGAGGAGTCGAACGGAAAGTTTTGTTGTTTTATATATATATTTTTTTGCCGCTCTCTCCGTTTCCTGCCCCTGCAGCTAAGCTGCAAGCGCACGAAACTTTAAAATAACACAAGAGCAAAAAAGAAAAAAAAAAAAAATATATGAAAAATATAAGAACAACACGCACACACACACACACAGAGAGACTCACGCACACAGATCCAGAAAACTAAAATAAAATGTGTGTTAGGGCAGCGTCAAGTTGAAATTTAAAAACTTCCTGCAAACATGCAACATCCTTGTTTCCCTTCAACTTCCCATTCTCTCGCTCGTTCACACTCTTGCACTTTCTCTACCCATCTCTCTCTCTCTCTCTCTCCCTCTCTCTTTCTCATTCTCTCTCAATCTCTTAATGCTGCTGCTTCCACTTGTGCTTCAGCTTGTGTTTTTGTTTCTTCTTCTTCTGTTTTTTGGGCATTGTTTTTGGGCTTTTTTTATATGCTAATTAAAGGCAGCAGACACACACAGATACACACAGATTCCGCTGTAGATGTGACTATGTGTGTGTGTGTGTGCCGCTCTGTGTCGGTGTGACGCTGAGTCTGTGCATGTCCTTGTGCCTAAAACTATATAAAAACCTAAATCCACACAAAAGCCTAACCCTGAAATATGTAACTATGGAGGCAGAAAGAAAAAATAAAAAAATAGAAAAAAAAACATAACAACAACAAAAACAAAAAACAACACAAACAAAGAAACACACACTCAGACACATTTCAGATTTTGGCTGACTGCCTGTATACCCTGCAAATGGCAGCTCTTGGGGTTCATTAAAGGACACAATTCAAAACGCGAGCTTCAAGCTTCTCTCAAGCTGCGGCTTCGCTTTCTTTGCTTTCATGTGGGGACTTAATTATGGGAATAAGAAAAAAACAAAAGAAAAGAAAAGATCATAAGGATCGAAAATACAGAGAATCCTTGCCAACCGAAACCGAAACCAAAACCGAAACCGAAAACTGCAAACCCAACCGATTTAATGTATATATTTATGTAAATGCGATGGGTGTGCGGCAGGCTGCGAGGGCTGCTGCACAGCCGCGCTGAAAAGTAGGCAACGAAAAATTGCAAAGTTCAAAATGCGCTGAGCTGAAAGTAGGCAACGGGAAATGTGAAATGCATTAAATGCAGAAAACAAAAACAAAAAAGAAAAAGCAAAGAAACAAAAAAACAACAACTAAACAAGAAACGCAACTTTTATGTAATTTTGATTATAAATATAAATATTATTTTATTTATTTCATTGCGGTTTTTTTGAACTTGTTGCTGTGATGTGCGAATTGCAGCAATTAATTGATAAAACGAATTAACAACGACAAATGAACGGAAGGAATTTTTAAAGCAAGAACTACAATTGATCAAAATAAATAAATACGTACGGCGCAAAAAAACAACAACAAACTAAAAACAAAAAATTAAATTAAATAAATAAAAAGGAGAAAAAAAATAAATATATAAAAACCGAATGAAGCTGTGGTTAGCTGAACGGGGGAACAGGCGGCTATTTATAGCTCACACATAAATATATAAAGGAAGAAAAAAAAAATATAAAAATAAAAAAAAAATAAATAACAAGAAAAAATGTAAATAAAATGGCAAATAAGAAGCACGCGTACAGATAGACATTTAAACACTGAGATAAATCAAAACTATACAAATAAAAATTAACTGCAAAAGTCCAAAGGGAAAAAATTAAATAAATTACGATAATAAATGTGTTCAGCAGCCGGAAAATTTAGTAAATGTTTTATTTTTGTTGCTTGTTTCGTGTGTGTCGTGTGATCCGTGTGCGTATCGCAACAAGTAAAATAATTAATTATAGATAAATGTGTGCGAGGGCGCGGACGCGGGCGGAAGGACACACACACACACACACATACAGTCAAACTGCGAACTGCGAGCAAAGAGACGGCCAGGCGAGACGTGGCACGGCGGATGCGACGAGGCTGAGAGATAAATAAATAAATTGCCAAAAAAAAAAAAAGAAAAAAAAATCAAAAAAAAAAAATAAAATATCTGAAAGAAGAAAAAAAGAAAAGAGCAAAAGGAAGAGAGAGAGGAGAAAAGAAAGCGACAACAAGCGTATAATAAATGACTGCATTACATAAATGAGCTTTTAGTTTAATTAATCACTAAATAAATAACTAAATACATGTACGGCAGCACGTGCCTGTGTGAGCAAGCATACATGCGTCTTCTGTATGCATGTGTGAGTGTGTATGTGCGCGCATGTTTGGGCGTGTGTGTGTGCGCGCGTAAGCTGTAAACCACATGCATGGCAGCAGCGGAAACACAAGTATTAACAACAAAAGCCACCAGCAATACAGCATTAACAACAATTCAGACAACAACAACAACAACAACAACAACAACAACAACAACAACTAAAGGAACAACAATAATAAAAACAGCAATAAAAAAAATATTAATAATATTCCTGATAAGCGAAAGGAGCAGAGCAAAGGGCGTCATAATCAAAAGCTTGCCACGTGCAACAGGGAGCAACAGGGGAGCAACGTCAAGTGAGCGTCAAGTGTTAAGTAGGTGTTGTCATCGTCATCGTCGTCGTTGTTGTTGTTGTTTGTTCCGGTGTAGCCGCAATTCATTCTGGCCGCCCCACAACAGCAACTGCAACAAAAACAACAACAACATAGCACAAGCAACGAACAGCGTCTCATTGGTGAGAGCAATAATAATAGTAACAACAACAACAACAACAACGCAACGCCCGAAGTCGGCGCCACAAACGTTGGCGCCAGCAGCAGCAACGTCGGCAACGACGGCAGCGGCGTCGGCGTCAGCGTCAGCGGCGGCATCGGCGTTGGCAACAACGGCGGCAGCAGCAACAGCAGCAGCAGCAACGTTGCCCCGGATCCCAAGAAGTCCTTCTCGCTACACTGCTGTTGCGTGATCGTCGACATTACACCCGTATCACATCCTGTGGCACGACTGACATCAGCAACAACGGCCTCGGGAAGGGATGCTGGCAACGCCGGCAGCGGCGGTGGCAGCGGCTTGGGCCTCGGTGAAAATGTCTCCCAATTGGCGAGTCAATTATTTCGCTTTGGCAGCAAGAAACGTTCGGGCGTCTGCATATGCAATGCTCAGTGTCGCCTCCAGTCGCTCGGCGAGGGTGCAACCCTTAAGACGGGCCATCATGGATCTCTCGATCGTTTGCTGCAACAACAACAACAACAACAACAACAGCAGCAGCAGCAACAACAACAGCAACAACCACAGCTGCCACAAAAGTCCCAACATCATTCGAGCGGCGAGCGTTCCATAAGTTGGGTCGTCGATGGCGGCGGCGGTGGAGCTTTGTTAACGGCCGCCAGTTCCGATGAGAGCGATGAGAAGCAGCAACAAAAGAAGCAGCAACAACAACAGCCGCAGCAGCAACCACAACAACAGCAACAACACTTGGATGAGACGCCACCACGCCCACCGGCGCGGCATGGCGCCGCCAAGCACAGCGTCCGAGAGGAGTTCGAGCGCGGCGTGGAAGTGGAGAAGTTCTATCATCAAATCAACGGCGACATCTTTGAGATCACGCGCCGAGTGCGAGCACGCGATGAGGATACAATGGAACAGAAATGCATCAAGCGGAAGGGTTCGGTGCGTCTAACGGAGCCGCACTATGTGCGTCTGCCGGACCAAAAGCCGCAGCTCCCGCCACGCCGTCAAAAGAGCGCCGAGGAGGTGGCCATGCCAAAGAGCGCACTGCGTCAGGCGGCGCCCGAGCAATTGGAATGGTTTGATCGCAAGGCACAGCAGCGTCACTCGGCCCGCTCCGCCGAGGGCGGTCAGGTGCGGGAAGAAACCATGGAATGGCTAAAGCTGCAAAAGAGCAGCGCCGCACAACAACAGGCACCCGCACGCACCTCCTCCGGTCCCAGCGAGATCACAGTCCTCAAGGACGAACTGCCCGACTGGCTGCTGGAGCATTTGCCGCGTCAGCGCGAGCGTCAGATCACATCGGAGAAGCCCGTCAGCTCAGCCTATGCCAAGGCACTGGCCGAGCTGCTCAAGAAGCCACTCTCACGCCAGAGCTCAGGTCCCTGCGAAGTGTCGCTGCTCAAGACGGACATTGTCGAATGGCTGACCAAGATGCAGACGACGGTTGGAAGCAAGTCACGCCGTTCGCATCACAGACGTAACGGCAGTAGCGGCGCTGCGCCACGGTCCAACTCGCAGGAGGATCACGCGGCCACAGAGCATGCGGCCCTGCAACGGAAACGCCATTCGCTGGGCCACAGCGGCGCCGACAGTGGCGAGGAGCAGCTACAGCAGAAGCTACCAACACTGGACTGGATTGCGTATCCGCTGCACAAGCTGCAGTCTCTGGGCAAGCAGCCGGCGCCAGGGACAACGGTGCCCAGTGGCTACGATGTGCCCGTGGTCGCCACCCACACGCAGCTGTGCCAGGAACAGCGAAGGCGCGAGGAACGTTCGCGGGAGCGTCGGCTGCGGCATTCGGCCAGCGAAGTGGTGGGCAGCTCGGTGCCATCCTCGTCGGGGGCACAGCTGGAGAGGCTGGAGCGTCTGTATGCGAAGCCGCACAAGGAACGCTATCAGTATGTGCCGAAGGTAACGCCGCCCAGGGAAATCACCTCCGTCAAGTCGAAGCGGGAGCGATCGCGTCGCCATCAGACGCAACGCTCGGCCACCGTGACCGATATGTCCGTGCAACGGTCGAGCGGCAGCAGCAGTCACAAGCGCAAGTCATCGAGTGCGGAGCGGGCGCCACGATCGCGCTCGCCATCGCCCTGCACCGATCCCGCCTGCCCGCTGTTGCCCATCTGCACGGATCCGCACTGCCGCTACCAGGAATGCCAGCGTCGCCGGTGCCTCACCTCGTCGGCGAGTTCCGTCAATCTGGCGCGGCACCAGCAGCTTGCTCAAGTGCAGTTGCATGCGGTACCGGCGCATTTGGTGGGCGGCTCCGATGCAACAACACCGTCAACCACGGCCACCCCGCCACCACCACCGACAGCCATTGTGGCCACCGTGCCCGAGCGTCGGCTGGTCATCTGCCATGAGTGTCGGTCGTGCGCCCCGCTGCTTAGCTGCCAGAATCGCAAATGCCTCAATGCCGCCAAGTGCAACTCACTGCCTCGCTGTGCCGCCGACTTCAATCGGCTGCGCACCACACTTGCCCAGCCGCCGGCGACGTTGGATGACATTGAGCCGGCGCCGCTTGAATTGGATCACCAGACGCTGCAGCTACAATCAATGCTGCCGCCTGCCTCGCCGACACGCCCGCAACATTATCGCAGCAACTCGCAACCGAATACATTGCAACGTGGCGATTCCACTGCCTCTAGTTGTGGCATGGCCACAAATTTTGGCTGGCTGGAGCCCATACAGCCATCGGGTGGTAATGGTCATCTCCATCACGTGCTCAATGGCAATGGCAAACTAATGAAATCCGCCTCGGCCGCATCCCTAAACTCGCGTCGACGCCGCCACAAGACCGTACACTTCGGTGAGAATCTGTTGCGCGAAGTGTGTCAGAATCGTAAACTCATCAAGACCGAGCAGATACCATCTGGCTCGGCGCCCATGCAGGCCAACATACAGATGCTCTACAATTTTGTGGAGGGTGTGCTCAGTGCATGGGTGGACGACGATGAGGATCAGGTGCGTTCCGGTGCCGAGTCGGAGCCGGAGCACGGCCTTGTTGCCCTCCAGCCCATCCATCGGTGTAATCGATTGCGATATCAGTGCATCCGACGCGTTGTCGAGGAGGCTGCCGACTTGCAGGGCACCCTCAAGTTGGGCAACTCCCGGTACCGCCATCGACACTGGCGCAGCACCGCCAAGCAGTGCAACGAAATGTTCCTTCGCAAGGTAAACGACACTCTTTAAATATTCCATATATATTTCACTTATTTATCATATCTTAATATAAGCAACTTTCATATCAAATACTGATGGTCTATCGATAACATCGACTGTCAAGGTATTTCCCTAAGTTTCTAAGTCTGACTATCTCTCATTTTGGGGTTGTATTCCTTGGGACTTCAATTTTGTTTTGGAATTGGGTGTATTATCCTTTAAGATTTTAATTGAATTCGCGACTTTTTAAAATCGTTTAATTATCGATAAATCTATCGTCCACGTGAAAATCAGTCTATAGAAAATTGACTGGAAAATATGCTGAATATTATGCAGTGAATTTTCCTATTACTTTTTAAGCTTTATTAACATATAAATTGAGTTGTCAATCTCCAGGGAATAAATCGATATATTGCGAAAGCTAAAATCGATAAATCGAAATTCTTACCTTAACTACACTTATTGCATTAGCTTAAAATCTAACACCGAATATCTCATTAAAAAAGCCTTTTCAATTCGATCTTTTACACATCAATCACAAAACAAATGGGCGTATTCGATAACTTCAAATTTCGATTAATCAATTACTACAGCTATTAAATTAATCACAATAAAAGAAATGACATGATTTCTTTTAACATAAAGTTATATTATCTAAGTAAGCAACATCTCTCATACTTAGTTTCCGTTGAAATAATCGTAATCGATTATATAATCGATAAGCCCAAAAAAGGCATTCTTCCATCAAAAGATTCCAAAATCAGTTTCTACTCTAATTTTGTTCGAGCCGCAAACTGCTTTATTTTCATTTCAAAGTTCCATCCTCAATTTTTCAGTTACTTAAATTTCCGATAACTTAAGGCTGCAATAATCGATATCGATTATTCTCAGAGATTTGAAAAAATATTCATTGATTTCTTCGATATTTTCCTTGCATCCATCAATCTTTAAATCTTGAATCACAAACTGACATCTTGTCCTGCGTAAATCGTCCTTTAAGTTCCAATTTTCCACTCTTTAGATTCTAACCTAAAAATTTAATAGAAGAAGAAGAAGAAGAAGTGAATTTTATCAATTTGAAGGCTCGAAGCAATTTATAAACAGTGAAACTTGATTTTTTTTCGATTTACTTTTATTTTTGGAATATTTTCTTTGAGCTTTGCTTGAAATCGCGTGACAAAATGTACACATCCTTCCCTTGAACTCATCTTCAACTCGCACCACCATCCACCACGCCCACCTTGGCTACTCCTGCAGAGGGTACTTTCTCCTTTCTGTCGCTACCTTCCAGATGACTTAAATGTATTGTCGCAATGTTACTTTTGGGCGGGTGTCTCTCTGTCTGTCTGTCTGTCTGTCAGTCCGCCTGTCTCTCTGTCTGTCTATGTGTCTGCCTGTGTGTGTGTGTGTGTGTAACTATGTGTGTGTGTGTGTGGCTGCTACAAATTCATTTTGGTTGCCTAACAAAACGTTGATCAAAGCCAAAGCATCCTTTTCACGCTCGAGCTACTGCGAGGCAGCTCCTGGCTTCTGGCTCTTGGTTACTCCTGCCTTCCGCTTGCCGCCCTCCACTGCCTTCCGCTTGCCGCCTGGTCGCTCCTTCCGGACGAGCTCTTGTCCTGTTTTACAAAGGAGGCAGGCAATAAATTAAGGCATTAGCTCCAACCAAAAAAGCTCTTAACACACAGCGCAAGCACATTCATACAAGGTGAATGTATGTGTGTGTGAGTGTGTGTGTGTGTGGGTGTGTGTGTGTGTGTATGTGTGAAGTAAAGCATTTTCATTTACTGTTCGTATTTAGTTTTTGGATAATGAATGGCATTGATTGGAATTCACATGAATCACAGTTACAAAGTGATAAAAGGCTATTTGTAGCATATGGTACTTTGTATTTTGGTGCTGCTGCTGCTGTGGTGGTGGGTGGTGGGTGGTGAGTGGCAGAGGCGGTATGTTGAGGGCGTGGCAAAATATATACAACTCCATGGATTCAAATGTGCAAAGCGCTTGCATCAGTTGTCGTTTGTATCTTAAACCTACTATCTTTAAGCTCGTCGTCATGTCAACTCACCATATCCCTTTCCTCCCCTCTACACACACACTCACACACACACACACACGAACACACACTTTTTTGCTCGCTGACTGCATTCAAGTTGACCAACGGCAAAGGCAAAAAAAAAAAAAAAAAAATTGTTAAATACAGAAACAAAAATCCAACATTCAAGTCAATTGCATTGGCCAAAGAGACAGCCCGCTGATTGCATTCAAAATGAGTATTCACAGACATCACACACACACATATACATATACGTGTACACTCAAATAACACTAACATTCATTCATACATGAGATCCACAAATGAATGACTTTGAATAGCGCATTAGTTGGAAAGTTGATAGCAGGAAAAACGCGCTGCATATTAATTAATTGCCAGATCAACGGCATGATGATAATGACGAGGACAATAATGAAGATGATAAAGATGATGATGATGATGATGATGATGATGATGATTATGACATTGCCTGCAATGGTATTTATGTTGCGGTTAATTTAGTCCTTCGACTTAAACTACACAAATTGTTAACTTAATGTCATGCACGATAGTTTTTCCCATTCATTGAAATTCGAGATGGAAAACTGTTAACGGTTTTCAGGTTTAAGTGCTTCTGACTCCCAAGGATCAGGAGCAGGATGCGGTATATGCGGATTAAGATTGTCTGCAGCTTGAGATTCGGAATTGGGTCACATTACATATATGTATATATATATATATAGGAAAGAGGAATGGGTAATCTGTTGTCCTGTTTTTAGTAGTGGCTGAGGGCTGAAGGAGCAAGCATTGGCCTTAAAGTCTAGTTGTTATCCTTTTTGTATCATTGCATTCAATTTTATGTGACTTTCAAAAGCTCAGATTATATGACTTAATGTCCTGTTGAATGATTTCCTTGGCATTTATTGGCATTCGAAAAATCAATTCCTTGTCTCCACATAAGTAAAGTGTAAAGTCCTGTTATCCTTTTAAATGGCTTATTTTGATTGTTTTAAGTACTCTGCTTCTCCCATTATCCTTTCAATTACTGTATCACTTCACATTCTTCATTAGACTTTAACGAGCAGTTCCTTTTTTAAGTTAATACATCTCTGGCAACAATTATCCTTTCGGAATGTTTGGTGGTTTAAAGTTCAGAGCGTTCACCTCGAGTGACCAAAGCAAAGCTGCCTTTAAGGGGTTAGATGTTTACCCAAATAAAAGGATAACAATGATGGAGTAGGAAATAAAAGTTTTCAAATGTCAAACTTCAGGACATTTCGGTTAACAGTGAAATATGAAGTTGAAAGGACTCTTGCTCAGAGGTGCTTCGAGTGCTTTTGTTCTTTTGTAGTTGTCCGATTTAAGTTAGTGACAAGGCTTCGGGCAATACTTTCAAGGATACAAGTCGTATGTCCTAGTTGATGTGTGAACTTGTTATCCTTTATCCTGGATTTCTCTTGCAATGAACAACTCCTGCTCGTTTCTCAAAACTATACAATTTCAATTATTTTTAAGGACCTACAGATTTTTCTTATACATATGTGTTTACCTTCCTTCATTGGATCCTATTATCCTTTGGGATCGTTCAGCTGCTGTCGGCTCATATCCTTGACCATATAATTTCCTGTTCGCACTCTCGAAGTCCTTTCAACATTGTTTCCACCTACTTTAGCCACCTTCGACCTCAACTCTCCCGCAGCCAACGAGTTTGATTGATCCGCTGCTTAGATACTTCCCCTGTCCCGCTGTCCCCCTTCCCCCCACCTCTCCTCCTCCATTCACTTCATTTCGATCCAATTAATGCTCAGCATCGTTTTCTGCACATATTTAATCAAATCGAAATGTGGCTGGATGAACTGGTGAATGGTGGGTTAGGTAGGAAAAGGTGAGATGGTGGAGAAGGGGGGAGAGGGGGGGGGGGGTCGGTTGCCGTGTGTCTATCTTTTCACTTCCGCTTCCGTTCGGTCGACATGGTTCGGTCTTAATCATTGCCAAAATCGTAAATACCATCTTACAGCTAATGCTAAATTGGTTTTCAGGATGTTGCAGGACGAATGCAAAGCAATTTGAATGCCTGCCACAGGAACTCGACTGCTTCATTTGTGACTAAGAAAGAAGCCATGGGAAAAATGTTATGAAAAGCGCATGGCAAAGTTGTGGGAAAACACTTGCCGTGCAATACGCTGCAGATTTTCCGCCGTTGCTTTTCATTTTCTATAAATATGTGTATGTGTATGGTGTGTGTGTGTGTGTGTGTGTGTGTGTGTGTGTGTGAATCAATTTTGGTTCTTAAACTTCTCTTTAATGTCTCACTTAAGCGTTGAGCATGGCAAACGTGCCAGGAATTTCAGTTTCAGCTGACAGCTGGCAGAAGCATCGCCACCTCGATAAGTAAATGCTTTCTTACATATGTGAAATTGTGTGCAAATGTGTGTGCGAATGTGTCGGTGTGTGGATGTAGGTATGCTTGTATGTGTGTGTGTGTGTGTGCCTGTGTGCCTGTGTGGGTTCAGGACTTTCCTGGCTCTGGGTTATCGGTATTCTGGGTCTGTTGGGAGCTTGACAGTCTGGGAGCTTTCCAGCTTGTTTCGCCAAACCAACAAGGACAACGACAACAACGACAACAACGGCAACAACAAGGACAACAAGGACAACACCCGTACATATAAACACTCTATCAAATATTGTAATTTTTGACAGCGACAGCGACAAATGAAATGATTTCTTTTTTCCTCCTTTTTTTTTTCTTTCTTTTTTTTTTTTATTGGTAGATAGAAAGCATCCAAAGGTGGATAGGTGGATAGGCGGATGAGTGTATGAGTATGGGGTGTATCTGTGTGTGTAGGTGGCTGGCTTAGGTCTTAGTGGGGATAGGTGCCAATGGCAGGCAGCACTCACATTTGACATTCAAAAGTCATTGATAATTATGGATGAAACGTGAACGACAGCCGCATCGAGGGATCACAATCAATTCTTGATTAGAAAACGTTGCTCGACAGGCAGGCAAGGGGGTGGCAGGAGGGGAGGAGGCAGGCAGGCTGGCAGGCACCTGTCCTCCACTGGATAAGGGTGTTGACTGTTGGCGAGCACGTGTATTGCTCTCTATATGTATGCGTATGTGTATGTGTGTGCCAGTATGTGTGGGCGTAACTATGTGTACACGTGTTGTGCATAGATATGTGTGTGTGTGTGTGTGTCTGTGCGTAAATTGAATTCTGATTTTGCACTGATGCTGAGATATGGCATATTAGGCCAAAGTAATCAGATAGACGGCAGGCGGCAGGACACATGGAACAAACGGCATACAGTCCGATGAGGACTACAGGCATTTAATCTTTTGTATACGTATGTGTGTGTGTATGTGTGTGTGTGCTTCGGTCTGTCTGTGTGCGTGTTTTGGGTTGCCCATTTAGGCTTACCCATGTGATGCAGACAAAGCCGGTGGAGGACGATGCTGGATATCAGAGTCGACGCCAAACTCATTGTCAGCCCGTCCAAAGCTGATGAAATTCAACAGCAGCAGCAGCAGCAGCACAACAGCAGCAGCAACAACAATAGCAACAACAACAGCAGCACAACAGCAGCACAACAGCAACAACAACAACTACAATGGGGGCAACTGCTGTCGGGTCATATCAATTAAAAATTCATGAATCATTTGACAAACTCTTTGGGTCTGCAAATTGTAACCATTCAGCAGGCCAATCAGTCGAGGTCGTCGAGATTTGTAGCAACCGTTCCCTAGGTTCTGCCACTCCTGCCCCCTACACGCCCCATGCCCCTCACAATCTCTTTCCGTATTACTTGATATTGTTTGTTATTGGATAGAATACACATACACATACACACACACATACCCATAGCCATACCCGCAGCCCTCTTTTAGATGGAAAGTAATCTGTTGTAAAAGGTACAAAACTCATCAGTTTTCCCGACTTTCCGTTGAGTTTCCCCGAGTTTTCCCAAGCCCTCAGAGTTTTGTCCTTTTCGCTTAGCCACTTTCGCACATTGTAAAGGGTTTTCCATTACATTAGCGACGATTGTTGAAGTGCCTTGTATATTTTTGATTTGCATGGAAACTAATGAAGCGACCTTTAGTTGTAGACAAGTGCCGCACACACACACACACACACACACACACACATATATATATATATATTGTACGCACTTGAAGCGATAAAAGTTACTTATACAACTTGAATACTCTTTCTTCGACCCTCCTATCCCGCCTCTCCCTTTCCTTTCTTCGTCCTGAAATTGTGACTTTTTGTATTTTTGCCCCTCGATTTTCCTCTCTCTCCTCTCTCTTCTCTTGCTTCTTATTCTTATTCTTCTGGCCAGTCTTTGTTTTGACTTATTTGTGGAGCACACCTCGCTGAGCTGGCGGTGAGGTTGCCAATGGTTTTGCTTTTTGCCTTCTGCCTTCCGCCTTCTACCTTCTACCTTCTACCTTCTACCTTCTACCTCCTACCTTCTGCCTGCAACAGTTCAACAGTTCCGCTCGACAGCTTCCGTTCGGCTTGATGATTTCATGGAAAACTTCATTGAGCAAGCGGAAACTATTTCATTTGGCGCTATAAATGTTGTCAGGTGGCCGCCGGACTGGAGGAGTTCCAGTTGGGTGTCTGGTTGGGTGTGCAGGTGTGTGCAGGTGTGTATGGGTGTATGGGTGTATGGGTGTATGGGTGTATGAGTGTGTCTGGCATGAGTTGTGAACAGGTGAGTGGGTGTTCGTTTGGATAGGACATTTCAATGAGGAAACGGACAGACGGGACAGACCGTGGGACAGAGGCGGACAGTCAGGTAAACGGACAGTTGGGCTGGCGGTTGGGCGGGCGGGCGGTTGGGTGGTCTGGCGGGGACGGGCGAGTGGCGCTGAGTGTTTTTGAAGTTTTTAATATTGAAGCTGCCACAAAATGATTGAGGCCACTCGCCGGGCATTTTAAATGAGAGGCGCGCAGATGAAAATGTTAGAAATTAATTTTCGCAAATTATTGAAAATGGGCAAACTTTGCGAAATTCTGAATCGAAATAAGTGCTCAAAAGTGTTGTAAAAGTCAAAAGACGCCAAACGCAAAATGCGACATGCAAAAAGTAAAGAAAAATAAAAAATGGCAAAACGGCAAAATGCAAAATGCAAAACGAAAATTCAAATTGCAAAATGCAAAATGAAAACTCGAAAATGGCAAGTAGGGGGAGGGGGAGGGGGAAATTGGGAGTGGCAGGTGGAAAGTGGGAAATGTTGAATGGTGATTGGAAGGACACGAAAGGAGGCGGAGATCAAATGGAACTGAAATTACTGAATTTAGTGAAAAGGCGAAAAGGCGCAAGTTGTCAAAAGTGCAATTAGAAGAGCAATTAAATGAAATTCATTTATGTCACAGTTGCGCATTTCAGTGTTGAACAGTTTCCCAAAAATTAATCTGGGCTCCTGTTGGTTGTTGCAAAGAGTCCTGCACGCCCTGTGGCCATAAATCCCTAATGTCACTTAACCAGAAACTTATTTTATGGCCAGCAAGAAATGCATAAAATTTAATGCCTCAAACTACAAACTCCGACCAGTGTTGGGCAGCATTCACCTCGTTTCTCGAAGTGTTGAAAAGCTTTAACTTTTCGCATACTAAACATGGGAACTTTTAGTTACTTTTCAGGTGGTCAGATGAATGGCATTAAATGTGAATTGAAGTGCGGGTAATGTAAAAGTTAACTTAATTAGAGGAAGCCACCTGAAAAGTTGGCAACTCAATTTCAGTGTTGGGCAACACCAAAATAAACCAATTGTTCATTGTTCAGTTTTTCACATACTTTTAACTGCTTTGCAACTCGTTTCGAAACAATCACCAAAAGTATTTAAATAAAATGCATTTACCAAATTTAACAAGGACACTTCAGAGGAGCTTATGAAACCATAAAATACACTGAATTAAGGACTCGCTCTCAATGAGCGTTGAGTTTCAGGATTTTCTATTTATTTATTTTTCATTTTTATTTCATATTTCGAGTATTGAATTTAAGTTGAGTGCATTTAACATTCCATTAGGAAAGAACCTTTAAACTTCTTCAGCCTTTCTCAGAAATGTCCTTACGTAGCGAAAGGATAAAGAGCGTAAAACCCAAAGAGGCAAACAAACAAATATGAGATACAAATTTTACTCTTTATCCCGTATCCTGTCATTTACCTTTCACATAAGTTCAGCATGTCCTTCTGACTTCTATAAGTGCAGCAATTAAAGAGTTACACAAGTCCTTGAATTTATTTATTTACATGAATAAGGATTATTTTACGAAAAACTCAACCTTAAGGACCTTTTCTTCTTCCATTCCTAATTTCTTTGTAAACACAAATCGATGCTTAGATGATCGAATTACTATATGAGCAAATCCTTTTCTTTATGTTTTTTTTTTTTTTTTTTTTTTGGGAAAAGGGTTCTTAAAAGGATGCATGAAAAGTTGCCAAAATGCTTGCCCTGTTAAGCACTTAGGGACAAAGGGACGCTTAACCTGAAACACCCTGTGGTTCTTGTGCTTGGGAAAATTCCATCAATCAGCGTTGCAGTCGATGCTTTGAATGACTGTCATCGGCGCCCCAATACCAATCGACGGGGGCGTGTCCTGCCCCCCAAATACACATACATATATAGATGAATATATATATATATGTATATGTATATATCTTATATATATTTCTGTATATCCAATAAATTGCTACCCTTGCCATTGGATCTGGCGCTTTGATCTGCGTCTGTTGGGGCTCCCCTTTCTTTATATACATTTCATTTTTTTTCTCCTTCTCCTTCTGCTTTTTTTTTTTTTATATATTTTTTTTATTTTTGGCAATTTCGAGTCTGAAAATATTTATGTTGCTCGAAATTCGGGTAGTTGGATGGTTGGATGGTTGGGTGGTAGTGGGCGGTCGGTTGAGTCGGTAGGGGCAGTTACTCAACTGAACGCTGCTCAGCTCCGCTTTGCTCACGTTTGGGTATTTGCATGCCTTTGCACTCCTTCGATTAATATAAAATTTGATTAAACTTGCCCAACGACAAACGACGTCACTTGTGGGTTAAGCACACACATGGGTTTGGTTTTAGGTTGGGCGTTGGGCATGGCATTGGCATTGGCTTTGGCTTTGGCTTTGGTTCTGGCTTTGGCTTTGACGTTGACTTTGGGTTTGGGTTTGGGTTTGGAGCTTAAATTTGATGCTGCAAGAAGAAGGGCGAAGTGAAAGGGCGTGGCAGCTACTGTGCAAACATAAACATGCACACGCACACACACACACATAGTCACGCATAAGCACGCACATACATAAGCCACTTGACAGTTGCCCGCCGCTTGGCAGTTTGAAAGGCACCCAACATCCTTCATCCCCCGCCCCACCAAGCCCCCTGCAGTAGCTTGCCACCCGTCGGGCAGTCAAATAAATAACTTGTAAAACATGCATATGAGCAAAAATGTTTGAAAATTGCCAAAAACCTTGAGCAGGGAAGCGGTTGGAAAGGAGAGGCAAGGTACGAAGGATCCATTGGTATCGTAGTAACTAAAGTCAAGAAAACGGGGCCATCGAATTGACGACTGCGATGGCTGCTGGTGATGGAGGTGGTGGTGGAGGTGGAGATGGCGGTGAAGATGCTGGTGTAGGTGGTGGTGGTGGCTGTAATGCTGTGGGTGGGAGCTGTCATCGCTCTGGACTCCGGCTGAAGTCCTCCGCCAGCAGGAAGAGACGACGACGAAACGAATAAACACATTGTAAATTGATTTCCTTGGGAACTCAAATAAAAATGGCATGAAAAGCAAGTGAGCGACATTGTGGGTGGTGTCCCGGGCTTCGTCCTTAGTCTGGGCATTGGGTGTGGACATGGACATGGACGTGAGTCGTGGGGTATATAACCAGCACAAGCAGCAACCAGCAACCAGCAAGCGGCAACCGGCAACCGGCAACAGTAGCTGTAACAACACCAACACTAATACCAATACTATGATCAGAGCCAGGACCAGGATCAGAAGCAGAAGCAGAAGCAGAAGCAGGGCCAGGACCACCCCAATTGAAACGAATGAATGGGCAAACCAATTTTTATTGCCACGCGGGACACGTAGCGCGTCTGGGCCTGAGCATTGGCAGCGTCGTTGCCTCAACTTAATTCCCACACGGACTAGCTACTGGTTTCCCTTGCCATTCTCCATACAGCCCCCACTCCTATCCCCTATCCCCATTCCCATCCCCATCCCCGTTCCATAGTCTTCGACAGCTCTCTTCCTTTGCACTGACTTGTCTGTTTTCCTGTTGCGAAAGCAAAATTGGCACAGTGGGTGATGTGGTGAGAACGGAAGGAAGTCGGTAGATGGACACGCAGAGGCATCGGAGGCATCGAAGGAATTGGTGACGGCAACGGAAGGATGGCAACAGGAGGGCTGTAGCAATGGAAGAAGAATGGGGGAGAAGTACAGATATGATGGGATAAGGAAGGGAAGGAATGTCAATTGATGGGCAGGATATTGAAGGGAAGGGGGGAGGGGAACGCAATAGCAGTAACAGTCGCAGCAGCAGCTCGGCCTTTGATGGAATGTTCGCATCGCTAGCCTGTTGGCTCGATAACATGGCCAAGTAACTGTTTGCCATTGCCTTTACTTTGCTCCTTCCTGCCTCGTCTCTGGCACAGCCATTCCCCTCCCCTTACCCATTCCTCCACTCCTTACGGCCCGTCACTCGGTTGTCTGCTTGCTGCTTGCCGCTTGCTGTTCGCTGTTCGCTGCTGATTCGTTTTGATTCGTTCTCGGAGCCAGTTCGTTGTTGTCAATTGTTGTGCTGTCCGTGTGTCCAATTGTCCTCCCCCTTGGCTCTGGCTCTGGCTATGGCTGTGGCTGTAGCTCTGGGTCTGGCACTGGCTCTGGCTCTGGCTCTGGCTCTGGCTCTGGGTATGGCCCTGGGTATGGCTCTGGCTGCCCCATCCCACCACATCCCGTCATCTCCGCACATCGCACTCCCCCGCCTCATGGCTTCTCCCATGTTGCCAACTTCACTAAAAATGCAGGCGAGAGAAGACAAATTGCTTTATCGACGACATACGTAACAAATGTTGCTGTCGGCAGTGACAACGGCAACAGCAACAGCAACAGCAACAGCAACAGCAACGCCAGCAACAACAACAACAATATCAGCAGCAGCAGCAGCAAAAAAAAAAAAAAGCTACAATAGCAACAAGGACAACAACAAGGAGCCAGTCAACCATTATTGGTTTCAAATGGCTTACGGGTCGTATTCCACATCGGGTTGAGTTCTGCCCTTCCCTCCCGCTGCCTGCTGCCTGCTGCCTGCTGCTCGCGCCCCTCCTCTCGTCCTGTTCACTGTTGTGTTCCATTGAGTCCTGCGGAGGCTTTTTGACTGACACTGCTAATTATGACTTAATTATTTCAATTATTATTTCTTCGACTTATTGAATTTTATTGTTGCCATTGTCATACACATACCAACAGACACACATTCTCTCTCACACACACACACACACACACACACACACACAGATTGTGACACACCCAATGACACGCCTATGGACAGACATGGCAACTGGCATTCCCACTTGACTCTGATTCCTTCTATAAATAAGCTAAATAAATATTGTATTCGAGCTGAAAGAGTTTCCTTTTACACACTTTTAATTAATACAATTTTCCTCCCCCTCTGCTCTTCCCCTCTTCCAGATTTCGGACGATGATCGAATGAGCCTAACTACTGCCGTTTCGGATGAAGATGATGGCGAAAGTGTCATGGCTTCACCATATAAAGCAAAGGCCACTGGCACCGCTGCATCCTCCTTCAACTGCACGGGCGCTGTCCGTAAAGCTGGGTAAGTTCTAGGTCCTAGTCTTGGTCCTGGTCTTGGTCCATGCCCCATGGCCCATCAAATCAAATCGTTCAAATTTATAAGCCTTAACACTGTCTGTAATCTTTGGCACGAAAGGAACTTTCCTTCTATTCTATCCTCGTATCCTTCATATATTCCAATCCCTCGCATCTGCTCATCCTTCCATTCTCCTATCCAGTGCAAGTATCTTGTGTCTCCTTGGGGACTTTCTGTGTGAGGCACGTCTGTGGCTGCCGCAGAGCTCATCATAAATAAAGTAGCAAATGGTCCTCCTCTCCTCTCCTCTCCTCTCCACTCCACTCCATTCCACTCCACACCACTCCATCTCCTTTCCTTCATCCTGAAGCTCTTCATGCTGGCCCCCCCAGCTCATCGCCCGCCGCTACTTACCATATCATTTACAGCGATTATAGCAAAGCGCCTCCCATTCCCATCCCTCTCCTGCTTATCAGGTGCATGATGATGAAGTGTTTCCCAGACTTGGGTAGCCATAGAGATTAGTAGACGTGGAGGGTTGCCACTTCTCTTGGGTGCCTTGGCACGGAGTGGCGAAGTGGGAGGTGGGAAAATGAGGGACTAACTTGATTAGCCCCCAAACAGTGTTTGTTTCAAGGAGAAGGAGGAGGATGAGGAGGAGGATGAGGCAGAGAGGGAATAGCGAGAAGAATGTTGAGAAGGTTAAATGCTTAATTAGGTTAAACGTAGTTACGTTTATGGAAACTTTCGATTTATTTTCTATTTTCCGATTTTCCGATTTGCCGATTTGCCGATGTTCCGTTTTGCAAAAATTGTAAACAGTTTTTATGGTCAAAGGAAACTTTTTGGGGAAAAACAACCAAAAATAGAAAACGCTTCAGGAACTTCAGACATATAAACTTTTCCTTCACTTCAGCTATCAATTTATCACAAACTCAAGGATAGTGCTTACAATTCCCAAATGGTTTTAGCTAATTACTCAGCATTGGCATTTCGAGACTTGGGGGAAAAAACTTCAATAAATGTACAGAAAAAAAAACTGACATTAAAAGTTCATTTATGGGAAATTTCATATTTTTCATGGAAAACTATTTTTCCGTTGGAAATTCCCAAATGATTTTCAACTTGAACTTCAGGGACGAAGCTTAAAAGGTCTGCCATTTTGTGTTCAGGAAAATGAATTATTAAATCAAATATGATTTTTCCTCTCGATAAACGATTTGCATTTTCCGAAGGCATTAAATTTTTCCGAGCACATTTTTTTCCTTCGACTTTATTGATGCTGGAGAATTTGTGGGTCCTTCGAACGTTGAAAAATTCTAGTAAGACCTTAAAGACTGAATCCTTGATTATAATTTTCGTAAAATCAGTAGGAAATATTTTATTGATTCGTCTTAAGGACGAAATCATTAGCGTTGCTTTTATTCCTTCCCCTTCCCCATTTCTTTGAACTGCTCATTATCCTTTAGCTTTACCTTTACCTTCACCTCTTCCCCCACTCCTCCTGTGCCCTCCACTTATTTTTGCCTGTTTCGCGATTGTTAATAACATTTAGAAACTATTTTCTTTTATTTTCTGTATCATTTTCATTTTCTTCCTCTCTGCCTTTCGTTTTGTATCAACTTTGTCTTTGGGGTATTTAACATTTTTCTCCCATTATTGTATCTCTCATTTAACGTTTCTCGTTTCTTGTTTCTCGTTTACAGCTTTCTATCGGTAAAGAAATGGTTACTACGCAAAAAGCATCAAATCGAATTGGCACGCAAACGCGGCTGGAAAGGATATTGGGTATGCCTAAAGGGTACAACGCTCCTTTTCTACCCATGCGACTCGCGGGAGGGCCGCAGCGTTGAGGCGGCGCCCAAGCATTTAATTATTGTGGACGGGGCAATTATGCAACCGATACCGGAGCATCCGAAGCGTGATTATATATTCTGTCTGAGCACCGCATTCGGTGATGCGTATCTCTTCCAGGCGCCATGTCAGGTGAGTTCAATGAGCACGGACACCAGCGCAAGCGTCAGTGTCAGTATCGTCCGCCTCAGTCTCAGTCTCAGTAATAGTCCTGGCTCCAGTTTCAGTACCATTACCACTGCCACTGCCACTGCCACTGCCCCTGCCACTGTCACTGCCCCTGCCCCTGCCAGTCCCATTCTCATTCCCCATTATCATTCCTCTTCCCAGTGTCAGTGTCTATGACTTTGCCGCAGTCAGTGCCTCTGCCCCTGACTCTCCTCGTACCTCTGCCTCTGCCACAACCTGTACCTTTGTCTATGCCTCCGCCTACGCCACCGCCTGTGCCACTGCCTGTGCCACTGCCTGAGCCTTTGCCTGCGCCACTGCCTGTGCCACTGCCTGAGCCTTTGCCTGTGCCAGTGCCATTGCAATAGCTAATAGCCGCAGGATATGAGCCGTATGTACGGCATACATCAATAAATCTGTGAAGGATTTCAACCGTAAGACTTTCTCGTGCAATTAGAAAAGGGCTACGGAAAATAAAAAGGTAGCAAGAAAGTCATCACCGTCATCATCATTGCTGCTCTCATCATTATCATCCGCAGTGCCATTCATCATCATCATCATTATCATCATTATTATTAACAATCTCATCATTATTATCCTGTGCCTCTGCGTTGTCAGCCCCCATCATACCCATCAGCCTCATCAACTGCTTCATAATCATCATGCACAACATCCTTAACATCCTTAACATGCTTAGCATTCCCAAGCTCATCATTGTCATCGTCATCATCCGCACCATCCGCATCATCCGCATCATTCGCATCATTCGCATCATCGTCATCATCGTCATCATATGCCGGCCCAGGGGCAGCCAAAGGAGCATAAAGGCTTGGCCTTGTCCAGGCGGTGCCACGGCAAACAAGACTTGGACTTGGACGACAGATTGAGTGAGGAATTTGTTTGCGCAAGGATACCGAGCGTATCTATCAAGCAGCTGCTTGTGCGGATGTTGTACGCATGCATATGTATGTGTCTCCATATGTGTGTGTGTGGGTGTCTCTCTCTCTCTCCCTCTCTCTCTCTATCTCTCTGTATGTGTGTTCTGTTCGACGCTCGCGGGCTTCCAACACATCCAACATGTAATCGCCATGCAAAATGTGTGCCAGCAGCAACACACACACACACACACACACACACACACACACACACACACACACACACACACATACTCACACATATACATATACATATGCATGCACACAGAGTCGTAGGGGGCGCGTGCACACACATGCATACAGATCAGCAAACTCGAAGGCGTTAACTGATGCACCCCGCAAAACGGCTAAAATGCAAATCGCCAGGCTTAAAGTGCGATTGAGGTTGAACTGCGTTGTGACAAGCGGCAGATGGAAGCTGAAATCTGAAAGCTGTAAACTGAAAGCTGAAAGCTGAAAGCTGAAAGCTGCCATTTTGCCTTGAACGTAAATGCTCTTCCTCTTCCTCCTCCTCCTCCTTTTCCTTTTCCTCCTCCTCCTCTTTCTCTTCTTCTTCATCTTGTTCTTATCCTTTTTGCTCTTGTTGTTGTCGTTCTTGCTGGTTGCATGGCTATGCGGTCCTTGGGCCTTAACTGTTACATGTCTCAAAGGCATACGCTGCTCATCCATTCAGCTCCTTCGCCCCCAAACGCCACTCTAATTCGCACACATTCAATGGCCAAATGACAGAGTCGTCCACCCAACTGACTGACTAACTGAAGGACGGATTGACTAAATGACTAAATGACTAAATGACTGACTTGCGGATTTGAGGACTTGCGGATTTGCGGACTGACTGAGTGATTGACCGAGGAAGTGACCAAATGACTAAGTGACTGAAAGCCTCAGTGACTGACTGACTGACTGATTGACTGACTGATTGACTGACTGATTGACTGACTGACTGACTGACTGATTGACTGACTGATTGACTGATTGACTGACTGATTGACTGACTGACTGGCTGACTGATTGACTGATTGACTGACTGATTGACTGATTGACTGACTGAATGACTGACTTACTGACTGACTGACTGACTGACTGACTGACTGACTGACTGAATGACTGACTGACTGACTCTCTGAATGACTGACTGACTCCCTGAATGACTGACTGACTAAACGACAGATTGATTAATTGAGCGAAGGAGAAACTGACTGACTGACTGACTGACCGACTGACTGACAAAGCTTCATCGTTTTGCCTGGTCGCTTGGTCGCTTGGCCGCCTCAGTGATTTGTCATTAAATTTGCATAACTGATAGTCAACGGCAATGGCAACGGCAACGGCAGCAACAACAATGACAATGACAACTGACAACTGCAACAACAACAACAACAACAACAACAACTACAAGAACAACTACAAGAACAACAACAAAGGCTACAACCATTCGACATTTGGCGCTGGGGAGCAACGTCAAATTGCTTGCGGTGCATTTGGCTCTACAATTTGTAACAGCTACAAAATCAACAGTCCGTCTCTTTCGCACACAATCTAACTAAATGTTTCTCTCTCTCTTTCTCGCCCGATGTCCTGATATCCTGCAGGTGGAGCTTGAGAATTGGGTGAACAGCATACATAGCGCCTGTGCCGCCGCATTCGCACGTCATCGCGGCAAAACGGGAACATTGCATCTGCTGCAGGAGGAGATCTTTCGCCTGGAGAAGGCCATTGAATCGGTAAGTGAATGGCATCGTTTTGCTTAACTCATTCCCCGAGCACACACACACACCCACACACATACATATCAATACATATGCATACCAATACACACACATAGTCGGGCACACAAGCCACCTGATTACCGAGTGTGAAAGTATTTGTTGCCGATTATGTCGAGTATGTCTAAGGATATGTGCACTCCAAGGATATTGAGTGGAATTGTCGCCGAGCTGTTCCTGGCTGTTCTGAGGAAATTGTTCACCTGCTTGTGCACAAATTCAAGTGATGAGAATTTGTGGTCATAGCCATAAAGAAAATGTTCGTCGAGCTGGGAAAATCGAAAAAAAGGAAAAATGAAAAGAAAAAAAAAAAAGAAAATCCAACAAGAAATACGAAAATCAAGAAAACTACACGATTATTATGAAAATGATATGCAGAAATTCATGAGATATGCAAATTCTATGGGCTTTAGAACTAACATGGGCGACACACACACACACACACACAGCCGCTCACACACACAGAGAGAGACAGAAATTTATGCATGTATTGGGCGGGTATTCATGGTCAGTGGCTGAGGAGGTTAACTGCTTAAAAATGTTAAATCTTTCATATCAAGAGCAAATAACTGGCCTTTTGTTATTTACAAATTTAGTGTTTATGGTCACACTTAAGAGAAAGGCATGCAAATATGGTCACATTAAAGCGAAAGAAGAAGAAGTTATGCCTTTTCAAGGCAAAAGGTCAGCAGAGTAAATTTGATTTCTTTTTGAGAAAGGGAACTGTGGGCAGTTGTACAAATACATTTCAAAAAACACACATACACACATGCAAACATATCACACATACACATTAGCATCTACATGCATTCACATATACCCACACACACATACATTTATATTATATATTTACAAATGAAGCCAAAAACTCAGCAAGCGCTGCGTTGCTTAAAAATTTTCTATATTTTCTTGGCGACTCTTGAAATATGTCCTTGAGTATCGAGTGTATGCTATGTCCTTGCACAGAGTTACCAAATATCTAGCCTATACATCGATATCATTTATTAATTATTAATGTTTAGTTTTGCTTTTTTTATTTTGTGCTTGAAAAATGTTTAAACTTTTTAAGTCCTGAAGAAAAGTCAATTATTGACTTCATAGAAAGGATGCATTTTAGGACTCACTCAGACTGGGGCTGAAAATGTTGATAAAATCGAAGAAAGAAAGTAAACTATGAAAATCATATAATACTATAGAATATACATAGTTTATAAGATTCGTATATGTTTAAAGTAGAAGGATGAGAAAAGGATAAGAAGAAAAATCAAAGGAAGTCATAAATGACATAAGGCATGAAAATATCGAATGACTTCAAAATGAAGACATTTTAAAAGGTCAATAGGAAGTTTAAATTTTAGATTTATATTGAAAAATTTCAATGTAACAAATTTTAAAGATTTCGAAATAATTTTGAATTTTTAAAATTTTTGTTTCTGGGCTTTTTTTAGGTCACCAAAAAAACATCTTATGAAGTACCAAATTTTCCCTCGTTGAAACTGCGAAAATTCCAATTCCGAGGCAATAAAAAAATATGTATTTATATATATATATACATATATATATATGTATATAGATTCTGCTTCTAGATCGAAATTATAATTCTTTTTTTCAAAAAAAAAATCTCCACTTTTCACACATTCAATTTACCCCTTCAGGACTCAGGATATGCGCAGTCAAATTGAATTTTCCAAGAAACTTTTGCTGCCTGCGTGATTCCAGAATCAAAAACAAAACACGCATTTAGATTTCAATAAATCTTAGAAAATTTGAATTTGAACTTCGAATTTGAAATGTGATAAGTGAAAAGTGAAAAGTGAGGGGTGAAAGTGAGGGGGGCGAGGGGGGAGTGATGGAAGTGGAAATGGAAAATTGCAGGTTGGGCATTAAATCAATCAATAAAATTATCGTAGAGCTTCTCGTGTTCACTCAATTGGAGCTGGCAAAGTTGCCACACGGAGTACATCATTGATATTCAGGACATGATTCTCTATATTTCGGCACCTAATCATTCGTTAAAGTAATCAAAAGCAACAACAAGCAGCAAGGATAACATGCAACAACAACAAGAAAGCCAAGTTCGAATGTAGACATCAACTCGCGATGATTTCTTAACTTTAAACAACAACAAAAAGAAAAAGAGGAAAAATGAAAAAATAGCAAAATAAAAATAAAGAGAGAAAAGGGATGAAAAATAGAAAGAGAGAAAGAGAGAAGGGAAAAAAAAAATTACAAGAGAAAAGACACAAAAAACGCATTTCGCAATTTCGCAATTTCACATTTCGCAATTCCCAATTTTCCGACCTTCCCTCGCTGGTCCTGCGTCCTTCGCTCTACGCTTTTGCCTTATCATTCAAATGTTTCTTGCGATTTCTCAATTCCTTCAATAAACGAGGGGGAGGGGGAGGCGAAGGGGGAACAACCATAACAAGCACATTCCTAGCCAATTTCTCAGCGGAGTTGCCCCAATGATTTATGCGCTGACTGCTCCCTCAGTCGCAGCCTCTCAGCCTCTCAACCCCCAACCCCCAACCCCATCCTCTTCTCCTCCAGGATAGCTTCTTGGTGGCTCTGCTCCATTTATGTATTTGCTTTCAAATCAATTCGCCATCAATTTCGCGTCGTCGCGGCTTCTGAAGGCAACGTAACATTTGTTTCTTGTTTTCGACTCGATTGCAATTTATTTGCCAGCCAAAGGAGTCAGGATAACCAGGCACCTACCAGCCCCCAACCCCCAACCCCCACTCCCGTTCCAAGTGCCTGGCAGCCTAACCACAAGTTTTCTTATGAAATTCAAGTTCTGACCCAAAACGAAAACAAAAACAAGGAGCTGCCACACACACACAAACACACACACACACACATACACACACATACACACGCGCGCACACACACCCAATAAATGGCAGAATAAACAGTGCCTGCAACAGGGTGCATCAGCGCTCTATGTGTGCGTGTGTGTATGAGTGTGGGTGTGTGGGTGTGGGTGTTGTTCTGGGTGTGGGGGGAGGGGCGGACAAATGGGCGCAACAGCTGCGGGATGACACTGCAAAGGCAGTAAATAAACAATTTGTTTTGTTTTCCATTTTTTTTCCTTTTCTGCTCTGTTCATTTTTCTTGCCTGCTCCTGTCTACCGGCCCGCCTTTCATCCTGCTCCCCGCCCCCTCCCCACGTCCTGCCACCCACCGCTTGCTTCCTGATTTGTTTATTTATTTTTTGCATCATGTCATTTGCAGCGCAGCGACCATAAAATTTGTTTTGCATTTAGTTTTTTTTTGCAGTTGCTTAGCTCTCGATGCCCTCGGAGCTGTGAATCCGATTTGCGGTCCTTGGCGCAATGTAATGCAATTCCATAGGGTATCCTTTAGCTGGTCAAGTCTCGGACTCCGCAGAGCCTTTAATTTTCTCGCGCCACTGACTGAGTTGATGTTGTTGTTGTTGTTGTTGTTGTTATTGTTATTATTGTTGTTTGTTGGCGCAACTTCCAAAGACAATTATTTTGTCTGTCCATCTTGTGTGTCCTGCCAGCTGTCCTGGCCGTCTCGCCTGTCCTTGCTGTCCCGGCCTGTCCTGTCCTGTCCCGTCCAATCCTGTCTGGATTGTCCATTCGGTCTGCGTTGCGACTTCATTCATTCGTCTCTGTCGCTGCCCCCCCCCCTGCCCCCCTCCCCACTTACCACTCACCACTCACCACTCCCACAGCTATCCACCAGCCTCGACCAACGCCATCCCCTGCCACCTCACCCCTCACCCCCCGCCATTTCCCTTTTCTAATTTAGTTTTTCTCATTTACACGCAAAGTTGAAGTTTGATATTATGAACCGTCTTCGTTTTTCCTTTCACATTTTCTTGCTGTTTTCCTTGCTATCATTATTTTTGCTGTTTTCCTTGTTGCCGTTATTTTTCCTGTTGTCCTTATTGCTGGCTAGTCGTGGATATCTGTCCCTTTAAATAAACCATAATTACTTCCTTGAACGCTGCGTTTTTCCGTCCACTTTCCCACTTGAAGTTTTCAACTTTGGTGTTGTTTTTAATTTCTTCCCCTCCCCCTTTTCTCTCCACTCCTCTTACCATCTCTCTCTCGCTCTCTCTCTCTCTCTCTGTCCTTCATACTGCCCTCTCTTTTGCCCATTATTTATTTCAGTTGTTGTCGCTTTTAGTTTTAGTTTTGTTTTATTTTTTTTATTTATTTTTTTTTTTATTTATTTTTTTTTTTTATTTATTTTTTATTTATTTTTTTTTTGTTTTGCTTTGTTCTGTTTTATTCCATTTTTTGTTATGAGACTGTCGCAAGAGTCACTTGAGTGTCAGCTGGTTTAGTTTTCAAGTGCCACGCCCACTGCACACTGCACACAGCGCGCCAAACACGACTGACCATTGGCAAAGAGCTTTAGGTGGCCCTTCTTAACATTTACTTAACTTTTGCCATTCCCCTTACCCTTATCCTGCCAGCCATCCTTTCTTGCGCTCCGTCTCCTCTTTTGCTCCTCCGTCTGCTGCCATTTGCCAAAGTTGGCGGATGAATATTAATTAAATGAGAGCTTAAGGAGCAGCCGCAAAATGCATTTTGCATTCTGCATTTCAATTCGCAATTCGCAATTCGCATTTAGTTGTTAATTAATTTTGTGTGCCAAGGCAATGGGCGTGGTCATGGGCAGGAGCAGGAGCAGGAGCAGGAGCGGGGGGAGTTTAAAATGTTTAAGTGCCGCAGGATAAACAAAGCCTTCAAGTCATAAAATAAGAACCAAAATGAGAAGAAGCACTAAAAAAAAAAAAACATAAAAAGAAAAAAAAAAACAAAAAACAAAAAACAAAAAAGAAAAAACAAAAATGAAAAGAAGAAACAAAAAACAAATAATAATAAAAAAGAAGAGCAGAGAGAAACGAAGAAAATGTTGTTGGCCTGAATGAAATTAAAAAGGTGTCGTCGCTGTCGCCGTCGCCGTCGCCGTCGCTGCCACTGCCAACGGCTGCGTCGGCCGCTGCCTGAAAAGAGCAACAGAGTTGTCTATGCTTTTTGTCTTAGCTTCTGCTGCACACCTACACCTGTGTGTGTGAGTGTGCGGAGATGTATGCTCAAGTGTATGTGTGTGTGTGTTTGAGTGTGTGTTTGTTCCTGGTGTGTGCCTTGTGTGTGCCTTGTGTGTGCCTTGTGTGTTACTGGCATGTGCTTAGTGTGTGCCCGGTATGTGGTTGTGTGTGACTACTGTGTGTGGGTGAGTGTGTGTGTGTGTGTGTGTGTGTGTGTGTGTGTGCTTGACTGATATCTATGCAAGTAACCCACCCCCAAATACAGGAGCCCCCTCCCACCCCCCAACTTCACCTACCCACCGACTGTTTGTCTGCCCTTTTTTATAGCTGTCACCTTTCGGAAATAATCATATATGTGTCAGTGGGGGACAGCACTTCGCTTCGTTTGCTTTAGCTTTTCTAGTTTTTCGCTAGCTATCTATTTTTCTTTTCGCATAAAGCACTTGCTCACACACACACACACACACCCACAGTCAGATAAACTCAGACACACACACACATATGTGATTATACACACCACGTGGTCACAAACATGCATCCATAGAAGCACACATATTAACACACTCACACACACACTCACACACACACTCACACTCACACTCACACACTCACACTCACACTCACACTCACACTCACACTCACACTCACACTCACACTCACACACTCACACACTCACACTCACACTCACACTCACACACACTCACACTCACACACAATGCCAGCGAAGAGCAAAAAACAAAAACAACAAAAAAAAGAAATATGAAAAAAAATGAAAAGTAAAAAAGAAAAAAGAAAACGAAAAACAAAAACAAAAAAGGAAAAAGGAAAATATAGTAGTAGCTGCCCAAGCGCGTTTGGTTTTTCGTACGCTCTGGTTTTTACGCTCTAATTACGACTCCTACAACGGGAGCCTCTTCCTCGCTTCCCCCTGCCACCCCTTGCCCCCAACCCCGCTGCCCGACCGCTCCCCACTCCACAACGCTTCTGCTCATCGCTCACCGTTTGCCGTACGCCGTACGCCGTGCGCCGTGCGCTATACGCCGTGTGCCGTTTGCCGTTTCCCGTACACCACTCACCGCTCGCCGCTCACCTCTCATTCACCTCGCTCCCCGCACTCCTGCATCCTCTTAGCCTGCTACTCTTCGTATCTCAAACCGACAATGCTCCCAACGTGTCCTGCCTTACACACCCACACACACACACACACCCATACACCACATACATCTCAACAGCCCTTGCTCCTCTTCACTGCTACTCCCACGCCCTCCTGGCCGCCCCTTCGCCCTGATGTTACTGTTTTTATTCCCAGTTGGCGGAGCTCGTGTGCAATTGCCATGGCGCGCAGTCTAAACAAGGCTCACTTGCCTGCTGCTTTCAATTTGCAATGGCGGCTGTCATTTCAGCTCAATAGCGACAGCCTCCCACCCCCTTGTCGCTGCCCCTTCCACCTAGACTGCCCCCTGCCAGCCACCGCTACTTCGATTGTCCCTGCTCCGTGCTCCCTGCTCCCCGCTCCGTGCTCCCTGCTCTTTGGTACTCATCCCTCGTCCAGTGAGTCCCGCTACATGTTTGAATCGTCTCGCCCCGCCCTGACCCGCCCACTTACGCCCCTTAACGCCACGCCCACGCTCATAGTTCTGCCACAATTGGTCGAATGCGGTCTGCATTTTCCACGTCCTTTTTTTATCCCCCATTTCTCTTCACCATTTTTTATTTTTTATTTTCATTTTTTTACTTTTTTTTTTATTTATTTTTTATTTTTTTTTTTTATTTATTTTTTATTTTAAATCGGTTCTGGCTTTCGTTTGGCTTTTAAATTTTTAGTGCATCGATAATTCGCATCATTTTTATACGCGTCGCCGTCGCCGTCGCCGTCGCCGTCGCCGTTGCCGTCGCCTTTGATTCGCATCGATATTTGAATAATTGCCCTAATTAAATGTTTCATTTATCGTTTAATTCCTTAACGCAATATTTTTGCAATTTGATTGAGCAGCAAAAAAAAAAAAGAAAATAAATAAAAATAAAAATAAAAAAAAAATAATATAAAATAAAAATTCAAAGGGATGAGGAAAAAAGCAAACGCGAAACGCTGGGAAAAAATTAAATAAATTAATTTCACATTTGATTGAAATCAAATTTGTTTATTTTATGTTGCGAACTGTAAATACATTTTTTATGATTAACATAAAGGATATAGGGATTTCGCTTATACAAAAAAAAAAAAAAAATAATAAATTAAATAATGAAAAAAAAGATTTTTATGTACACAAGTTTCAATTGAATCCATAAATTTCATAACGAGTCCTGACTTTCTGCCACGTGACAGCCTTTTGAATATTATTCATAAATTTCATAATGATCCTTGACTTTCATTCCCCATTATCCTTTGCTCTTTATTTCGTTCGTTCGTTGCTCATTTTGCGTATAATTTCCCTCTTTCATTTTTCTTTTTTTTCCTTTTTTTTCGATTTTTTTCTTTTTTTTTTTAAACATATTTTTTACTTAATTTTGTAAACTTCATAAGGATTTTTCCATCTTGTTTATTGAGTTTTTCGTTTGTGTTCGTTTTTCAGCTTCAATTTCCTTTTGTTCTCTGCTTCTCCTTGCGCTTCGCATTTCTTTCCTTTCACCAGCAACAAATTTAAATCCTGTTTGGGAGTCCCCCCCCCCCCAAATAAAGTTCCTCATTAGTCCATTAGTTTTGTCGTGTCCTTATCAAGTGTGTCCCCAGACCTCAGACCCCAGACAGAAAAACTCCCCTATCCACCCATATCCTTTTTTAGGGAAAACACTTTTCATTCCCCTAATGAAGTTCCTTTTTAATCACATGTTTTTTGATAGTAAATAAAAAAAAAGCAAAAAAAAAAAATTGGTAAATTTCAAATGTTGCCCCAAGGATATTTATAACATTTTTGTGCTCCCTCAATTTTTGCCTTAATTACAAAAAAGCAAGTTATATTGTATTACCAAAGGATTAGCATTTATAAACTGATATCCTGTAGCAATTTTGTTTCTCTCAGCCGTCGGTACTTAGACAGCAATTAGGCTATGCCGAAGGATAGCAGACTATTCGCACATTATCCTTTGCCTTAACTAATGAGAGCATGGCTCTTAAAAGCGAGCTTTTCATGTCACGCTAAAACATATCCTTTTTATCCTGCTCCTGCATTATCTGCAATATCATAAATTAATTTGATTACAATAAAGCTTAAAGTTAAGCTCATGGAAGCTTTAAAGTGCTGCACGTTATAAACTTAACAAACTCACACACACACACACACACACACACACACACACATATATATATGTATGTAGGTGTATTTGTACTTGTGAAAAAACAACAAATTGAAAAAGTGAGGAAAAGCAAAGTTGAAACCCACGATGAAGCATATAATAAATACATATTTAGTTAAGTTTAAAACTTTTGGTTAATTAGTGCGTCGATTCCTTGGCTGGTAAAAATTGTTGTTGGCCAAGTTTAAAGCCACATGAATTTCTCAACCATACTCGCAACGCTGGCCAACGGTAGAAGGCAGGAGCCATGAGGCAGGGGGCAGGGGACAGCAAACAGCAAGCGCGCAGCAAGGCAGAAGGCAGAAGGCAGAAGGCAGTGGAACTGAGGTGTGAGATATGGAGAGTGTGTGCTGAGAGGTATGAGGCATGAGGTATGAGGTATGTGGCATGCAGCATAAGGCATAAGGCACAAGGCATGAGACATGAGGCACAAGGCAGGAGACATGAGGCATGAGGCATGAGGCATAAGGCACCAAGCATCAGGCACATCCGCAAACTTTGCCGAAACAATGAACCGACCAAGTAACCAACTAACGGACCAACCATCCAACCATCCAACCAACCAACCATCTATCCAACCAACCAACCATCCAACCAACCATCCAACTAGCCATCCAACTAACCATCCAACTAACTATCCAGCAACTCACCATCCCGACCAACTTTGCAGCTAGCCAAGAATTGTGAAATATTTTTTTGATCAAATTTTGTAATGAAAGCATAAAGTTTATAATTACCGTAAAATTTAGTGCTCGATTCTGTGAGGTTGCTTGGTATAACTTTAACTAACAAACACACACACACACACTCGCACACACACATGCATACAAACAGCACCCACACACTGAGACATTCATAGCTGCAAACGTGGCTAAGGCGTTTCCATAAACTGCTACCAAAAATGGAAGTAACAGAAAAAAAAAAAGGAGAAAAAAATAGAAAAAAAATAGGAAAAAAATAGGAAAAAAAAGAGAAAAAAAATAGGAAAAAAAACAGAAGAAAAAAAAAGGAGAAAAAAAATAAGAGAAAAATTGAGAAAAAAAATATTTCGTAGAATTTATGGCAAGAAATATGAGCAAATCCGAGCTACCAACGCCATAAAGCACGCACACATGTTCAGATCCTTTGGCCAGTTGTCCACCGATGGCACCTACTTTTTCGCTTCTGCCACTGCCTGCAGTCCCATTTTTATATCCTTCATCCTCTGCCGTTGCCAATGCTGCTGCTCCCGCCGCCACCGCCGCCACCGTCGCCGCCGCCGCTTCGCCGTCTTCTGTGTCGCCTCTGCAGCTGTTGGCTTTTGTTTTGGAAGCAACGTGCGAATATTTTTGCAACTTTCGGTCGCAAGTTGCACAGGATATGGCCGGGCATATGGCCTGGCAGTTAGGAGCGTAGCTGCTTGCTAGCCTGACACTAGGTGTTACCTCCACTTGTCCCTTTATTGCTTTAGCTAGGCTTCACTCCTTCACTCCATCCTCGTGCACCCTTTGTCCAGCGTCCTGCGTCCAGCGTCCAGCGTCCTGCGTCCAGCGTTCTGCGTCCTACGTCCTGCGTCCATTCGGCCATTCGGCTTGGCCATTGCTTTGGTTCCCCTCAAATGTGGAAATACGAATTTGCCTTTTGATTTGTTTTTCGTTTTTGGGTTTTGCATGCAGAAATATGCTTTATGCGTCTGGCATGTGGGCGTGGCATTGCTGCGACTTCCTTTTGCCTGCCGGCTGTTGACTGCCTACTGCCTTTTGCCTTCTGTCCCCTGTCTCCTGACTCCTGCCTTTTGCCTCCTGTCTCCTGCCTCCTGCCTCCTGTCTCCTGCCTCCTGACTCCTGCCTTTTGCCTCGTGCCTTCTGCCCGCTGTCCGATGTCCGATGTCTGCTGCCAAATTCAATTCAATTGTCAACAGCAGTGGAAGCCGCTGGATAAATGAGGGGAACAAGGATGCATGGACACTCGGCTGTGGCCACAAACACAAACAGGCGACAGTTTTGGGCTTAGGCTTAGGTTCGTTTCACGCATAACCTGCACAGCAGACCAACACGCGTACACACACTCACACACGCACACACACACACACACACACACTCACCCCAAACGCATACACAAAAGCACGTACACTAACGTTATATAATGTGCCATCATTTTGTGGTCAGCATTTATGCAGGACATATATACACATAGCGGCACACACATACATAGTAACACACACACACACACATACATAGACCTGCGGACCGTACAATTTGCAAGCCTTTTGTTGACATTTGTACCCCTGCACTACAGCCCCAGCCCCAGCTCCAGCCTCAGTCCCTGCCCCGTTCTCAGCCCCAGTCCCTGCCCCATCCTCAGCCTCAGCCCCTGCCCCATCCTCAGCCTTAGTCCCTGTCCCATCTGCATCCTCAGCCCCTGCCCCAGCCCTAGACTCTGCCTCGGCCTACGCCCCCTTTCAACACTCCTAATACCAGCAGCAGCAGCAGCAGCAGCATTGCTGTCCGCAGCCTTACCGCACCCTTCGTCCTTCGCCCCTCACCCGTCACCCGTCACACGGCGCCCATCACCCGCTGTCCCTTTACCAGCCCTTGCGGTTGGTCAGGCTTCACATTTGACTTTTTGTGAATGGCATGGAGCAGGCATTTAATGCGGCAGCCAAAGTTAAAAGTCGTGACATGAGGTCACCAGCTGCACTTCATTTAAGAATTCACGTTGCACACAGCACGTTGCATGCTGCATTCTGCTGCTGCATTTTGCATTCTGTACTCAGCATTCTGCACGTACCGCGTTGCACATTGTCTCGCAGCTCGAGTTTATGCAGCTTCAATTTCAACTCGATTTGTATCTTTGTCTTTATATCTCTTCTCTTTGTTGTAGATGTTGTTGTTGTTGTTGCTGTTGTTGTTATTAATATTGTTGTTGTTGTTGTTGTTGCAACTACCTGTCTGTTGCACAAACAACTGAACAACTTTGACTGGAACGGAAAGAAAGATAAGAACATTCGCTGGAGAAGGGAGGCTGAAAGACGGCAGCGGGGAAGGGTGGGGGAAGGGGGTGGAGGTGGAGATGGAGATGTTGAAGGAGAGGAAAAAGGATATGGTATAGGTTGGCAGCGGGTTCCGCTGTGTTAATTGATCGTTATTGTCTTTGGAAAGCGAGAGAACAGTTGACTTATCGAAGGACGAGGCCATTAGCAGCAACAAAACTGATACCAGTCACGAGTCCTTTGCCTGGCAGCGCTTTTTGTTGGGCGTTATTATTATTTCAGTCAGTCATTGTCGCTGTTACATAATAGTGTGTGTGTGCGTGTGTGTGTGTGTGTGTGTGTGTGTGTGTGTGTGTGTGTGTGTATGGGTGTGCGTATATGCGGCTATGTATGTGGTTATTATTATTATTGTTGTTGTTGTTGTGGTTGTTGCTGTCGTTGCTACTGTTGCTGTTGTTGCTCCTGTTTTTGTTGTTGTTGTTGTTGTTGTTGTTATTACTGTTATTGTTGTTGCGGCTTGCGGTTGCTGTGGTTTTGCTATTTGCGGCATCTTTGGCTTGTCATGCGACGCTGACGCTGACGACGATGACGATGACGATGACAACAATGGTAAAATGTATTTTTTAATTGTACTCTCGGGTAAACATATATCACAGCAACACACAAACATACACCAAAACAGAAGCACACACACACACACACTTACATATACAGACACTCACGTAGAGAACATACCATGAACTCAGCAGAACTTAACTGAACTAAACTCAACTGAGGCATCCAAACTGAGGAAGCGGAAATGACAGTACGACAATGGCGACAACAAGGACGGCAATGGCAATGCCATAGCCAGGAGACAGGACCAGGAGCTAGAGCCAGGACCAGGACCAGGACCAGGACCAGGACGAGGACCAGAACGAAGACCAGGAGCTGGGACCAGCACCAGGAGCTGGGACCAGGAGCCAGAACCAGAAGCCATTGCCAGCGCGATACGAGTCAGGGACAGTGAAAACATAGCGACAGACAAGTGAAAAGGGAATAGAGCGGGGAATTAGAGACAGGAAATTGGTGGGAAAGGGGGACATGTTGGAAGGGGGATAGGTGCCGGGAGACAGGATCCAGAACAACTTCAACTACAGTTCGCCTACTTGAGCTATGCAACTCACAAATGTCCGCATGGGGAGCCATACACGAGTGGCGCTTAATGAAAGCGCAACAGACAACGTCGCACACACACACACACACACACACACGCACACACACATACATAGGTATAGGACGGGCACACATATAGAAAAGCAAAACAACAGTAAAAGACACACACACACACACAAGGGAAACAGGACCACAGGATAGCTAAAAATAACTAAGCAAAGGAGCTTTGGAGACAAACCGCAATAATAAAATTCCCGTTAAGTGGGGAATTGAGTTGCCCAGCGAAATGGAGTCTTCCGCATGGAGAAGGCGAAGCTCCAAACGCATTGCTTTAAACAGAGAGCCTGTGGGTAGGGGGGGGGTGAGGGGATGCCTGAGTAGAGGAAGGCGTGTCAGCTGAAGGCTGAGTGCTTAGATGGGGTAGAAAGGGGAGGGAGGAGCAGATGGGTAAGGGTAAGGGTGAGGGGAAGCTGAAAAACTTGTGGCAGGTGTCAAAAATGTGTCTGCATAACGTGTGTCGACAATCGATAACATTAATCGATAACAATTATCGTGCATGGAATTTACAATTGCAATTTCATGCAATTACAAGCCAATTAACTTTGCCATTAACCCAGACTGACAGCAGCAACAACAACATTACCAACAACAACAACAACAACACAGGGAGCAACCGCAACAACAACAACAACAACAGAAACAACAACAACAATAAAGGCAGCGCCAATTTCAAACAATGGTCACGATTAATGTGTATGCGTGTCGAGACACAACAGCAACAATTCACACCCTCACCTTAACACACACACGCAACGCACTTACACACACGCAACACACGCAACACATACACACACTGGCCACAACAAAGCACGCACACACATGCAGACGGTCAGTGACAAACAGTCATTAAGTCAAACAGAGTAAAATTTATGGCTCCATATTATATTGGAAGGCGTCTTCGACGTGTTCGCCTGTTGCCTGCTGACTGCTGCCTGTTGCCATTTTGCAGTTATCCTGCGTGTCCTGTGACCGTCTCCATCGCCTACTGTTACTTCTCCTTGCCTTGAATCGTAAATAATTACAAAATTCACTGCCTCAATGTCTTCCACGTCGTTCAAGCTTAAGAATATAATATATGTCCTCTATGTGTGCGTGTTTATGTGTGCGTGTATGTGTGTGTGTGTGTGTGTATGGCTATGTGTATATAGATATTGATATAGATATATATAAACATATATATCCAAGACGCTCGCCAGTAGCTTCATTAATTATCCCCTTTCCTAGAGCCACGATTGCCACGGGCGCCTTTGTTGGTGTTGCCGCCTGAATTATCCTTGCCACTGGCAACATGTTGCAATTGTAATAAAATTGATGCGGCTGCCAAGGCAGTTGAAGGGCTTCGACTGCTGACTTGCCGTCTTGCTGTCTTGCTGTCTTGCTGCCGTTTCTGGCTGGTATTATGTGTTATTCGAAATTGCAAGCACATTAAATTGAGTCCTTAAATCCTTATTCCAGTTATTGTACTTAAGTGCTGCTCGTTAACTCGCCAATGACAATCTTATGTCTGCCAATGAGCTCATTAGGTTGGAAATCCTTTTTATGTCCCATCCTGTCGACGAGTCTTCTTGGCAGCCAGTGCCACTCATTTGATCACTTCTTTCAATTTATCGAATCTAATTATTAAGTTTAAAGATCAACTATTTTGATACTTAATTATCCCAGCAGAGTTTCTTATTAACGAGTCGAGTTTATTACAACGAGTTTTATACAACGAGTGACATGGATAAGGGACGTGTATAAATTAGCCACCAAGGACATTTATTGTACATTTAATTGAATTAACTTGTTGATAAATTCTTGAATTTCCAGACTCTTCGTTATTTACTCGTTTCCAAATAACTGTCCAGTTTCTTCTACTCGTTACTTTCGACTTGAACTAATCGTTAGTTAACTGTCCACTGCTTCTTTTATTTAATATTTTTCACCCTAATAACTTTAATGTGACAAACACATTACATTGAAAAAACTTGCTGCTTCTCGTTACTCGTCTGTCGAATTTACTCGTTAGCTTTGATGCTATTAAATTCATTCGTTACTTTACTCCAATAACTTTTTTAATATATAGAAGTTTCATAATTAAGCAAAGCTTATCCCATTCTCTCAATTTTCATCGCTAGATTTACTCGTTAAATAACTAAACCGCCACTCGTTGCCAGTCAATTTCTAAAACGACAAACTTTTTATTTAGTCCTTGTTACTTTGAGTTCATACAATCTAAGGAAATTCCCAACTTTATCGCTTTGAAGTAATTGTCAAAAGCATCGCAGCTAAACAATGTGCCATCCGCTACTCGTCACTCGTCACTAGTCACTCGTTACATGAATTGCCATTGAGTTGCATTGATCAATTCATACACAAAGCCTGTTGATTTTGCGAATGCCTTTAAAATTGTCAATGCTTTTCTCTCATATTATTTTCTATATTAGCAAGCCGTTGGCACCATCAATTGTCGGTTTCTAGGCAACTCGATATTCACTTGTCACGAATCCCCACATTCACACACACACACCTACACCTACACACACACACAAGCACGTAGAGATGACAATGGGAATCATATAGAAATTTCACATAATAGACGTGAATTGAAATAAATAAAGTTGAACATGCAACACATTTCACACGTCTTATGGTAAACGATTGTTATATTAAGTATACGCAGACTGTGTGCATGTGTGCGTGAGAGTATTTGAGTGTATATTAAAATGTTTGCATTTATATAAATGTGTGTCTGTGTCTGTGTGTGTGTGTGGAATTTGTTGTTAAATAAAATGCAGCAAATATGATTTATTTCACGTAAAACAAACAATGCGCAGCTCAACATCACATAAGCTGGCAAGTGGCGTGTCCTCGCATACACACACACACACACACACATGCATACACCTGCACATAGATAGGGGCATGCAAGCACATACCGACACACTCACACACACATTGCGCTTACACAGACACCTGTGTAAGCTGCCAGCAAATACATTTACATATGTGCGCACATCTGTATATGTGTGTGTGTGTGTGTGTGTGTGTGTGTGTGTGTATGTGTATGTGTATGTGAGTGTGTATGTTTATATGCTGCTTCTGCTGTTTATGTGTACACATTCATTAAAATGTCGAACATCGAAAGTGCCCATTCAGGTTGATGTTGCCACGGCTACGCCCACTGCATCCGCCACTGCAACGACGACAACAGCGACGATGACGACGACGACGACGACGACGACGACGGCGACAACGGCGACGGCGATGGTGATGGCGATGGCAATGGCGATGGCAACGGCAACGGTAGCTGCATCTGCAAATAATTGTCAGCTTACACGAGCTGAATGAAATGCAGCAACAGCAACAGCAACAACAACAGCAACAACAGCAACAACAACAACAACAATAGCAATAACAACAACAACTAAAAATAGAGAGGAAAATCTAGCAACCAAAATGAAACAATCACGTGCTCCATGAAATCTATGCAAGCGTGTATAAATGCACGTGAAAGTGGGATTGGAATGGAACTAGCAAAGGGTCCTGGCTGATGGTCCTGCTCGGCAGGAGAGTGGGGCGTGGGGAGAGGGGTAAAGGGTAAAAGGGAGAGGGAAGAGGGAAGAGGGAAGAGGGTAGAGGGTAGAGGGAAAAAGGGTAAAGGGGAAAGGGGAAAGGGAATGAAAGGTATAGAAGAGTTTAGGTTGACAAAAACTAGGAAGCGTATCCTGGAACTCCTGCTACATTTTGTTGCTGCTGTTGCTGCTGTTGCCGCTGTTGCTGATGGGACGCGCTGCGGCGGAAGTCAAACGTTATTTGTAATGAAAACAGGGGCATGTGTTGCGTATATGTGTGTTAGTGTGTGTGTGGCTAACGATGCCAAAGCCTCTGTGTATGCATGTATATATCAATGTGTGCGTGTATCTCTATGTGTGTGTGTGTGTGTGTGCGTGTGTGTGTGCCTGTCAAAGTTGGTGCATTGCCAACGCACTTCAGTGCAGAGAAAGAGAACGAGGGTCATGGGAAAGGGAGAAAGGGAGAAAGGGTTAAAGGGGGAAAGGGAGAAAGGAAAGAGGGAAACGGGCAGGGGGTAGGCAGCAGGCAGCGGGCAGCGGGCAGCGGGTGAAGTTAGAGATATTTGAATTGCACCAACGAAAAATGCTGCTGCACATGACGCGTGATTTATGTATTTTCGTCAAATGGCAGCCACCGCAGTGGCAGCAGCAGCAGCAGCTGCAGCAAAGGAAGGGGGGGAGCGGAGCAAAGGCAGAAGCTGTAGCTGTAGCTGTAGCTGTAGCTGTAGCTAAAGCTGAAGCTGAAGCTGTAGCTGATGCAGTGGCAGAGGAATAGTTGCTGCTCGGGTAGAACCATGAAATGCTAATGATGCCATGCCAGAGATGCTTTCATAACCATCATGAGTGCGACACTGCCGCATCCTTGCCCCACAATCTACACACAACGAGGCACACAAACACACTCATGCATATTTTGTATACACATATGAATACATCTATACATATATATATATATAGTACATTGGTACATGTGTTGGTCATGTCTAACGTCTGTCATTTGACTGGCTTTTCCATTTGCAGGATCACAAACTGAAGCACATGGCTGAGCTGCAGCAATCAGTTGTCACCGATCAGGAGACGCGCCATCAAATCCAAACACAGATTTTACAATGGGAGGAGAATCTCGAGCGCTTGCACTGTGAACAGTTCCGACTCCGCTGCTATATGGCCTCACTCCAAAGCGGTGAGCTGCCCAATCCAAAGGTGAGTGAGAGTTACTGCATCCTAAATATTGTTTTTCCCTGCCCCACCCCCGCCCATTTTAGCTGGAACGCAATTTTCATGCGTCAACCACTCATCCACTCCCACTCCAGAGCTCATATTGTGCACGCCTTCATTTCTCCACTCCTGCAATTCTAGACTCCTGCAATCCTGCATTCCTCCAATCCTGCAATCCTCCAATCCTGCAACCCTGCAATCCTGAACTGCTCAAATCCTTCACACTTTCAATCCGTCATACCACCAATCATTTACACCTCCAATCATTTACACTTCCAATCCTTCACACCGCCAATCATCCAATCCTTCACCCCTCCAATCGTCCCATCCTTCACTCCTTCACTACTTCAGTCCTTCACTCCTTTAGTTCTTCACTCCTCCATTCCTGTGCCCCTCCAGTCCTTCACTCCTCCATTCCTGTACTCCTCCAGTCCTCCACTCCTTCAGTCCTTCACTCCTCCATTCCCGTACACCCCTCCAGTCCGTCACTCCTCCTCAACTGCAACCCCAATCTAACGCTCGTGGAAGAGACACTCGTTCACCCGCGTTACCCAATGGTAATTTGTTTTCACACAGCCACAGGAAAGTTCACATTACGTGGCTCAGATTGCGTCAATTTGAATTACTTAGCTGCTGTCCCGCTCTGTCGCCCCGCATCACCTCATCACCTCATCGCCTCACCGCCTCATCGCCTCACCGCCTACTCTTCACCCACCCAACGCCTTTGCCTTCTACTCGCACTCTAATTCACTCGTGGCTTCTTCCTCCATGTTAGTTGCATGCAGCTTTTATGTGCATTCAACTAATAATAAACATCATTCATTTTTTTTCAACGCTTTTTTTTTTTTTTTTTTTTGTATTACGCAATGAATAATCAAGAAATTTTATAGAGTGCAATGAAATCCTTGTTTAAATATCCCTGACTGTCGAGTGGATGTGCAGACAAGTTATGCAAATTTCTATTGCCTACTTTCGAGCGCAGACATGCAGGCAGCAAGCATGTCATGTTTTTGTAGGATTTTGTAGGACGTAATCAAGGCAACACATCTGAAATGTAATCAAATTTAAAGACAAAAGCTTAACCTCAAACTATATTTAATTTTGTGCTTAATCCTTTTATAGTCCTTGGGTATGTGATTACTTCGCAGGTTCCTAAAACGTATTAAAATTCAATTGATAATTTCCTTGCAAGCCATAACGCCAACAACAAAACTATGCATTATCCTGCCTAAGCTCTCAGCCTTGAATACAATGAAAAACAACAACAACAACAACAGCAACAACAATAAAAGCAAGAATATAAACAACAACGACAAGAACAAGAACAACAAAAAACCGTAGCAGCAGCAACAACAAAATGAAAACTTCTTATAATCTCCTTAAAGTACACACAATGCAGATTTGATTAAAAACCCCAACCCAAACACACACACACACACACACACACACACACACACACATAGAGAGAGACCAGCATATATATACACACACCGATACACTTGTTAAATACATCAAAACCAGCATCATGGCCATAACGGAGATTATAAGACAAGTTGAACCATTGAATGTCACCTCCATTGGCTACCCTTTCAGCAAACCTCCTGCTGCTCCCCCTCCCCGCCACAGCGCCTCTTCCTTCTTCCCTCTCCCTCTCTCTCTCTCTCTTTCGGTCTCGCTCTCTTTCCGTTGAGCAACGTCCTGTGCCCCTTTGTCTATAATTGCTTTTACCTACTTATTTGCACAATGGCGACAGGCATTCAATTTCTGAAAGGAACTCAAGTGCTTGAAAATCCAAAACGTGTAACATTAATCTTCGTAACACAATTTAAGAGCCTTTAATGTGCGTTCAGCTTAAAGGGTCAAAGAGCGATGTTGCGCCAACTTCAGACATAACACTAAACTAGCAACAACAACAACAACAACAGCAGCAGCAACCAGAGCAACCACAAGACGAAGAAGCAGGAGCAGAGGACGACGACGACGCCGTCAACCGCAACTCGAACTTTGCAGAGCATTAAAAAGATTTGCCAGTCGAGGTTCAGGTCCAAGTTGATGGGTGACGAAAAGGGTTGCAAGTTAATTGCGCTTTTTATGACTTGCGGGTAAAGAGTGAAGTGGGGCGGGTGGTCCAGGCAGCCAGTCAAGTAACCACGCAGTCCCATCCAGATAGGCAGGCGATGAGCGTGGGTGTGGGTGTGGGTGTGGTGAGTATGGGTAAGAAGATGGTTAGTGGCTACACGGGTACCTTGACTATAAACAGGACCCAAGACCAGAAACCTGCACTCTCCTTACTCCTTACTCCTTGCTCCTTAGTCCTTGCTCCACTCTCAACTCCCGACTCTCGACTGTCGACTGTCGACTGTCGACTCTCGACTCCCACAACCTCAACATAAAGAGCAGCCACATTTATTATTAATAACCGCAAAACTCAAACAACTTCAGCAGCGCCACTTACAGAAGAAAGTGCATGCACCGGAGGCTATTTACACACAGTACACTTGCAGTATACACACTCCCCCCCACACACCCCCACACCCACACACACACACACACACACATGCGTGTGTTAGTTAATGTACTTATGATTTTTTTACTCCCTTGCCACATCCTTTCTCCTTTTTTTCCTTTATACAAAACCTCTGTATATATTATGCTATTAATTATGTCCTGCCTTTCAAGCTGACCAAAACGAATCGCCAGTTGCATGAATCCTTTTTCTTCCCAGTCTCCCTTCCCCCTCTTCAATGTCACTTGAACGTTAACATGTGTCACATCGCCCTTGTGCGTCCTGCGGTTACTTTTCAAAGAAACTCAAAGTGAAGATAAAAAGCTGCATTAGCTGCTGCCCTGCTCCCCTGCTCCCCTGCACCCCTGCTCCCCTGCACTCCTGCTTCTCCATTGTCACTTTGAGTATAGCAAGCTGCAGCAGGACAACACCTTTCATTCCATTCACATTTCCAGCTATCCTTTCATTTTACAACCATCATTTTTTATATGAAGTTCAAAATATCCTCGAATGTCTGATTCATTTTTGCAGCTTATTAAAATGCAGAAAATACTCGGATTATTTTATTATTTTTATATTTTTATAGTTTTATATTTTTTTATTGAATTTCTTTATTCATGGATTCATGTCGTCCACCAGTGTCACTTTATTAGAGCCTCGAAATATTTTGATTAATTTATTATTACCTTTTCGCTCCTTTCAACTTTTTTAAAAGCAGCTGCACAATTTTTCAGCATTGATTTTTAAATTCTTTTTATTTGGCGTCCTCCATTGTTACTTTTTCCACAAACTCTCTGGCCCCCCACGGCATTTTTTTGCATCAAAATATTTTGTTTATTTTCGTTACACATTTATGATTTTTTACTGCCGATCTGACGGTCTGTGTGTATTTTTCCCCTCACGATGTTCGTTATTCAATATGAATGTCCTCCATTGTCACATTGTTTGACCACCATTTTTTTTTCTCTCCCTCCTCATTCTCTTTTTTCCTATAAATCTTTTGACTGCATATTTGTTTTAGTTTGTCAAACATTTTTACTCCCTTTGCCCCTTTGTCCCTTTGCCACTTTTTTTTTATTGCTGTTAATTTGATTCCTATAACCTCCATTGTCACTTTATTGTGCATCGTTTCGAGCGTGAATGTTGCTCCTTTTTTACGCTGTCCATAAAACTTCTAATCATTGAGTGAAGCGCTGCCCAACTGTGATTATTCCACCATACAAATATGCATATCCCCCACACGAGCACAAATATCCTTTCATATTGTCATATTGTCTGTGTATTTAATATATGTGTATATCCTTAAACATTCCTCGTTTCGTATTGTGTATGTATACTCATATATCCTGTTTTCAATTTTCCATTTCAGTCACTGCTCACCCATGTTTCGCGTCCCACAAAGAATACCTTAAACAAGTTGGGAGTTTTTACGGTCTCCTCGTTCCATGCCTTCATCTGTGCCCGGTCGCCGTCGCTGCTCAATAATCTACTTGCTGGACGCGGCGCCACCAAGCGACGTCCCCCAATGCTCTCCCGTTCCAATAGCGGCTCCAGTCGTCGCTCCATGCAGGTGAGTCATATGATTTTTGTGCCCAAGGCTCGTATGGGTAATAAATTTATATCAATTTTTAAAATGCTTTTATAACTGGCGGACTGTCTCCGCCGTCTGTGTCTCATATTTTATGGCGTCAAGTGTGCGTGTTTCTCTCTCTGTGTGTGTGTGTGTGTGCTTAAATAATTGAATTTGTATTTAAGGCAGCGGAAACGGCATTAAAAGCCAAATTGGGCGCTAATGCGCAGCTGGACGAGAAAATGTGTCGCCAAGGCGAATTCTTGGCATACTTTTACATAAAGCATTCAAGTCCATATAAAAATGTTAATATATATGTATGTGTATGTGTGTGTGTGTGTGTGTGTGTGTATGTATATACTTTACATATTTATTTGCCGTTTTATTTTTTGCGGTCTTTATACTAATTTAAATTTAATGGCCATCAAGAATTACAAAAGTAAATTTATGAAGCCACAAAGAGAAGTACAAAAATGTTGGTTGACTGGCCAAGAGATTCCTTTGGATTGCCACATTATGAAGCCATTAGGCAAATGGCCGAGGAATAAACTAATCCCCGAGTTGTATAAATATTTGCATAAAATACGCAAAGTCCTTCTCCCGATCCGCGCCCTCTTCTTGCCATTTAATGGCTGCCTCTCCCTCCCACTTCCACTTCCACTTCCACTCCCTCTCTCTCTCTCTCTCTGTTTCTCTCGCTCTCTCCCATCGGGTGGTGTACACTCAATGCATGCAAATAATGCACCAAACACAAATCCGAAAGCACAAACATTTTAATTTTACAATTTTCAAATTCATCTAAGAGCTTTCCATGTTTATCAAATACAATCGAGTGGTCCGTCCTTTTCAGTTCAACCGTCCGTTCAACTGTCCTTCCTTCCTTCCGTCCATCTGTCCGGCGGTCAAATAATCAGTGTAAACTCAGCTTTCGATTAGCTGCAGTCACATGCACAGAAATATCAGTAAATTTTCTAATAATAACAAGAGTCTAGAGAGTCTAGAATATTTATTGTACATTTAATATAAATTTCATATAAATCCACCACCCCCAACCCCACCCTTACCCCCACTCAATCCCTGGCAATCAGTGCATTTGCCTGCAAACTTGAATGGGAATCTTCATTCGCATTCAGTGCACACACACACACACACACAACGTCCTTCAGATGCTCAGGCAGCAGACATATCTCAACTCTTTAAACTCAATTTGCTGTAACAGATCCTTGAAGTTGAACTAAAATATGTTTCCGAATTTCTGCAATACCCTTAACAAAATGAGGATCCTTCAGCTGGTCATGGCTTGTGTTTCCTTTGAAGGAGCTTCAAATTATGCTCAAAAGTTTCCGAACCGAATTGAAATTCGGCCTTCTCTCAACTCTTTGATTTATCAGAAGGACCTTTGATTGTTCAGTTCAGGATATATATAATATATATATACATGTGCGTATACATATATGAATATTAAGTTGCCATAAATGGAATGTCCTCGGCCCCACACCAGCCTTCGCTTCACATGAGCCTCAGCTTTCAATGGGGAACAATTTTAATATTAATATTAAATAAAAATTATACAGCGATGATTTTTAAGTTAATTAATTCCTTATATTCACTTCAGTGAATTCCCATTAAAAAATATCAAAAGTGATTTTCACAGTCATCTCTCAATAAAATCGACAAAAAGCAGGCTTAAAAAGTTTCAATTAAATGGGAAAATTCATATAACATTCATAACAGAAGCTTAACATTATTCTGTTAAATAACATTTCAAGCCCATAAAATATTATTTTTATTTATTTTCAATTCTCGTAATGTAATGTCCTTTTCAGCGTTAGTCCTTGCACACGCAGCCAATGGAACATTCATACATTAATTAATGTTGCATCAATCAATCAATCAATCAATTATCGATAGTTTCACATATCAAAATCGATTATTAACATTTCACCCATCATTAGCTGGCAAAGAGCTTGGCACTGTTTCGATTACATAACACGGACACAGAAGTCGAACCATTCAATAAGGATACGAGTCACGGAATCCGTGCGAGTGCATTCACCGTTCGTTGTATTATTCAATAATTTATTTATGTTTTTTAGGTCCTGTCATGCATTTGATTCCCGTTATTTGATAAACTTCAATTAGAGCTGGCAATTTTGCATCTACTCGTATTCATAATGAAATTCATTTCATAAATTCAATTTGTTTCGATTATTGGCAAAATAATCTTGTGCGTTGCACTCGATGCATCAACACACACACACACCCATACATATATATATATATATATACATATATGAATATGTATATTTGTACATATGTATATATATGTATACAGTACCCATACACACACAGTGCACAGAGGCGTGCACACTTCATTTCCAATTAAATTTGCCAACGCTGCACAATTGCAGCCGCAGTCGCTGCCTCAGTCGCAGCTGCAGTCGCAGTCTCAGTCGCAGTCTCAACTACAGTTGCAGTTGCAACTACAGTCACTACTTCAGTCGCAGTTACGGTTACTGCTTCAATCGCAGTTACAGTCACTGCTTCAGTTGCAGCTTCAGTTGCAGTCACAGTTTCAGTTACTGTTTAAGTCACAGTTTCAGTCACTGTTTAAGTCACAGTTTCAGTCATTGCTTAAGTCACAGTTACAGTCACTGCTTCAATCGCTGCTTCAGTTGCAGCTTCAGTTGCAGTCACTGCTTAAGTCACAGTTTCAGTCAATGCTTAAGTCACAGTTTCAGTCACAGTTTCAGTCATTGCTTAAGTCACAGTTACAGTCACTGCTTCAATCGCTGCTTCAGTTGCAGCTTCAGTTGCAGTCACTGCTTAAGTCACAGTTTTAGTCACTGCTTTAATCACAGTTTCAGTCACTGATTCGATCGCAGTTTCAGTCACAGCTTCAGTGGCACCTTCAGTTACAGTCACTACTCCAGTCACAGTTTCAGTCACTACTCCAGTCACTGCTTAAGTCATAGTTTCAATCACTGCTTAACTAACAATTTCAGTCACAGCTTCAGTTATAGTTGCAGATGCTGCTTAAGTCACAGTTTCAGTCACTGCTTAAGTAACAGTTTCAGTTACTGCTTTTATTGCAGTTGCAGTCACTGCTTCACTGCCTCAGTAGCAGTCATTGCTTCAGTTACAGTCACTGCTTCAGTTGCAGTCACTGCCTCAGTAGCAGTCAGTTGCAGTCACTGCTTCAGTTGCAGTCGCTGCCTCAGTAGTAGTCATTGCTTCAGTTACAGTCACTGCTTCAATTACAGTCACTGCTCCAGTCACAGCTTCAGTTGGCATTGCCATTGTTGAAGTCGAAAGGCAACCAAGAATAAGACTCAAGGCAGGGCTGGCATAAGGAGGCGACTTTTAAGCAATTCTTTCTGTCGGCTAGGATGAGGGATGCCGTGAGAGGCGGTCGCAATACGCCCTTTGTATGGATGGGCACATTTACAGGGTGTAACAAGTGAATATTACATAAATACAAAATGGCTGGCAACATGAAATGAGACTCGTAAATGCGGCTCTGAAAATTCAATGAATTTGAAAAATGTGCATTTGATTTGGTTTATATTTTTGCGCAGTCAACTACGAGTGTATTGAGTGTGCATCGGTATGTGTCTGTATACGTGTGTGTGTGTGTGTGTGTGTGCCTTTGTGCGTGTGTGCGGCTTTTCAGTTTGCCAGCATGTCAGCTGCAATGCAGCAAAAATTGCAATTGAAAATGAAATGAAATCAAATTAAAGGTGTCCACAGCCCCTGCGGCGCTCACAACTGGCAATTATCCAGCTGCGAGCTGCAAGCAGCAAATGGCATGAGTCATGCGTCGTGTGGCAAGAGGCATGAGACAGAAGGCGACAGGCAGCAGGCAGCAGGCAGCACGCAGTAGGCAGTTGGCAGTAGACAGCAGGCAGCAGACATCATGAGGCAGGCATGAGGCAGGCATGAGACAGGCATGAGACAAGTGGCAGCCACAATCACTTCTTCTCTCTTGCTCACTTGCTGTCTCTCTCTCTCTCCCTCTCTTTCTTTATCTATATCTCTCCCTCTCTCTCTATCTCTCTCTTTGTCGTGCCGCATAAAAAGGCTTTAAACCATTTTTGTCACGACGCATTTAATTGGCCAATGGGTGGCGCCCCGTGAAGGGGCATAAACTCGAAATTGAATTAAGCAGCGCGACGACAACTGAAAATTGACAACCAACTCGCAACTCATTGTGGCATTGAAGTCAAAGTTCATTAATCGATAGGTCACAAATGTTGCAATGTGTAACCGCATGCAACATGCGACAGGCGACATGCAACATGGCACAAACTTTGATTTTAAATCCAGCGCAAAAAAAAAAAAAAACCAAATTTAAAAAAATAAATTTCCATGTCAAAGGTGAAAGCTGCAAAGTTCATGGATAAAAAATAGCCTATACAGGCTTCCAAAAATGCTTAGTATTTTTTTCAAATTTAAAAAAAAAAACACATTTTTGTAGTATTTTTTTAATTTCATATTTATTTTTTTAAATTCAAAATTATTTATTTTTAATTTGAAAACTTTCCTTAAGGCTTTCAAAAATAGTTCCTTTTATATTTACTGAATTTTAGTATTTTTTTTTTATTTTAGAACTGCCTTTTGACTTGATCCTTAAATTGCGCACTTTTAGTAACATTTTTAATTTTAATTTAAAATTATTTAATTTTTAATTTAAAAAATAGCCTTAAGGCTTCCAAAACTATTTACAATTTTTTTTAAATTATTTTTTAACTGATTTTTAGTATATTATTTTTTTTTATTTAAGAACTTCCTTTTATACTTGATTCTTAAAGGGCGCACTTTTGTTTTTTATTTTTTTTTATTTTTTATTTAAAATTATTTAATTTTTAATTTTAAAAGTAGCCTTAAGGCTTCTAAAACTATTTACTATTTTTTTTAGAATTTTTTTAAACTGATTTTTGGTATATTTTTTTTATTTAAGAACTTCCCTTAAAACTTTATCCTTAAATGGCGCAGTTTTAATTTATTCGAAATTTTTTATTTCGGAAATTTATTTTCGAAACCTTCTTGTAAATTTTGGTCTTTAACCTGAAAACCGAATTCGAAACTTTCGTGAAAAGTTTTAATAAACTTTCCTCGGAGTTGCTTTTAAATGGGAAACTTTATTGAAACTCGAAAATTCTCAGGGAATTTATCTCCCAGAAGCTTTGTTTACTTCTCGTCTCAATTTATAAATCAAGTTTTAAACTTTTTTTTAAATTCCTCTAACATTTTTCTACTTTCCTCTTTAAATTATTAAAAACATCTTAAGGAACTTTTTTTCTTATATGTTTTTTTTTGTTTTTGTTTTGTTTTTGTTTTTTTTTTGGTTGGATATTTTATGAATAGCTGAAACTTTTTCTTAAATATTTAACTTGAAAATGTTGTTTACTTATTTTTTTCTCTATAAACTTGTGTTTCGACGCTTCTATCTCAGGAATTTGCTCCTTGGCAATTTTTTAGCAATTATCCTTGATTTTAAAGCTTCTCCAAAGGCTGCCCTTTAAAGCTTCAACCTTCTTAATGTTTTTTTTTTCTCTCAAAAAAATTCTTAAAAAGAATTAAGGTATTTCTGACGGCTGGGGTCGCTTCCTTCAATGCTTCTGAAATGTCCTTAAACATTTGTATCCTGCATGGCGCAGCACCAACCTGCGTTTGGCGTCTTTAATCCTCTTTTATATTATTTTTCAATATTATCAGGAGGAATTTGTCGCGAATTGCATAGCAAGTCAAAGTCAGAGAGTACAAAGGACATTGCATGTGTACAAATGGATTCGCATCCTTTGGCCGGGATGATCATGAATATAAAGTTGACACCCAAAAATGCTTCGCATTACATATTTATTATTGATTTCTTTTTTGTGGCATCAACTGTGTGGCATAATGACTTTCCAGGCGATATATGTATATGAGCTCTGATAAGCATACAAATATGTATGTGTGTGTATGTGTGTGTATGGCTGTATGGTTGTATTTATTTGTGTATATGTGTGTATACATGTACATGCATTTAAGATGCCGACGACGCGCAATTGTTATGCAATGCAAAAGAGTCTTTTGAAAGGCGCCCTGCAGCTGCTGCACATGTGGCAAGGCTGACGAATGTGTATGCAAATGTGGCATAGCTGCTGCCACAAGTACTGCCATTGCGGCTGCAGCTCCTGTTGCAAGTTTGTCTCTATCTGCTCTGGCTCTTTCCACACCACACACTCGCCCCCCCCACTCTCTCTTCCTCTCTCTGTGTGTGTGTGTGTGTGTGCAGGTTTTGTAACTGCCAAACTAATTCGATTGTCGTGCAAGTAGTAAACGACAGTATACACCCAATATTTGGCATCCAAGTGAATGTGTGTGTGTGTGTGTGTGCTACACCTGTGCTGCCACTAATGCCACTGCCGGCTATGGCGATGGAGAACGGAGAATGGAGAATGGAGGCAGCTACCAGCTGCGGCAACAACCAAAGTTACTCAGCCAGCAAAACCATCGTCGATGGCTGCCAATACAAATGCAATTTTCAGCTGGCAACAACTGGCAGCTGGGCGACTGATTCGTTTACCAGTTACCCAAACTGATAGCTCAACCCAAATGCTCCAGCTGCATCTACAGCAGTTGCACTTGCAACTGCAACTAAAGCTGATACTGAAGCTCTTTAGCTGAGGCTCTGTAGCTGAGGCTCTGAGGCTCTGAGGCTGAGGCTGAAGCTGATGTTGAGGCACCAAACGCATTGCCAGCAGAAGCAGCGAAACGATGATGATGCCGTTAAGCATTTTAACTGAGTTTTCTTCAAACTAGTCCGTTGACTGCCAGCCAGTCCGCGCACACACACACACACACAAAGAAGTCTTGCCCAGCCTTCCCGCCATTTGCCACTTGCCCCTCTCCAGCGACGCCTCTCGACTTGCCATAGTGCCTGCTGCTGACGTTTTTCATTACATTTGCTAGAGTAGAAATGTGTTTTTGCTATTTTTCAATTTTCACTTCCGTGTGTTTGTGTGTGCCATACACGTACACGGACACACACATACACACATATATTATATGTGCTTGTGTGACAACAACAACCTTAATGACTGTGTTGCCATATATGTGCCTGTGCCTGTGCCTGTGCCTTTGCCTGTGCCTTTGCCTGTGACTGTGCCTGTGACTATGTTTGCTGCCTGTATACGTATGTATATATAGATGTATGTGTGTGTGTGTGTGTCTGTTACGAGTATTCGCCTGTTTATCCAATCGAATTTTCTGCCTTTTTCCAGATGAATTCACGTGACGAGCCGGAAAAAACCTTCAAAGTTGCAATGCCCGACAATGCTTACTCGACAGTTTATCTACGTGACGCGATGTCTGTGGAGGAATTCCTTGCCAGCGCCTGCGCCCGTCGCAACCTCAATCCCATGGAGCACTTTGTGCGCGTCAAGAAGCGACGTGACATGGAGGATCACAATTACTTTGTGCCACATCGCAATGATCTGATTGAAAATTATGTAAGTAACCTATACCCAGGTATCCTTCTCGTCCTGTGAGTCCGCTTCCCTCTGTCCGCCATCCCCCTCGTTTCTCACCTTTCACACTTTCCCCAGTTTTTTTTCCTTGCCCGCTTTTCACTCTTTTTTCTTGCCCATCGCCCATCCCCCCTTTTAGACGCCTTTCAACCCAGTCGATTCAACCTCAAGGCGCACACATACATTATCTATACGTATGTATGGGTGTATGGGTGTATGGGTGGGTGCCAATTTCGATTGAACTTTGAACTTTTCGCACGTGTTTGTTGTTTGCTCAAAATTAAGGGTAATTAGAGGCGTTCGACAAAAAGGAAATGTGAGCAATTTCAATAGATTAAATGCGATTGTTATGACAAACGAAGTGCAGGCACAGCTCAAATTGTAAAGCAGGAGAGGCGGGTGAAAGGTGAAGGGTGGCAGGTGGTAGGTGAAAGGTGGAAGCTCCTTAAAGTGCCCAACGAATGGGCAACAGTTGTAATTTAAGTGCACAAAGAAGAAGGTGAAGTTTCAATTTAATTTCAACGCCAATTACGAGTGTAATTAGAAAGCATTTGGCAATTGCAATGGGAAATGAAGTTTCTATTTGATTACCTTAAGGGAAATATTACCTCAAATAAATAGTTGCAATTCAATTATTGGCATACTTAGTGGATTTTCCTCATGGCATTAACCATTCAGCTGGCATTGCAGCGAAGGCGAAGGCGAAGGCTTCAATTGTAGTTGCCAAGGGTTTATTAAGGAGGAATTTCATTTGCAATTTAATGACTCACCGCCAAGGATGAAATGTGCAGCTTGACTATGGGGAAAGCACAGTTAATTCCTTTTCAATTACCTGAATAATTAGGAGAGATTTTGAAGCTACATTTTGAAATGCGAAAGGATTTAAATTGTGAAGAAATTCTTAGCTACAAACTATAAAGTATTTAGTTATTCGAAAAGAAGCTGAGAATTATGAGAAATCATTGCAAAGTTTCGAACCTTTGGTAATTATCTAATTACTCCAGTAATTGAGGAAGTTGTGAAGAGATCTAAGGACACAAACCTATTAAATACATAAATTACATAATAATAATTAAAAATCTACTCATCTACTCTTAAAAAGGCGAAATATCAATACTGGGATATTTAATTACTTTTTAATTACTTGAGTATTTAAACAACACATTTTAATAATTACAACGCTCTATAAATATTCAAAGAGAACAAGACAGCAGCTGACTTTAATCTGTTTATTTGATATTCACATTCAAGTTGAAATTTTAAATAAATAATTAAATTTAACATAATTATCAGCAAACATTTCTAATTACTTCTCAATTATGTCAGTAATTAAACAACAAGCTTGAACAATTAAAACAGCTTAAAGATCGAATTGAATTTTCTTTTTAAATAAAAAATAACTTCGATTAAATAACTATTAAAATAACTGTAAAAATGAATACTTTTTAATTACAAACATTCGAATCTGAGCTGCACTTCAGCTGCCGCCATTTAATTAATTAATATTTAATTACGAATTGCTTATGAAAATAAACAATGAAAGTTAAATTAAAAAAAGCAACAAAAAAAAGACATTTTTGCAGGCATTGGAATTGCCTTATTTCAGATATCAATTACTTTTTTGAATTTTATTTTCATTACTTCGGTAATTGGTCATTAATTTTGGTAAAAAAAAAAAAAAACGATAGTTGAAATTCGATGAAAATAATTAATTAAAGTAAATTGACTTGCTGTCAATTAATGGAGATTTAAATGGCTCATATTGCAGCTACGTATGCACTTGAAGTGTTCAATTGCTCTTCAATTACTCGTCAATTACTCTTCAATTACTTTTCAATTACTTTTCAATTACCAAAGTATTTGCGAAACAATTAGCATAGTTTTAGCATCCACTGAGCTGCTCATAAATCACGACGAGAACTGCTCCCGGCCCTCAGCTCTCAGCTCCCGTCCCTCAGTCCTCAGCCCTCAGCCCTCAGCCCTCAGCCCTCAGCCCTCAGTCCTCAGCCCTCAGCCCTCAGCCCTCAGCCCTCAGCCCTCAGCTCTTGGCTTTCGGCTTAAGGCCTAAACACCAAAATGTTGCCACTTAACAGACGATTAGTAAAAGGATGCAATTTCTCATGTTAACTGCCAAGTCAGGACAACCTCCAGCAGCTTTCACCCCTGTCCCTCTTGCCCCTCCCCCTTCCAACTCGGCTGCCACATAGCCAGCCGTCGAGGCAAAGTGGTTGGAAGCGTGGAACTCCGCGTGGAAAAGTTTTTAGCCCGAACAACAAGCTGTAAATATTGCCAGGTCAAAAGTGCAGCTGCACGAAACTTTTGGCTGCTCAATAAATTGCGAATTAAAACAACTTTTCCGGCAAATTTATTGAAACTGAAAAAAACCCAAAAAACCAAAAAAAAATTTCTGAAAAAAAAAGAAGGAATAAAAATACCAAAGGCAAAACAAAAAAAAATATAGTAAAAAAAAGTAGGGCCAAAGATAAACTACAAAAACAGGATCAGTTGAAGGATATAAAAAAAAAATATAATAGTATATAAAATGGGAAAAGTGCAAAAGGAAAACTTGCATTTAACGAGTTTTCTCAGTGGTGGAAATTTTCGCAGTGGTCGATAATTTTTGTTGTTGTTGTAAAATTGAGTGTTATTTTTTTTCGTTAATTTCTTAATTATTAAAACTTTGATCCTTTTGCAGCTACATAATCACGAGTTCGTGGAGGTCTGCATGAAAATCCTGTATCAGGTGGAACTGCAACGCACCACCTTGGAGCAGATGTGGGGCTTCTCCGTTGAGGCTGAGTTGATCGAGAACGCTGAGCGCCAGGACGAGCTCTGCTGCTATGTCAGTCGTGTCGAGGACAAAAGTGTGGCCATGCACAATGGTAAGTAGATTGAATGGAAAGGAGTTACACTCCAATTTGCACAGCTGCTTAGCTTAAATGAATCCTTCGACCCCTCGACAAGCTCTCGGTTATTAGCGGTACGTGGGTGGTGGCCATGAGGGGGTTAGGAGGGGGGAAGGGCAGCAGGTGAATAAAAAAAAAGAAAAACGTGGGTTGGGATGGCATTGGCAATGGTTACGAGTGGATGCAACGAATGTAACGAATGCAAAGGATGCAAAGGATGCAAAGGATGTCATGGATGTCAGGGATGCCATGGACGCCATGGATGCTGAGCAAACATCAGCGTCATGGATGCCACTCAGCGATTCTCAGAGACTTTACCGCAGTTGGACTGAAACAATGTTTGCTAGGCAAAAAGGGGATACTATCAAGTGCCACGCCCACTGCACACAATCCATCTACTCACTGGGACTCTGTACATACAAGTATTTGCGTATGTGTGTGGCTGTGTGTGGGCGTGTATATATGTGTGTGTGTGTAGAGCTGCGCTTCTTTTTATATTTAAATGCTTTTCACTTTTATGTCACAAAACTTGAGCAAACTCACTTTGGTTGCATAGTCGAGTCAAGTGGCTCTGGAGCTCTGAAGCTCTGAGGCTGAGACTCTCTGGTGCCCAGGAGTGAGCAGTTTGCATAGCAGCTCCTCAGGATGCAAGCGGAGGCGGGCACAGAGTACAGGGATAAGGATGGGAACAGGGAAAGGGACAGGGATAGGGACAGGGATAGGGATAGGGCTAGGGATAGGGATAGGTATAGGTATAGGGCTAGGGATAGGGACAGGGATAGGTATAGGTATAGGGATAGGGACAGGTACTGCTGATTCGAGATTCCAGTTACCGCTCCCACCTGGCTGCCTTCCCACCTTCCCATTATCCTGTCTGCCCAGTCTCCAGCTCTGCCGCTCAGTAACTTCATACAAAACTCAACAGTCAGCGCTTGCGAACGAGTAAAGATCACGTTGATGATGAGCAGCACACTCGAAGTCCTTCTCCTAGATTTCCCTCTGTCTGTATGTGTTTGTGTGTGGGTGTGTGTGTGTGTGTGGGTGTGTATTTGCAGTGGTTGCACCTGTAATGGCAGCCACAGGGCCATAGCGCCATCATGTTGGCCCTTAAAGGGTTTTGGGCGACATCTTAGTCTTCGTCATCGTCATTTTCACCGTCGTCCTGGTCCTTGTCATCGTCCTCATCCTCGTTCCGTCTTCTTGTTGTTTTTCTATCACTTAAAATCAACTTAAGTTGGCATTTGCATGTTGCCCCCGGGCGCAAGCTCAGGCGGTGTTAACAGGTTGCGAGTGCGGCTGTGGGTGTTGCATGTTGTCAGCCAGAGGGGAAGAGGGGAACGTAGAGAAAAGAATAGGAAAGGAAGGGGAGAACGGGGAATCCTGGACAGGGAATGGGGAATGGGGAATGGGGAATGGCGGCAAGGGAACTACAGTCAAGTGCTTGTAGTCGAAATGCCACTAGAGCAGCGCTTTAAATTATGTCGCCTGATGTTGACAGTGGGTTGTCCCTCCCTCCCGCCGCTGCTACCTTGCTCCCCTGCTCCCTTGCTCCCTTGCTCCCCTGGTCCTTTGCTCCCCTGCTCCCTTGTTCTCCTGCTTCTTTGCCCCTTTACTCCTTTACTCCTGCAATATTCTTCGCATACCCTTCATCAGGTGTTGGCACGTACAAAATATAAGAAGAAATTAAAAAAAATAAAAAAAAAAAAAAACAGCAGAGAAATTAAAAAAAAAAAATGCAGGGAAGAAAAACTGCAATGCTGCACTTGCAAAAGTGATGAACCTGAAAGAAAATTTCACAGCGGAAAACTCATTAAGCACGTTGAGTGCGAATGTGGCAACGATGATGACGACGACGACGACAACGGCGACAACGACAACGACAACGACGACAACGACAACGGCGACAACAACGACGACGACGTTGGTGACGATGACGACGACAGCGACGACAGTAAAGACGAAGGAGACGAAGGAGACGACGGAGACGAAGGAGATGAATCAAAAGTCCGCGAAACAATGAACACGAAAATCGCTGGCGAAATTTGAGACATGGAATGAGTGTTTACTGTACATGTTTCCCCCACCCCGCTTCTCCAAGCCCCATCCCCTCCCGCGCCCTATCCCACTGAGGCGTCCACGTTTCGAAAAGTTAGCCCTGCGAGTGGCGGTTAGTTTATAATTTGCTCACAGTTTGTTGTTGTTGTTGTTGTTGTTGTTGTTGTTGTTGCAGTTGTTTTTTATTTGTGCCTTTTTTTTTTTTGGTTAGTTTTACTTTTATTTTTCTCATTTTTCTGCGAATTTTCTTCCTTTGTTTTTAATATTTTTTTTTGTGGCTTAAAACTGCGTTAACAATGCTATTGGACAAGTTTTTGCCAGGGTGTTGAATTTAATGAGCAGCAAATAAAGTGCCACAAAAAGTGCCAGACTTGCTAATGACTCTTAACATACATGCACACACACACACGCACACATACAGTCACATTAACTTAGATACACACACATAGACACATACTGCACCTGCACATCCTGGCAACTTACATTAGCAAATTAGTAATTTGAGATGAAATGTTTAATTATTGAGAGAGAGAGAGAAAGATAAGGGGAAGCAGGTCGAGGGTGAGAAGGAGAAGGAGAAGGAGAAGTAGAAGGAGGCGAAGATGGAGGTGGGGACATAGGGGGAGATGAAGAGGCAGTGTAGCAAAGATGACAGACAGGGGGAAAGCGGGAAAGCGGGAAAGCGGAGCAAAGCAAAATTACCTCTGAATAGCATCAGCATCAGCCATTCGAAGGGGCGTGCCGAACAATTTCAATTAAAAGCTTATTAAATGTTTAATTGCATTGCGATTCGCATTGTAAAATATTTTACAATAATTTTTCAATCCCAAAAAAATGCAATTAATAAATACGCAAATAGAGCTTTGATTTTCCATGTGAAATGCAGCAAAAATATAAACTGAACTCGACCAGCGGATGCCCTGCAGAGTCTGGGTATTCCATAGTAGCAGGAAAGGCCAGGAGTACATACAGTCTTGGTCATATAAAGAGAAACAATTAAATAAGAATTGAGAAAAGTTGAGGATTATGTGAAAAAATATAAAAATAAGCAATGAAATAGGAGGAAAAGGGATAAGAAGGCAAAAAATAAATTAAATAGGAATAGAAATATAAAAAATTGAAAAAAAAAAACATTAATTTAAATATACAAAAAAATCTAAATAAAATTAATAAAAATATGAAAAATTGAAATAAAACAAAAGAAGAATAATAATAAAAAAAAATAAATTGAAAAAAAAATAAAAAAAAAAATTAATTGATAAAAAAATAAAAATAAATAAATAGAAATAAAATTAATTTAAATAAAAAAAATATAAATAAAATAGAAGAAGATCAAATATAAAAAGATACTGAAAACAAATACAATAAAATAAAATAAATAAATAAAAATAAAATACAAATATAAATATAAATATAAATAGAACTCAAAATAAAATATAAATAGGAATAGAAATAGAAAAAAAATTTAATTTTAATAGAAATTTTAATAGAAATAGAAAATTTAAAATAGATATAAAATAGGAATTAGAATAAAAATATTAATGGAAGAAGTAAAAGAAGGGAGAGAGAAGTAAAAGAATAGTTAAAAAATAGAGAGGAAATTATGAATAAAAAAAGGAGTAAAAATATTAAAATATTTTATTATTTTGTTTGTATATATTTATTTTTATTTATTAATATATAAATAAAAATAGATATTTCAGTATAAAAAATAAAATAGATAAAAATACGAGGAAAAAATTCAAAATTATAAAACTAAAAAAAAAACTTTATAAACTTTAATTTATTCTTAATTTATTCCAATTGCTCTTAAATAAAAAGTATAATTCGTAGAAAGACAGGACATCCTCTGCTTGAAAATCCTTTCACACATCCTTAAACTTCCCATTGTTTTCCCCTGGCAATAAAATAAATATATTTAAAGCACAAAAAAAGGAAATAGAAGTTAGGCTGTAGATTACAGGACACATGCCATGGCATAAACCCAATAAACACTCAGTCCTTTTGTCTGTCGTCTGTCGTTTGTCGTTTGTCGTTCCTTTTTGGCCTGTTGTTTATAATTGAGAAGGAAATGCGATTATGTGACATCACGTATACGCAATATTTAGATAAATCCATTGATAATAATTGAATGCTGGAAATGTGCATAAAAAGAGGCAGAGAAATTGATCAAATATTTCATTTACTAAAATCGAATCGATTAAAACATCGTCAGTAACAGCAACAACAACAAGAAATTAGTAAAAAAAAAAAAAAGACAAAAAATTAAAATGAAAATAAAACAAAAACAAAAACAAAAACAAAAACAAAACCACAACAGGAATAAAACGACGATAAATGTTGGACAACCCAAACAAATGCTCAAGTACACAATGCGTAAAATGCTTTCAAAGGAAGCAGCAGCAACAACAACAACAACAACAACAGCTACAACAACAATGCTAAGAGAAAAAACGGAAAAGAAAATGTAGAAAATGTGGAAAACAAAACGTATACGCAGTGTAGGCCAAACGATACGAAATAGTAATCAAAAGCATCGATAACGTATTGTTGAAGGCATTAGATAGCTGCAGACACAGACACACACACACACACAGATACAGAAACAGATACAGCTAGAGATACAGGCAAAGATATAGATACAGATACAGATACAGATACAGATACAGATACATTTACAGCTGCCGATAGCAAGCGACAGCAAAGCAAATCAATGTGGAAAATGATGGAATATTCTCTCTTCTCTCTCCCAGCGAAAAGAACAGGACCAGAAATAGAAAGGGACTGGGAGGGGGAAGGGGGAGGATATGGGAAGAGTGGAGGGGAGAGGAGCGGAATGGAAAGAGAAAGAGAGAGGCAGAAGGGAGAGGAAAGGCAGAGCAGCAGCGGCAACGGCAGCGGCAGCGGCAGCGGCAGTTGAAGGACGGACTGGCAATCGTAGCAAATATTACGTATACGCCGCATGTCCACACTGTTTGAAAATGAATTGAATGGAACTGCGTGTGTATGCATAAATTAAGGACTCGCATTGGTTTACATGGGCTGTTGCATAAGGCAACTTTAAGTTGCCACTGAGCCATAGAATTGAGTTAAATGCCACATAGCATGTTGTTGCATGAACCAATTTAAGTGGCACCACAAACAAAGCATCGGTCACAACGGGTTGCACGAATGCCAAATGCCAGAGATTTGAGATGCCAAAAACTAGCGCACTTTCTCCCGCTCCCCCTCGCTCTCTCTCACTCTCACTCTCCCGCTCTCTCTCTCTCTCTCTCTCGCTCTCCCTCTCTCTCTCTCTCTCGCTCTTTCTTCATGTGTCCCTCTCCATCTGCCGCTTTCCATCTCTTTCTCTGTTCAGTTTCTCATCAGTATTGGTCATGCAACAAAAACGGTATGCAGCCACAAAATGTTGCAAGTTATCTTTTGTCAGTGTGTGTGTGTGTGTGTGCATGGGTGTGCAGCTAAACTCAAATGGAAATACAAATACAAATGCAAATTCTGTGGCTGGCCACTTTTCTTGAACTAATTGAAACCCTTAAAGTTCCTTCAGAGCTTTTTAATGAAGGCACAAATTGCAGTTTAAATCAATGCTTGGCTATTGCTTAGCGTGTATGCAGAATAAAGACACACACAACACTCAACTGACTGACTGACTGACTGACTGACTGACTGACTGACTGACTGAATGGCAACTGGCAACTGGCTAAGCTCTTAAATGCAACTCGACGCCTGTTTGCTTGGCCTTTTTTCAAGTTAACAAACAGACGCAGTCAGTCGGAGGCATCCATAATAATGATGCTTTGCCAGAGTTGCAGTTAACACATGTGGCAGCCAAGTTGCATGCATGTACCGCCCACACACACACACACACCACCACCACCACTCGAGTGGCGAGAAACAAGCGTGGCAAAGTATTTGGCAAACATGAAATAACAATTTTCCCCAAGCTCCCAAGTATAAAGCTGTTGACAAAAAAGCAGCCAAAATGGGGAAAAAGAAGAAAGAATGATATATATATATATATAGATATAAGGATAAGAAGAAGCAAGCCACAGGGAGAAACCACAAGAAGACTAAGGAGAAGAAGAAGAAGGAGAAGAAGAAGCTGGGCTGGAGAAACAAAATAAATACCAAGTCAAGTTGATATTTGTCTAATGCGAGTGCAGGCAAAGCTAAAGCCAAATAATCCGGGGCCAAAATCTAACGAAACGTAACGAGAACGTAAACTTAAACGTATGTGTGTGGGTGTGTGTGTGTGTGGGTGTCTGCTTACGTGTGATACGTAAGCGTAAACGTAAATGCAAACGTAACGAATTTCAGCTGCAAATCCCATAAAAAGTCCATTTGAAATTTTTGTAACAAATGCAAAAATTGTTTCTCCTTCGTTGTTCTGCATGAAGTGCTGCCGGTGGTTCAAGGTGTGCCAGAGACTTGCATAAAATACACAGCTGTCAGCTAGATAAGAACCCAAGGCACACGAACAGAAACAGAAACAGGCACACACACACACATACACACACACACACTTATGCACATGCATGTGTGTGTGTATATATATCGAAGTTTAGGGCAAAGAAATTGCTGCAACAACAATGATAAAGGAGCAACAAAACAAAATGAAGGCAAGCAGAAAACAAGCAGCTGCCTGAACGAAATAAATGTTGTAGAAAACACAAACAACATGCACTACAACACACACGCACACACACACACGTATACACACACTAATGGAAGACACATATCCGATATGGAACTGAGCAGCAACCGACAGACCGAAAGACGTAAAACTCACAACGAACAATGCAAAAGCCACAATATGATGTTATTGTCTTATCAGAGGCAAAGACACGAGCGCTTATCTTAACGAAAGATGTCACTATTCACCACGTCACGCCCCCCAAGCCCCCCTCCCCCACAAGCTCTACACTCTACGCCCCTAGTGTACTGTCTTCTTATGATAATAACAAAAACTATGAACGTTTTATTAGAAGCAGGGAAAAACGAGGAACGAGGAATGAGGAACGGGGAATGAGGAACAAGGAATGAGGAAGGGGGTATGAGGATTGGGGAACAGGGAATGAGGAACGGGGAACGGGGAATGAGGAACAGGGAACGAGGAACGAGTGACTGACTGATGGACCGAAAGACCATTTCCATTGTTTGTGGCTTCCAGCAGCTGTTCATATAACACACATAACTCTTCCTCTTCCTCTTCCTCTTCCTCTTGCTCCACTTCATGCTCTTCCTCTTCCTCCTCCTCTTCTTCCCCCTTCTCTTACTCGTCCCCTTACTCCTCCTCTTGCTCTTCCTTTTGTTCTACCTCTACGTCTTGTTAATTCATTTTAGCAGCAACCGTTACTTAACACTGTCTCACTCATGCTCTCTCACTCTTGCTGCCTCTCTTATGCTCTCTCTCTCTCTCATGCTATCTCTCTCACACTCACACACTCACTTGCTCTTTTTCTCATCTTATCCGTCTTTTTATCTTCCGCCTAACAGGTATCATCAAGGGAGACGAAATAATGGTCATCAATGGAGCGATTGTATCTGATCTAGATATGATGTACTTGGAGAGTGTCCTGCAGGAGGAACAATCGCTTAGCATGATGATGCGGTAAGTTTTGCTTTTGTCTTTTGTGCTCCTGTTCTTAACTGTTCAACTGTTCAACTGTGCCACTGTTCAACAGTTCCACTGTTTAGCTGTTGAGCCGTTCAACTGTCTGTTTCTCCCATCCCTTCCCCCTTCCCCCCTTCCCTCCTTCCTCCCTTCTCCCCCTTTACCACTTACCACTTACTACGCTGTCCGCTGTTGTACCGAATGCCTGTCAATTGTTTGCCTATCTCGCACGTTCTGCAAACATCTGTTGACTTGAATGCAGCTCCTAAGTGCGACCATTTACAGTTTCTAAACCATTCTCAGTCCACCCCCCCGCACCCCGCACCCTGCACCGCCACTTCCCCTTCCCCTTTCCCTTCCCTACCCATCCTCGCGCTGCCCTATTCACCACTTTCTATTCACTATAGAGCCTCCTCCAACAGTTGTTGTGCTTTATCCTCGCTTATATCCACACACA
>JAWNNX010000704.1:275000-502500 GCA_035044505.1 Zaprionus lineosus | reverse complement strand
GTGTGTGTGAGTGAGAGAGGGTCGGGGGGATGGGGAGGGGGGCAGCAACAGGGATGGCATGAGATGAGGTTTCTGTGGCACGTTTGCTGCGCGGCTTCGTTCAGTTGCAATGCGATGCAATGCGTTTCGTTTTGCAACTACAACTACATAATTACAGGATTACAAACTGCGCCCACACACACACACACACACACACACACACACACACACGCACACGCACGTATACATACGTAAGCACACATGTGCATACATGCATGTATACATACACACGCACACACACACACACGCACACACACGCTGCACTGCACTCAAAAAGCCGAAGTGGCTAAGAACACAAAACAATTAAAAACCAACAAACGCAGAAAGCAAAAACAACAACAACAGCAACAGTAACAGCAACAACAGTTGCAAATGTGTATTGCTTACACATGTGTGCGTGTGTGTATACACCCACACACACACACACACACAAAATGAAACTTTTTATGTGGCAAACAATTAAAAGGCACAGCAAACTAAAAAAAAGAATTAAAAATAAAATAAAAAAAAAAAATACACAAAGCAAAACAACAACAAGAAAACAAATAAAAAAAATTAAATAAAAAAAGTAAACTTTAAAAAAATAGCAACAAATAACAACAACAATAACAACAACAACAACAACAAAATAGAAGAAGAAATAAAAGAAATAAAGAATTAAAAAGAAATGTAGCAAAAATTAAACGACTCGCGTGCAGCTGGCAGACATATTGGTCATGTGCGTGTGTGTGTGTGTGTGTGTGTAGGAGTGTTCCGATGTATGGGTAATTGTGTGTGTATGTATGTGTGTGTGTGTGTGTGTGGCTGTGTGTAGGCGCGTTTGTGCTTGTAGATGAGTGTTTTATAAGAAGTCAGTGGTTTCGTATATTTTGTATTCCCCCAATTTGGCGCACTCCCCCACATCCCCACACCCACACACACACACAGACACACACACGCACACATACAGTCATACAATCTGGCATGATGAACGGACATTTGTGGCATATGGGTTATGGATATGGCGGCATATGTAGAGAAAGCGTTTGCCATTCAAAATGAATGAAGGATTGGGTGACGCGGAGTGGGTGGTCGCATGGGCGTCAGAAGGAAGGGGTAATGGATGATGGTGGGCGGTGGTGAATGGGGGTGAATGGGGGTGGGTGGGGGTGAGTGGGGAGCAGACTTCGTATAAAACAAAAACAGCAAAAAAAAATGCAGAAGGAAAAAAAGAAAGGAACAAAAAGTGGATTACATTTCACTTTGGCAATTAAACAGGAAAGGAACTTGGGCAACAAAAATGAGAGGGTATCTCAGGGGGAGGGGGGGAGATGGAGATGAGGGAGGAAGGGGTGTGCGGGGAGGGGGCAAGACACGGAACGGGGAAACTTCATGCTGAAGCACTTTTTAGCTTATTAAATGCCCAACTTTATGAAGCCCGCAGTCAAGATGGAAAGAAGATTCAACGGCACACGAGTTGGTCAAGTGTAACGCCCCCATGCCACGCCCATGCCCATGCCCATGCCCCACGCCCATAGCAGAAGGAGAGCAAAGAGAAAACTCCAATCAACCCAAAAAGGATTGCAGCCTTAATTATCATATCATATATGATGTATATGCAATTCCGTATAACAGTTTTTTCCATCGAAGCGATGCGTCCTTTGGGCTCCTTTATATCCTTTTTTTATACATATATATATATATATTGAGCATTTACCGTTATCTGTGATTACTGTTAAGGATAATATCGTGCATAACTGTACTCAAAAAGCTGATCAAATACGCAAAGTAATTAATTAGTTCAACTTTTGTGCTTTGACATTTCTCGGGAAATACCAGGAGCAAGGATTAAATCAACGCATCCTTGAGCATTGCTACCGCTGCTGCGGTTGCTGCAGCTGTCTGTAATTGAACATAAAATCCCTTGCAGCTTAGTCAACTTTCCGTAACCTTCATTATCCTTAGTCCTGAGACCTGAGACCTGAGACATGTCAGTAATTGGGACCAAGCTGAATACCAAGAAAACTTCATTTTAATCGCAGCTGCAATTAAATATATATTTTCCAAGGAATACACACATCCTTTTCGCATTCACACATTTACTGCTAGGATAATGCCAGGGCATTCCTTCGAAATATATTAAATATCCTTACAAAATTGTTCAAACTTCAAACTTCATCTTAAAGCTGCGAGTTTTTTAAAGCCCTTCAAGGGGCGTGTCCAGAACAGATGCTTCACCTGCCCAAATGCATGGGATACTTTTTAACTGTCTCACGTCTGAGCGCAGGTTGTGCCGCCCCCTCCACCTCCTTCGGCTCCTCCTTCTCCTCCTTTTCCTCCTTCTTCTCCGCCTTCTCCTTCTCCTCCTTCCCTTCCCAGGAAGGGTTTGAGACCTTCTCATCTGCCATACGTTTCACCCTTTCGCCAACATCTCTCCCCCTCTCTCCCTCTCTCTCTCTCTCTCTCTCTCTCCCTCTCTCTGTCTCTGTCTCTTACCCCTATCATAAACATAGAAGCTGCAACGCTCCTCACCCCGCAGCAGCTGCGCCGCCAGCAGCAGCGACGTTCCTTCTTCTGAGTTTACGTAAAGCCAATAAAACTCCTCAGTTTATGGGCAATGCAGAAATTTGGCTTGTCACGTTCCCGACCTGAACAACCCACAACAACAGCAACAACAACAACAACACAAGCAACAGCAGCAACACTTATAATAACAACAACAACAACAACAAGCAACGTCTATAAGTTATTAGCCGAGTTGTTGTTGTTGTTGTTGTTGTAAGTTTGAAGTTGTTGCTACTTCTTGTTATTGTTTCTCATAGCTCTTAGTTTTCAATGACTTTGTTGTTGCTGTTGTTGCTGTTGTTGTTGTTGTTGCTGTTGCTGTTGCTGTTGTTCTTGTTGTTGTTGCGTCGCACTTGCAGAGAAGACTACGTGCAATTTGTAAGAAGACCGCAAGTTGAAATTTATAAGGCGGCAATTTCAATATCTTACACACTCGCAAACACTTACAGACACGCACACACACACACACTGACTCACACACACATGCGAAAGTATCATGTGGTGTCAAATTTGAAGCAAAATGTTCATAAAATTTGTTTTAACCAATTTGCTTGCGGCAACGTTAGTAAAGCAGCAGCAGCAGTGGCAGTGGCAGAGGCAGAGGCAGAGGCAGAGGCAGAGGAAGAGGCAGTGGCAGAGGAAGAGGCAGAGGCGGTGACAGGGGCAGAGGAAGAGGCTGTAACGAGGAGCTGGAGTAGTGACAGGGACTGAGACTGGGACTGGGCCAGAAGCAGAAATAGTAACAGGAACAGGGGGCTGGAACGTGTAGGGGGAGGGGGAAGGGGGGAGGCAGCAACAGTGGCAGGAAGAGGCCAGGGCACAGAGCATTCAAGGACATGATTTTTAAATGTTTCCTGGCGCTACCAAAACTACCGCACACTACATAAACTGGCACACACACACACACACACACACACACACCCACACAGCAATATACACACACACACTCACACTCACACACACACACAGTCGTAGAGTCACACACTTTTATACATCCTCATATATGGCCCATAAATTTTTTCCGCCTTCTTTTTGGGGTAAAGTCTTTACTATGTTGTGTGTGTGTGTGGCTCGTATGGGTGTGTGTGTGTGTGTGTGTGTGTGTCCATGTACAACACCAAAGCGAGGCCCCTCGCTCAGACTCTGTGCGGACGTTGTGGCAAACACATAGCAGCAATAATCATTACAGCTTGTTGTGGCTGTTGTTGTTGTTGTTGTTGTTGTGGCTGTTGTTGTTGTTGTTGTTGCTGTTGTTGCTGCTGTTGTTTTTTATTGTTGTTTTTTCTGTTATTGTCGTCGTCGTTGTTATTACTTTCAGCTTTGTGCTGCCTGCCTGCCTGCCAGCCTGCCTACCAGCATGCCAGCCCGCCTGCTGCTGCTGTGGCTGTGGCTGCTGCTGCCGTTGCCGTTGCCGTTGCCGTTGCCATTGCTGTTGTTTTTTGTTGCTGCTTGTTATTTGTGTTGTTGTTGCTGTTGCTGTTGCTGTTGCCGTTTCGCCATTTTTTGTAAATTTATTTTGGGCGCCATTTTCGCGAGTATTAAATTCCTTTAGCTTTTTACTGCGCAAACATGGAATTTAAAATTAACAAATAAGCTGCAACAACATAAATAAAATGCTTAATCGAACTCCTTAAAAAGTGTTCCGACAGCAGCCCAAATAAATACCAGCACACTCACACACACACACACATATACAGTAGCCGCATACATACATACAGCGGGAGGAGGAGGGCAACTTGGCAACGCCCAGTGGCAACTAATTATGAGCAGAGCAAAAACTAATAATAATAAACATAACTAACTGTTATCTTTAACTTATCCCCCACCCCCCGCCCTACCCCCTCCACTCATCTGTTATCTGTTATTTCTTATCTCTCTCTCCACTCTCCATTCATGCCTCATGCCGTGTGCTTCCTGATTCTTCCTGGCTTAACTCATCCCCCTTTACATTTCAGATGGCACCGGGAAGGATTTGTATTCACCGGAGGCGGAAAGTTCGCCGGCGCCCTCATTTGTGGATCCAACTGTATCGCAATTGGCAGTCGGCGTGGGCGGCGTAACGGGACTGGGCGTGGCCAAGCCAACATCGCGCACCAGCAGCTTTGAAATTGAGAATCTTCTTAAGACCGCGGAGCAAGTAAGTGCCTAGTTTTCATCTCTTACATCTACACAGCACATATACAATGGAACACACGCATACGCATACATACGTGTATGTGTGTGTATGTGTGTCTGCTTATGTATGTGTGCCTGTGTATATGTATGTAAGTAATATAAACATGACCAAGAAGAAACAAAACGCAAACACGTTAAATCCCCTTTTCTTCCAAAAATAAAGAGTAAAAAATAAAAAAAGTAAAAAAAAAAAATAAAAAAAAATAAAAAAACAAAAAAACAAAAAAGCAAAAAAGCAAAAAAAAATATAAAAAACCCAAAAAAAAAAATGAGTAACCCATGAGAAGAAAGAATATAACTCCTCTGACTCCTTGCCCTGACATCCAACTTGAAACCCATCCTGGGCCCGGAACTTGGCACTTGGCTGACAGCGGGCAAAGTCAGTTCCAATTGCTTTGAACTCGCTGAGCGGAAACGGAAACTATTAAAACGAGCGCCAAACACGAGCAATGCATGAGCGAAGTGAGCTAAAAGTAGTGTCGGTTGTCGGTTGAAGAGCGGGCGGTGGGTGATGGGTGTTGGGTGGTGGATGGTGGATGGTGAGTGGTGGGGAGGATGACGAAGGGATAAGGAAGTAGCCTAGCAACATAAGCAGCCGGAGCACCAGGAGCAGTCGGAGCAGTCGGAACAGCCGGAGCAATCGGAGCAGCTGGAACAGCCGGAGCAGTCGGAGCAGCGGCGGCAGGATCAAGAGGAAAGGTAGACTGTGGGGGATTCATGCACTTCTGATTGAAATGTGCACAAATTGAAATTTGCCAGAGCTGCGAGAGTTTATTTCAAGTGGTTCAGAGATGGGCTGGGCAAGAGGTGCGGAAGGGGGAAGGGGAGGGGGGCTTGTAGGTTATAGGTCGTGGGGGTTCAGTGGTTGGCGAACAACAACAACGTGGGTGGGTGGGTGTTGGGTGGGGGGGCAAGAACGGCAAACGGGCACGACTCGCAAGCCGCCTCTCAAGATGTCGGGTCAAATTTGGCCTATTGGGTCTTGTTGCTGGAAGTCACCGAACAATAAACGTCACAAATAGAAATGTGCTGGCATAAAAATATCAAGGATATATACACAACAAATATGAACGACAGCCAGACGGGATGACAAGGGACAGAAGACAGAAGACAGGAGACAGGGGGCAGGGGACAGAAGGCAGGAGAGGATGGTTGGCAGCATAGACAACATACAAGAGACACGAGACAAGAGACACGAGACAAGAGACAAGAGAGACGAGACAAGAGACAAGAGACAAGAGACAGGAGACAAGAGACAGGAGACAAGAGAAAGAAACGCAAAGACGCCACAGAATGCACTTTGTTTCTGGATATGCTTTACCCAAGTGTGCTCGAAACTGGCAGAAACCCACTTCATTTAATGATACTTGAACACTGTGACACACAAACACACTGAGGCCGACACACACACACACACACACACACACACACACACACACACACACACATGCACACATACATACACACATATGCAACTGCAAGGCGAGACAGCAACTGGAGAGTCAGGGCGTTACATAAGAATCCTTTTAATTCAAGTTGACATTTCGCACAGCAGCAGCAGCAGCAGCCGCCACCGCCGCCGCCGCAGCCGTCGCCGTCGCTCACGAAGAGAAATTCAAGAAATTTTCAAATTTTTCATCTTTGGGGCATGACGTCAACAACAACACCAACAGCAACAACAGCAGCAGCACTGGCAACAGTGGCAGTAGTGGCAGCAGTGGCAGCGGCAGCAACAACAATGTTGGCACTCAGCAGCTGGCCCATAAGCCGCCTCAGTCGCTCACCTGGCACCCAACCGTCCAGCTCATCCTGCAGTTCCACACCACATTGTGCCCTGCTCTTTGTTGGTTTTGGGTCGCTGCCGCCGTCGTTGCCGTTGCCGTTGCCGTTGCCGTTGCCGTTGCTGTTGCTGTTGCCGCTTATGCAAATCAGCGGCGCAACCGTCGACGTTGCAGCTGAAAGAAATGCAGAACAATAAAACAGTTAAAAGTAGACAAGAACAAGCTGCACAACAACAACAACAACAACAACAACAACAACAACAACAGTAACAGCAACAACATGGCAAAAAGGAAGAGAAAACAAGAGATAGAGATACAGATGGGGAGATATTGCGATAGAGGGAGGGGGGGAGCGAGCGGCAGAGCGACAGAGCGAGAGAGCAACAGTGGGAAAAAGAACGAAATAATAATACACAAAGTGCAACTGCATAAAAGTGAAATGTCTTCCACAATGCCAACGAGCAGCAACAACGACAAGAACAATTCAACTGAATGTTGCACGAACAATGACAACTGAAATATCAAGAGATTGTTGTTGCAACTATATGCAATGGCCGCAGCCTAACTGTGTATGCCTATGTGTGTGTGTGAGTGTGTGTGTGCGAGTGTGTGCCTAAGAAGAAGATGAAAACGTGACACAACTATCAGGCACGAATAGAATTTTTAAATAACAGTGTCTACATACGAGCAGCGACTGCCAAGTCATATATCGATATATTATCGACTCGATACTATCAGTCGATAACTCCATGCTCCATGCAGTACGCATATTGCATTAATTTTCTTCAAGCAAAAGATGGCGCTGCATTGCGATTGAACTGAAAATGATCAATGCCTGTAATTTCCTTCACTTCACAAATAGATGGCGCTTTATCTTGAATGCATCGAGTGCATCTTTTAAAATATATGTAAATTTCTGTGTGTGTGTGTGTGTTTTAAATTTGCATATTTATTTTGAAATTTATCATGCTTATTTCCACAACGTTTTCCGTTGTAACGGTAAATACGAATGAAACTAAAGGTAAAGACATAAAATGCAATTTCAATGTGGAATTTCAATTGAGAATCCTTTACTTATTGCAAAATAAAATAGAAAAGAAAAGCAAAGGAAAGGAAAGGAAAGGAAAGCGGAGGAAAGGAAAGGAAAGTCAAAGCAATTTGTCTTACTAAGCCTTTGACTTAGTCACGTTGCCATCTCAAAGGGTGCGGCGCCTTTAAACTCAACGCATTGGCATCACTGTCCGTCCTATCACAGGCACAGTGGTGAAGCTGATTTGCCATCTCTCAATTTCTGCCATCTCTCCGTCTCTGTCAGTTTGGTGTTTACCGCTCTGTTGATTTAAACTCTGACCTTTTGCAAATTGCACAGCACTCAGATACACATCGACACGCACACACTTGCACACACTTGCACACATCTATACATCAATATACCCACAAACACACACACACATACACACTAATAGAGACAGGAAGCCAGGACCTCACATACAGAGAAAGTTAGGCGCATAAAAATATTTGTTTAGGCATTTACAATGCAAATTCGTTCAATATTTTGTCTTCATTGTTATGTGCGCCCCAAGATGGGGCGTGGCAAGTCAATTTATCAGATGGCCGCTCAGTTCCGGTCAATGCGCCATTTAACACTTTCCCAACAAGAAAACAGCAAAACAAACACCACACTGGGAATGATAACAAGAAGTTAACCCGAAAGTTTGCCAAAGTCGAAAAGAAAAGAAAAGAAAAGCAAAGAAAAGCAATGAAAAGAAAAGAGAAAAAAAAAGGAAGAGAAAAAAAAAGGAAGAGAAAAAAAAAAAGAGAAAGCAGAAAAACCAAAACCGAAACCAAAACCGCAACCAAAACCAAAACCAAAACCGAGCCTAACGAAATCGGCAAACCTTAAACCACTGTGCAAGTGACATAAGAACGCTGAAGATTTGCGCACCTCCACGCTTTATGCAAAATGCGGCTGTCTGTCTGTCTGTCTGTCTGTCTGCCTGTGTGTGTGTACACACACTCTATGTCAACCGTCAAGCGACAACTGTCAGTGCCAAATGTGCTTGTAACCGCACACAAACAGCAAAAGCAACACGAACACCAAACACTAAACACTAAAAGCAACAACGTTGGCGAGGACAAAGCACAACAACTACAATTACAACAATTACAACAACTACAACAACTACAACAGCTACAACAGCTACAACAGCTACAACAGTTACAACAATTACAACAACTGTAACAACCAGAGCGACGAGCAGCGTCGAGCAGCGAAGACAACAACCAAAACGACGCCCCCAACTTAGACTTACGACAAGGACGTGACAGTCATTTAGAACCGCAGCTGACGTCGTCGCTGAGGCTACGTTTATGCTGTCTGTTTAAAGTGGCTGCCGTCGCCACTGCCGCGAGTTCTTCACCACAATAAGCCACCCACTCTAACAATCTACCGACCGCCAACAACCGCCAGCCACCAACCTCCAACCACCAACCACCTAGCTGATGCCTGAACCAACCCACCCATCGCCAAGCCATCAGCCAGGAGTGGAGAACAAGCAATGCCATCAGTTTGACCCAGTCCCAGGACCCGATGACCCAACCAACCATTTCACTCAGCCACCCAAGCCAAGCCAGCCCAGCCACCATCTTTACCAATATACCACCTTACTACCCAGCCACCCAACCACCCAGCCAACCCACCCAGCCACCCAACCACCCACCCAACCACCCACCCAGCCACCCAACCCACCAAACCTCCGACCTACCGACGGACCAAAGGACCATCCAAATGCCCTATACCCAAGAACCCGCATCCCTTACCCCTAACCCGACACCCCACACCCCCTACCCCATACCCCACAGCCAACACCCTACACCCCACAGCCCACACCCCACACCCTACACCCACTATAACTATCGCTGTCTATCTATCTCTGTCATGCTAACTTCATTTTTGTTTATTGTCATTTATTTTTGGTGTCTCTTTTTTGTGGTCGCCTCGCTCGTTTTCGTTTCGTTTGTTACGTTTCACGATCCTCATCATGCAACTACAACAACAACAACAACAACAACAACAACTACTATTACAACTACTATAAAAATAACAACAAACACAACAACACGACACAACCAACCAACCAACAATACGAACCCTGACCTGTTAAGGTTACCGGATTTTGTCGTTCACCTCAGGAAACGCGCAAATCGAGCCCCACGGGTTCAGTCACATCGTCGGTCTCGACCACAGCCCTGACGCCCTCACGGCAGTTGACCGATGCGGAGAAGTTACGGAAAGTCATCATGGAGCTGGTGGACACGGAACGCACCTATGTAAAGGTAAGTCTATCAGTCTATCAGTCTATCGACAGAACCTTTGTTCTCGTCCTTCCTTATTTTCCTTTGTGTTTTCTATTTTCTATTTTCTATTTTCTTTTTTCTTTTTTTTATATTTTATTTTCTTTTTTATATATATTTTATTTTTTATTTTATATTTTTTATTTTCTATTTTTTATTTTTTATTTTCTTTTTTTTTATTTTCTATTTTGTATTTTGTATTTTGTATTTTGTTGCTTTTGGCTTGGCTTTTCTTGCCAATGCCCTCCACGTTCTATGTCCTGTGTTCTCCCACGTTTATTCATTAGTCCTTGCTTGCAATTAAAAATGCAAATTTGTAATCCTTTAACCAAGGCGGCACTATTTGGCATTAAGCCACTGGCATCCTCCAGCTGGACGACTAGTCGCCTAGTCGCCTGGTCACGCGGTCGCCTGGCCGCTTGGTCGCCCAAGCGCTCAAGCGCCCATACGCCCATACGCCCATACGCCCATACGGCCATACTGCCATACGCCCAGAGTTGCCCAGGAAGCATACAAATAATTATTATAATTTAGAAATAATGTAAAGCGCCGTTGCGGCAACGTTGGCGAGTCTTATCTTTGCCCAGGCTCGCCTCATGCCGCCTATCATCCGTTATCCTTCTCTTGGCCTCGCGGTCTCATCCTCTTCCTCTCCCGCTCCCTCATCCGCGGGCCGGAAGTATTGTTCCAAATGAAAGCGCGCGCCTGTGGCTATGCTACATTTTTTTTATTTTTATTTTTTTTTATATTTTTTTTTTGTTTTGCTCATATTTTTATTTACTGTTATTTCTTGTTGCTGTTGTTGTCCTGGCAAACTAAAAAGTTGCTCAGTTACCCGGACTGCTCGCCAGCTCAACTCAGCTGGGAGTTATGTTTTGGGCCTGCGGGGAGGGGGAGGGGAAGGCGCAGTTATGTTTTTGGCCGTCTGGCTGTTGATTTTTTAATTTAATTTATGCAGTTTCTTTCCCTATATAAATTTATATATATCTATCTATATATATATATTCTATATACATATACATTATTATTATAATATATATATATATATTTTTGGTATATGACGCCCCCTCCCTCCGCCTCGGCTCTCATTTTTATGTCAACAAATTTTTAATTTATTGAACAACAACGTCCACAACTGAATTATTATTCCGCTCAGCACTTGAACAATCTGCTGGAACACTATCTGGAGCCGATGAAACGCGAAACGTTTCTATCCAATGCGGAAATTAATGCGCTCTTTGGCAACATACACGAGATTGTTACATTCCAGCGCCAGTTCCTGCAGAATCTCGAGGAGGCACTCGAACTTGAGCCGGAATTCAATAAGTTCGAGCACTGCGGTCAGTTTAGGGTAAGTTTAATGACACCTCCCGCACACATACAGACATACACACATACATATACATACATATATATATTTATATACATATATATATATTTATATATCTGTGTGTGTGTGTGTGTGTGTGTGCGTGCCTTGCCTGCCAAATTGAAATTTTCCATTCAATTTTTTGATCTCTTCCTTCTCCTTCGTTGTGTTTTTTGTTGTTGTTTTTTTTTGTTTCTGTTTTTGTTTTTGTTTTTGCAGAACGTCCTGTTTGCGATTGGCTCCGCTTTTCTCTATTATGTCAATCACTTCAAGCTCTACTCCTCGTTCTGTGCCAGCCACAGCAAAGCCCAGAAGGTCTTGCATCCAAGTAAGTATAAACTACTACGGGTTAAATACAGCTATTAATTTGTTAAAGTATTTGAGCTTTCAACTTCTTCTCATTACTTTAAGTGGCTTAGTTTTCTTCTTATAATAAAGTCCTTAACTTTGAGTAGCTTTGATAGAGATCGACCTTAGAAGTTGAAATTTGCTGAGAGTCAAACTCTTGGGATTAAATTTCAAGAATTTCAAGAAATTCAAAATTTCATAAATTTTCATATATGAAAATGTAGTTTATACATATATGTATATGTGTGTGTGTGTGTTTGTGTGTACACATAAATGTGGCAATAATTTGCAACCGTTTTATTCGCTTGGGTTGCATGAAGTGACGAGTGAAAATTTCATTGCCTACTTTTAGGCAAACGAATTTTAATGCTCAAATCATAAAGTTTATGTCAACCCAGCGACACGAACGCAAATTTGTGGGTGTTATTCGTGTGACAAATCAAAGAAAAGCGTTTGCCATATGCATAAATACATATATTATGAGGCATTTATATATATATAAATGAGTGTGTGTGTGTGTGTGTGTGTTGGGAAGGGATTGTGTTTGTAGGGCTGCGAGCCTCAACTATTGCAATCAGTGTAAAGCGTCAAAGTCTATTTGAGTTTTCGAAGCCTTAAGGATTGAATGGGCTGGCGACTGGGACTGAGAGTGGGACTAGGCTGGAGACTGGGATTGGGACTGGGCTGGAGACTGGGATTGGGATTGGGACTGGGACTGGGACTGGGACTGGGCTGGAGACTGGGACTGGGACTGGGCTGAAGACTGGGACTGGGATGGGGACTGGGATGGGGACTGGGATAAGGACTGGGCGGTTTGGTGCGGAGGAAGTTGTAAAAGTCAAACAAGCGACAAGTTACGAACAATTGGCAAACTATGCGCTTCAATTGTTGTCTGTGCCACATGGCGCTTCGTCCTCCTTTAAATGATTTGCAAGTTAAATGAATAATTACAACCGCAAATGCCGAGACGTGGCACAGGGTGGCACGGGATGGGGCTTGGGGGGATGGTGGCATTGGGTGGCTGGAAATGTCACCAGGGCCCATTCTAAGCCAATAGCAGCCTGGCAGCATATTCATATTCATGCCATGACAGCAACTGTCAAGTATCTTTTGTTAATTAAACTTGTAGAATTATGACACGCTTGCAAATGGCGAACGCTGCCAAAAACTATGCCACGTTGTTGCCACTGGCAGTGGCAGCCGCAGCAGCAGCAGCAGTAACGATGCGAATAAAAGGCAGAGGCAAAGCTTTTAGTTTAAGCAGATGGGACTCGGCTTTGGGTAGTTAGAGTATGGGACTGCGGCTTAGGCGACAACATGTCATAATTAAATTAGACTTAGTCGCAGCTTAAAAATACTTGGGCAAACAGAGGCTGCACACAAAGCGTGACGCAGGAGCAGGGCTGCAGACAGGAATGAAAAGTGGGAGGAAATGTGCAGAAGAAGGGGGGAGATGAGAAGGTGAGGGAAGGGAAACGACGAATACAGATAATGATCATGGGGAGGGGTACATGGGGAGGAGTAGGTTGAAGGTGCAAGTTGAGAAGTGGAAGGTGGAAGGTGGAAGGTGGAAGGATGAAGGTGATAGGTGGTAGGTAGAAGGTGATAGGTGGTAGGTGGAAGGTACAGGGTGCAAGGTGGGAGGTTGAGCGTGTGGGTGTGGGTGTGGCAACTGTTTTGAAACTACATAACAAAGTAGCTGATTGATGACAACGACATGAAAAACAATGTGGTAAAAATTTGCAATATTTGCAATCGATGGGAGGCCAAACTGTTGCCAGGAGCAACCATGAAGGAAAGCAAACTAACAAACGGGTACAAGCAAGCAGTGGAAACAGAAGCCGGAGCAGGAGCAGAAGCATGAGCAGGAGCAGATGCAGAAGCCCAAGCTTGAGCTAAAGCAGGAGCAGGAGAAGTGGCAGGAGCAGGAGCAATCGTGTATTACCGGGCGTTGAGGTGCTGCAGCCAACTTTTGTTGCAGCTTTAGGAGCGGATGGCACTCGAGTCCTGCGCTTGGCTGTTGCATGCAATTTTATGCAAAAAGTTGAAAGGATAATTAATTATAGCAAGAAGTGCACTTAAGTGCCTTCGTTACAAGCAGCAACAGCAGCAGGCAGAAGGCAGACGGCAGCAGGCAGAAGGCAGCAGGCAGAAGGCAGAAGGCAGAAGGCAGCATGCAGCCAGACCAAGGAGTAAGCAGTGAGTGGAAATAACAGTGGGGAACAAGGAGCAGAGACAGGAGCTGCGTAGAATATGGGGGGAGAGGATGGGGGGAGGAGAGGGAGCATTGCAGGCGCCATTAGACGCAAATCCGTGCAGCAGACAGGCTTTGACTGTGCCTTTATCAAAGCTCCTCAGCTGACAATAAGAACAAGTTAATGACATTTTCTTGTCAACGTTGTGAACGTAGCGCACGTAGCGTATATCCTTGTAACTGCATTTCCTTGTGACCCCCTCAACTAAAATTCAACTTCAAGCTCGACCCCCAAGCCACACCCAACCGCCCAGCCACCCAGCCACCCAGCCACCCAAGCATCCAGCTACCTTCCATCTCTTGATTGTCTGTCTGTCTGTCTGTCTGTCACTCAGTCAGCCCGCCTGCCTGCCCCTCTGTCTGTCTCACTCAATGGCCTCTGAGCTTTAATGGGGCAACGTTGAAATTAATGACAAGTGAAGCGCATTGAAATCAAATCATTTGCCAAATGTCTCAAATTGCAATTGTCTGCCATCCATTATTTCGTTTCATAGATGAGGGCAACCATGCGCTGCAGGAGTTCCTTGCGGCACGCAATCCCAAGCAGCAGCACAGCAGCACCTTGGAATCGTATCTGATCAAGCCCATACAACGCATACTCAAATATCCTTTGCTCCTGCAGCAGATGCGCAATCTGACAGACACACGCGCCGATGAGCACATGCATCTATGTGGTAAGTAGCGAACTGACGTGCCTCTAATTAATATCATCATATCGATAAGCAATTAATCCGTTAATCCGTTAATCTGTTAACCCGTTAACCCGTTAACCCGATTACCCGATTACCCGATTACCCAATTACCCAATTACCCAATTACCCAATTACCCCAATAACCTGTTAACCCAAAATATCCTGTGCATTACACACACACAGAGGCACTAAAGGGCATGGAAAAGGTGGCCGAGCACATCAATGAGATGCAACGCATCCATGAGGAATATGGCGCAATATTCGATCATCTGTTCAGGCAGCATCAGAAGTCCTGCAAGCAGCCAATCGACTTGAGTCCAGGTGGGTTACAGCCAACGCATTCAATAGCTTCTATTGGTTCAAATGCCAATGCCAATCCCACACAATGCTGCGCATTCCCAGGCGATTTGCTTTACTATGGAGGCGTTGAGTGGCTCAACATTTCTGATTTTCTGGGCAAGATCAAGAAGGGACTTGAACTGCACGCCATGTGCTTTGTATTCAAATCGGCGGTTGTGTTCCTCTGCAAAGAGCGTTTGCGTCAAAAGAAGAAGCTAATGGTGAGTGAAGCTCCCATCGAATTAAACCACATCAGATACTATTTCACCCAGAGTCCATTTCATCCTCCCAACTCTTAACTCTTAACTCTTAACTCTTGTCTCTTGTCTCTCTCCTCTCTTCACGTTGCATTGTGCATTTAGGGCGTCTCGAGCAAGAATGCACCAAATGAGGTGGAAATTATACGCTATCAAGTGCTTATACCCGTTACCGAGGTGCAGGTTCGCGCCAGCTCAGCTAAGGACATGGACTCGCACTTCCTGTGGGAGCTAATACATTTACGCTCCCAACTACAGCGTCGCTCCGAAAAGGTCTATGTGCTGTCCAACAGTACGGCCGATTTTCGTAATGCATTCCTCAAGACCATCAGGCAAATAATCCGTGAAAGCGTCCGTAACATGTCAATTCCCATGAAGAATTTTGGCGGTAGCTCCGGCTCCGTGTCGGGTCTATCCTCGCAGATGGGCGGCTATGCGGGCAACTCGCAGACATTGGAGCGGCCCAAGCAGCAGGTGAGATTTACTTAAGCCATCAACTAACCAAACACCTCAACTCACCTCAACTCAACTCAACTCCACTCAACTCAACTGAACTCAACTCAACTCAACTCACCTCACCTCACCTCACCTCACCTCACCTCACCTCACCTCACCCCACCTCAACTCAACTCAACTCAACTGAACTGAACTCGACTCACCTCAACTCAACTCAACTCACCTCACCTCAACTCAACTCAACTGAACTCAACTCACCTCAACTCAACTCACCTCACCTCACATCACCTCACCTCAACTCAACTCAGCTCACCTCAACTCAACTAAACTCAACTCACCTCAACTCACCTCAACTCACCTCATCTCACTTCACCTCACCTCAACTCAACTCAACTGAACTCAACTCAACTGAACTCAACTAAGCTGAACTCAACTCAACTCAACTGAATTGAACTGAACTCAACTCAGTTCAGTTCAGTTCAATTCAGTTCAATTCGGTTCAGTTCAGTTCAGTTCAGCCTCAGCTTCAATTCAATTCAATTCAAATTCAACTCAATTCGATTCACTTTAATTTAATGCCATTTCCCTTGGAACATCTGGATTAGATTACAATCGTGCATGGATCCCATACCCTGGGCAAGCCCAAGAAGAAGTCGGGCTCGCAGCGTCACTCGGCGGGCAATATTGACTACGACAATCTGTCGGGCAGCCAGGAGGGTGACGACCTGCCGCCCACTGTGGGCGTCATGCATTATGCTCCACACACACACACACAGCAGATGCAGCAGACCGGCGGCTTTCGCAGTCGCAGCAAAACGCTGGGCGACGTTACAGGTGAGCCTTCGTTTTCGTAACCCTCTAAACAGATTGCCAAGTTGCTTGCTAACAACGTGCCACATCATCTTGCCACATCGCTTCATGCCATAAAGAAATCATTTACTCCTCCATAGATCCGCAACAGCAACAGCAGCAGCAGCAACAGCTGCCACAGCAACAGTTGCAGCAACAGCAACTGCAATTGCAACAGCAGCAGCAGCAGCAACAACTGCAACAACAGCAACAACAACAACAACAACAACAGCAACAGTCGGTGATGCCGCATCCACATCCACGTGAGCCACCGCCGCCGCCCATCAGGCAGCCACATTTGCATCATCACAGCAGTGACATTGAACGCATCGATCCGGGCACCAAGTCGGAGGGCGAAGAGGACTCACAGCAAGGCACAATCAGGCCCAAGGCCACCCTGGGCCGCACGCCCAATCACCTGACGCTGAGGTAAGTCCCAAGTCACTGCCACTTGGCTAATCTCTGACCCAAATCGAAGTAATTTGCTGCCTCAAAGTGTTTCCGAGATGAACTCAAGTCCAGGAACTCTTTTTTTGTCGTCCATCCCATATTTGAGATATTCGATGGACACAATTATCGAAATTGGCCAGGGAATTACTTCATCTGGGTGAAGGGGAGACTCCAGCCCCCATTCCGTAATGCTAATTAATGCTCGTTTATCGCTCGACTTATTGCTCTCTCTCTCTTGACTCTCTCCATTTCGATTTGCATTTCTATTTCCACTCAGCACCACATCGACCCTCTCGGTGGGCAGCACTGGCAGCCAGGCGCGCTTGATACAATCATCGCATCCACCGGCCAGCTACCAGCCGGTGCTGATGAAGGATCTAGGTAAGAGCAGCCTAGACGTAGTTGCCAGCGAGTCCGAGCACGAGTCGGAGTCAGAGGCGGCACCCGCATACAATCTAAGCCTAGGCAGTAGTGGTAGCTTCTATGCAACAGCAGAAAGTAGTGAAACTCTCCAGACCCAGACCCAAACCCAAACCCAAACCCAAACCCATGCCCAGGCCCATGCCCAGGCCCAGGCCCACGCCCAGGCCCACGCCCAGGCCCAAGCCCAAGGCCAGACCCAGACCAAGACTCAGACACATACCCAGAACCAGATACACTTACAGACCCAGACCCAAGCCTCGGGCCAGTCAATGAGGCATCTGTCACCGCGACAATCGCCACGCCAGTCACCCAAGCAGGAGATTGAGGTGATTGAGATCTTTGAAAGCGAGTCGGAACGCCTGGCAGCCTCCCAGCAAGTGGCCGTAGTCCACCAGCATTCGACACACAAGAACAAACGTGACCGCGACTCCAGCAACGGCGCCAGCTCCAGTCACGGCATCGACACGGATGCCACAGCACGTTATATGGACAAGCATCTGTGCGAACTGGAGCAGGAGGATCTGGCAGGCGGCACCTGTGACATTGTCGCCTACATGGCCAGCCTGAGGGAGAAGGCATTCGATCCCGCAGACATTGCCGAGGAGGCAATGGATCAGCAGCAAAATGACTCCAGTCTCTCGCCCGAACCGCAAACCATTGTGGAGAATACCCAACAGACGATCATCGTGGACATTGAGTCACCCTCACGGCCGGCCACCGAGTCGGACAGCACTGGCACCACCACAGGACCCTCGGAACGTTCAGGCGATGAGACGGAGGACGAGCCAAACAGTTTGTTGGCCTCGCACATTGTGGTCATTGACAAGAAGGTGGACAAAGTCTTCAAGGCCAAGTCACCGGACCGTTCGTCCACGTCAACCGGCAGCAAACCCAAGAGCAGCAAGCGTCAGAGTATTTACATTTCTCCGGACCGCAGCAAGTCCCAGGGTAGCTCCCCGGTGCGGATCATAAAGATCAAGTCGCCACGCAGCAGTGTCAGTGAGCAGGGCAAGCGGCTGAGCATCTGCTCGAGTCGGGACAACTCGCAGGATCGGCTCTCCGGATCGACGGGTCGACGCACGCCCAGTCCACGTCGCAGCTCTGAGGGAGGCGGCATATTGAAGCACACAAGTCCTGCGGCCGGCATATTGAAGCCACCGGCAAGTCCGGCCAAGTCAAAGAGTCCCGATCGGAGTTGCCTCAAGAAGGGTGGCCCCTCGCACGTCTGTGCCGTGGAATCGACATCATCCACACTGTCGCCACGCATCTCGCCAAGGAGCAGCATCGATCATCTGTCCCCAGATCGGGCAAGCATTTGTCAACGGCACTCACCACGCAGTAGCTTCGATAGCCACGGTGGCTCCGACCACAACCTAGATGTGCCCTACGGCAGCTCACGCAAGCGCAGCATGTCCGCCCACGGCAGCTTCGACAAGGACAGCAAACTGCACGGCCAGGAGACATATCAATATTATCCGGTCTATGACAATCAGACCTGCAGTGATCACTATGTGGCCGCCGCACCCACCACCAGCAGATACAGCTCCGGCAATGGCCGCAGTCGCCTCAGCAAATCCCTGGAGCGTTCCACCTCACGCGACAGCACCGCGAGCAGCTCCTATCGCGCCTATGGCGTCTCACCCGAACGCAACTATGTCGTCTATAGCTCCGGGCCGTTGCGCTCCCAGTCGGCGGAGAACACCTTCTCGCAGCCCATTTACGATGCACTGCCACGACAGGCGCCCCAACAGTACATGCCAATGGTCAGCTATATGCAGGAAATGGACATGGGCTATGGCCCGCCAGGCAGTTGTCCCCACGAATCGGCACAGCAATCCTCGTCCTACCAGCTGAGCTCCTCAGCGCCCGAGTACACCACATGCATTGATTGTCTCTACCAGAAGAGACCCTCCTAGCAAAAGTCCCGCGTGCGGCAAAGTCGCACGCGGAAGAAGACGCCACGTGGTCTCAATGGAATGCACGGAATGGTGGTCAGTGCACAGCCAACGGCCAGTGGAGGCATCGGCTACATGCCGGACATGGGCATGGCTAGCGATCAGGCTGGAGGCTGCGTCGATTGTCATGATTACTTTGAGATTCATGTCTAAGGACTTGCAGAGATTGAGCAATGGCAGGCGAAGGATAAGGAATGGAGGATGAAATTTAAAGGATGAAAGATGAAGTATGAAGTTTGAAGGATGAAGAATGAAGAATGAAGAATGAAGAATGAAGAATGATGAATGAAGAATGAAGAATGAAGGATAAAAGATGAAGTTTAAAGGATGAAGAATGGAGGATGGATGAAGAATAAAGTTTGAAGGATAAAGGATCAAAGCGAATAAAAACCAAGCAGAGAAGGAAATGGCGATTGAGATACAAACAGGGATTTTTATGCGAACGCTTAACTAAAAATTATTTACGATTTCGTAGTTAAAGTAACAAAACAACAACAAAACCAAAACAACAACAAAACAAAAACAACAACTAAACAAAAGCAACAAAAATGCAAAGCAAAAAAAGAAAAAAAATTTTATAAAAACGAAACCAAAGATAACAACCACAAGACATAAATAACAACAACAACAACAACAACAAGAATAACAACAACAACCCGAAATGCCTCAAAATGAAATAATAAATTTACAAATACAACCAAAGATTGAGAAAGCTTCAAGCGTTGAGATCCCCAAGGATACAACCTACGAAATATACGTAAAGTCAATGCAAACTATGAGAATCCTTCAAATTTATAGGAACAAAAATCAAAACTTAAACAAACACAAGGGATTGAAAATAAACAGCACACACAAGCAAACACACACACACACACACACACACACACACATAGCTTAAGTGTTAGATTAAGTCATCGGCTCCACTTATGACCAGTCGTCGAGATCCTTAAAGGATACACAAGGGCAAAGTTGTCGCTGCAATTTGTATGCCCAAAATTTGTGCACACACCTGTGCATTTGTGCGCGCCCGTGTGTGTGTGTGTGTGTGTGTGTGCAGGCTGGCCAGGTGTGTGCAACATTTCAGGTTAATTATTTTTTTTTTTTTTTTTTTTTATGCAGTTAGCGAGTTGACGCGTAGTTTAAGGCTATAATTTACATAAAATGACGGAAGTTCTGCGTTGCAAGCAACACACACACACACACATGCACACGCACATATATACATGTATATATATGTATATGTATATGTATATGTATGTGTATATGTGTGCATTATGTATACGCACAAACGCATAACGCATAACGCACGCCGCTTGCCGCATGCCGCATGCCGTATGCGCCGCATGCTGCACGCCGCATTGCCCCATGCGGCACGTTGCACACAAAGCTCAAGTGGCGTAATTACGACGAAAACTAAAGTTGAAATTCATACTCGCACTCAAGTAAACTAAGAGACATGCAACATCCAACTTAAACTAGCAGACAAACATAAACAACTAGAACTCTACTCAAAATATGACAAAATAATAATAACAGCAGCAGCAGCAGCAGCAGCAGCAGTAGCATTAAAGGACGAAAAATACATTACACACACAGAGATACACACACACACAGATACACACAGATACACCTACACATAGATGAGGTTAAAAGTTCGAGGTAAAGTCAGAGTCCCACAAGCTGCGTGTCTCGCTGACATTTCGAAGCACATGAAAACAAGAAGGAGGAAAAACAAATTTTTAATTACACAACACACACACAGACACACACACACACATATATATAAGATATATAAATTGCAGGTAGATAGGTGGAAAATTTAAATTTTAAGTCAAATACAAAATGCGGGTTAGCAACATTCTATAGGTTAACATTAAACATACTACCTAAAGGAGGAGGAGGAAGGGAATAGCAGTTCAGTATTTAAGATATACATATACATATATACATATAAACGATATTTACATTAGTTAGTTAATTAACTTGGGAGGAGGCGTGGCAAATGGCAAATAATATTAAATTTGTGGCGATTTGATCAAATCAAAGCATGAACTAAAATTATTTGTGTTTTTGCATATTTAGTAGTCAACTAGGGAATTTAGTTTATTTAACAAATTAACAAATTAACAATTAAACAATTAAACAATTCAACAATTCAACAATTCAACAATTAAACAATAACAATAAAACAAATGCAAATAATTAAATTAAAGAATGATAATCGTAAGTCGTACCTCAATGTTCAGCAACAACAACAACAACAACAACAACAACAAATGCTACCAATTAAAATTGCAGCCATATATACACACACACACATATATATATATTTATATGCATATATGTGTGTGTGTGTGTGTATATGTTATATATACAAAATAAATAAATAAAAAAAAAAATAGCTTAAAGAAATTATTGCCGGGCGCATTGTGAACGAATCTTGGAAAATTTCCGAGTCGCGCTTTTGTTCATTTTTCTTTGGAGCGTATTTTACATCCTCTTAACACACACACACACACACACACGCACACGCATACATAGCACTCCAAACACTCCTTTCACTTCGCATCGTTCACTTTGCTGCTCGCGCATACAAAATTTAGGCTAAGTTTTGGGTGTCTACAAACTCTGCGGGCATAAACACAATATACACACACACACACACACACACGCACACACACACACACACACATACACATATATATAAGACGGACTTAAAGATCAAATGTCAGGTTGTTCAAGCTAAATGCAAAATAGTCAGTTAAATACTTAAGATATTCTACATACAAAGGACGTTTACAGTTTACACTGGGCTTCAAGGCAGCAAAATCAAAAGGACTAAATCAAAATACGAGAGTAAACAAAGAAAATCAACTTTTCGAAAAAAAAAGGATATATATATATATATATATATATATACATAAATATCTATACATATATGTATATATATATATATATATATATATAAAGAGAGATCTAAAAAATAAAAACGACAAATTGCAAAATCCTAAAATTATATACTAACTAAATTTACATAACTAAAGCTAAAATCAAACACACACACACACACATATTTACCAATACAAATAAAGAGAAAAATAAAATTAAAAATAAACTATAAACTAAAAACTTAAAACTAAAAACTAAATTATAAACGTAATGCGTATGAAGTTTAATCGAAAAACCAAATTCCACTAAGCAAATAATCAAAAGTAAATAAAAATCAAAATCAACATAAAACTATTTACAGTTATATATGTATACACATATATACAATATTCTGTATACAGATGAGAGTCGAAAATTGAAAAATCAAAAAAGCAGAAGCACTTTTAATCGAAACGAGCATCTGAGCTAATTAAACAATAACAACAACAGCAACAACAACAAAGGCTCCACGGACAGTAAACACGACGACAGTTGACCCGTCCCCCTTCAAGCTGAATACCCCTAACTATACACACACACACGCATACACACACACACACACACACAGACGCATCGATGCCAGAACAAATGTCCGAACATGTCTCTCTCTTCCCCGCCCCCGCCCCGCCCCTTTCAATTACAGTTCTGTATGTTAGGCGCCCAAAAATTAGTTATGCATTTTTGTGGTTCCCCTTAGTTAATTTTCTTAATTAATTAATCCTAATTAGCAGGTAAGTGCGTAATTTGTTTGTAATTAGGTGCGTATCATTTATACATATATATATATATATAGGCAGTACAAGCAGACATATATATATTATATATGAATTGAATTGAATTGAATTAAATTTGATTAAATTTAATTAAATTAGTAATTAAAGAATTTAACGGGTGATATATCATTTTGTTATCTTGAAGATAAATCAAATATAAATATATATATCTATATATATATAGGTATATATATATATGTATATATTGAGAAAGAAATACTAACTCGTACATACAACAACAATCTTGAACAATGCAATCCAAAGAAATTATATATTATTATATATACATTAATTATTATAGAATCTGGAGATCTGTTCAGAAATTCTATTCGTAAATCATTTTGTTCTATCTATAAGAAAGTATAAGTTCGTAGGTTAAATGGCAATGATATTATTCTGTCATGCAGTATAACAGTTGCCGTAACACTAACATTAACAGTAACAGTAACAGTAACAGTAACAGCTACCGTAACAATAACAGTAACATTAACATTAACATTTACAGTAACAGTTACCGTAACATTAACATTAACAGTAACCGTAACAGTAACAATAACATTTACATTAACAGTAACGTAACATTAACATTAACAGTAACAGTAACAGTAACCGTAACCGTAACAGTATTTGTTGTGTATGTTTACAATAAACGAACACTTGTTAGTTTTTTAAAGACAACAACAACAACAACAACAACAACAACAACAACAACAACAACAATAATAATAATAATAACAGTAACAACAACTACAACAACAATAACTACCACTACCAATACAACTACTTCTACAACAAGAACAACGACACCCAAGTATATTCTTAGTTGGCATCGCTTGATTAATTAATTAATGGAAAGTAAATTTAATTCAATTAAATTACCCACAAAAATTCATTAAATTCATTAAAAATTACACAATTAATTGAGGATTTGCTGCGTTTGACGATTTTGCAAGTTTTTCTCTTTCGTCTTTTCAATCAATAATCCGTTTTGCATTTTCTTAACAAAACTTTTCAATTACTCAATAATTATTTATTTATATATATATACATGTATATATATGTATGTATGTATGTATGTATGTATGTATGTATGTATGTATGTATATATAAGTAAATTGAAAAAGAACAGCAACAAAAAACAATAACAACAGCAACAACAACAAATAGCAGCATTTAGAATAAACAACAACAAGAACAAAAACAACAACCAACAACCAACAGCAACAACAACAACAACAACCAACAAAAAAACTGTGCCAAATAAAAAGTCAAATTCGAAATGCTATGGTTATTAATTAATTAGTGCCAATGAAATGAAAATTATAATCGAAATATTTATAAATATCTATATAAATGTCTTATGGTTACACACACGTGCCCCCACAAGCAACCAACCAACCAACCAACCAACCAATCAACCAACCAACCAACCAACCAATCAATCAATCAATCAATCAATCAATCAATCTACCAAATCAAACCCATCCACACCTTTCCTTCTTATCAAGTCTATTCGATATTTTGATGAAAAACCAAACAAAAACAAAAAAGAGAAAAAATTTTCTTTCTTCTGATTTCATTTCGCTTTCGCCTTGCATTTTTTGTGTACTCCATCGCCAATTGCACAATGTACTTATCCATCGTTTTTCCAAATCGAATCACAATCAATCAATAGTTTTCTCACTCTCTCTCTCTCTCTCTCTCTCGCTCTCTCGCTCTCTCTTTCCCCCTACAAATTAATTCAAAAACTAACTGAACTTTTCCTGTGTATGGAAATGGGAATCTGAATTTGAGTTTGATTTGATTTTCAATAGATTTTCCCAAGATCGGTTATTAAGATGTTCTTCTTCTTTTACCAATCCATCTTATACTTTAACTTCTACTTCTTCTTATACTCCTACTTCTACTTCAACTTCTACTTCTACTCCTATTCCTAGTTCTACTTCAACTTCTACTTCAACTTCTCCCTCTTCTACCACTTCATCTTATACTACAACTTCTCCTTCTTCTTATACTCCATCTTATACTTCAACTTCTACTTCTTCTTATACTCCTTCTTCTACTTCAACTTCTACTTCTTCTTATACTCCTTCTTCGACTTCAACTTCTCCTTCTTCTACCACTCCATCTTATACTTCAGTTTCTACTTCAACTTCTACTTCAACTTCTACTCCTTCTTCTACTTCAACTTCTACTCCTACTTCTACCTCCATTTATGACTTTCGCACAAATAACAATTTTTTACTGAATATCAGAAACCAATTACATAATTTTATTATTTTTTCTTTTGTTTTTTTGAAGTCATTTGTACAGATCCCCAAACACGAGAAACGAACACCAAAAATATACAAAATGTTGGCATAAAATGCAAAACCGATATATGAAATTCGAACATTTGTACAATTTTAAAATCCAAACTAACTAAAAATAAATGCAAACAGCCATTCACAATTTATTATTAAAAAAAAAAAATATGAAAAAAGAAAAACCAAGCGATGTCAACATTTTAAAACCAATACTCAACTTTTATCCCCCAACTGTTCTAATCCCCCAAACAAATATCTAAAAACTACCAAAAATAAATAAGAAACAAAAACAAAAAAAAAAAAAACCATAAAACAAAAACTAAACTTTAAACCAACTCTTAGTTAGTTTCTTAGATTAGCTGTTGAAGCACCATCCCCCACACCTCGACCCCCACCCGTCCTGCCACCATCTCTTTTTAATCACATGCCCCATTTTTATGTAGTTGCTATAAGAAGAACCGTTACAAAGTAGTGCTCATTAAACATAAATCAAAGGAAAAATATTTAAAAAAAAAAACAATATATTAGTTTTGCTTATATTTTATTTAAGATAAAAGATATCGTTTCAAGTAGTTGGCTAATATATATACTTATGTTAAGCAAATACTTAAAACGAGACACTTGCTGCATGCGCCTTAAAAAACCAACAACAAAAACAAAAACCAAAAAAAAAAAAAAACTAATTATATGATAATTATAATTTTTCTAATAATTTGAAGACTTTGATTGGCTCCTCTGATCAGACTCAAACCAAACCAACCGAACTAAAACCTAACCAAAATTTATATTATCACAAAATGGAGATATTTTCTCTTCTCTGTTTTTGTACTGAATTCAAAATCCAATTCAAAGTTTTCCTCCAAACAAAAAAAATGGAAAACTTTGAAGAATTTGAATTTTGAATTCTCATGGGACATCCTTCAATGAATGTTCAATGTTCAATGAGAATTCAAAATGCAAATTCAAACCAAAAAAAAAAAAAAACAAAAATTTCATATTTTTTCATATATGGTTTCCATTGTATCATTTCTTTTCTTTCATTTAATTGTAGGGTCCCCGGTGTGGAAACCACGAGACATGATAAATTTAGGCACAGATCCACAGTCAACAACCCGCAAAGACGATGTGAAAAATTAAATCAGAAAAAGCAAAACCAAAACCAAAACCAAAACCAAAACCAAAACCAGAACAAAACAAATGCAAAAATACAAAAACAAAACAAAACATTTAGTTTGATGCTAAGCGAAACTAAAGAAAAGTAAAACCAAACAAGCCAAATGCAAAAAAGAAGAGAAAACAAAACAAAAGTAAAGAAAAGAAAAGTAAAGTAAAGAAAAGTAAAGAAAAGTAAAGAAAAGTAAAGAAAAGTAAAGAAAAGTAAAGAAAAGAAAAGTAAAGTAAAGAAAAGTAAGGAAAAGAAAAGCAAAGAAAGAAACATAAAAAAATTCAAACTAAAGATGCAAAATCTCAATATATTTTGTGTTTTTATTTATTCCATTTTTCTGTTTCGTTTTTTTGCTCGAACTTTAACTAATCAAGTGTAAGGGAAGAAACGAGACGGCAACAGTTCAATCAAAGGACACAAACAGAGAACACAACAAAAAAAAAAAAAAAAAAGAAAAACCAAAAAACCAACCATACGAACTACAAACACTTTTCATTTAAATTCAATCAATGCAAAAGCAAAGCGAATGAAGTGCGAGGGAAATTTGAGAAGAAAAACATTAAAAATTTATATTAAATTAATTAAAAGTAAAATTAACACTGAGGAAGAATGTCTCAAAATGTTGAAGTTGCTTCAAACAAAAAACAAAACAAAAAGAAAAACACAAAAAACAAAAACAAAAACAAAAACAAAACAAAAGAAAAAAATTAAAATTAAAAATCATATATAAGAATTACAAGAATATAAAAAAAAAATAAATAAATAAAAATAGTTTCAAATTGTTTTTAAGTAAAAAAAAAAGAAAAGTAAAAGAAAAGAAAAGTAAAAGAAGAAGAAGATGAAGATGAAGAAGAAGAAAACATCGAAGAAAAAGTTTGTTGTTTTTTGTGTTTAAGTTTTTGACTATATGAGTATGCGATTTTGAGAGGGGCGAAGATATTGAGAAATTTTTTTAATAAACACTTTTTTTTTTGTTTTTTAATTAATTGTATTTAATGTGCAAAACATATAATAAATGTATGATTAAAGCAAAGGATTTTGAACAAATTTAATAAGAATTCAAATGTGAACAAATTCAAATGCATTTGTCGCTGAAAAAGACTTGAAAAATAAATTTCGATTTAAATACATTTTTTGTGAAGAATAAAATAGTAAAAACAAAAACCAAAAATGAAAAACAAAAACAGAAAAAACCAAAAACAAAAAACAAATAGAAAAAGAAAAATAAAAGCAAAAGCAAAAGCAAAAGCAAACATTAAAGTAAACTTAAACTTAAACGTAAACAAATTGAAACATTGATTGTATTTAGGATTAGAGAATTTAATATAAAAATAAAAGCGAAGAAGAAGAAGAAGAAGAAGAAGACGACGAAGAAGTAGAGGAAAAAGAAAATTAATAAATAAACACAAGAAGAAGCAAGAGAAATCGCAAAGGAAAGGAAGAAATGAAAATTAATTTAAAATGCAACTTTAAAGAAATGTTCTAAAAAACTTTTAAATAAAATAAAGAAAAATAAAATCCAAAATAAGAAAGAAAATCTTAGCCACTTAAGCAACACACATACAAATGCAAATCAATACACACACACACACACACACACACACACACACACACACATAAAAGCTGCAATGCAAATGTTTAGTTTGTAGGAAATACACTGAGAGAAATGAATGTGAATGTGAAAAGAGGAGAAAAGAGAAGGCAGCAAGCAGAAGGCAGAATGGCGAAAGGAGAAAGGAGAAAGGAGAAACAAGCAAGTAGAAAAAGGACACTTGAAACACATAAAAAATAGCAAAAATTTAGTCAAAATGTTAAATGGTAAAAACTAAAGAATAATAAAACTAACAAAACAATTCCATACACTTAAAGAAAGAAGAAAAGCAAAGAAAACCAAAAAATAAACATATTAAATTAAATACACACACACACACATACTTACACACACCCACACACACACCCACACACACACACTCACTGACTTTTGGATACCCAAGGAAAACTGTTTAACTGCAGAATTCATAGCCAAAGGAAAAGAAAAACTTAAAAATGTTAAACTCGGGCAAACAAAGATTTAAATAAAACAAAAAATTAAATTAAACATTAAACATAAAAAACAAAAATATACTACAAGCTTATAAACGTGAATTCGTGAATATGGTTAAAAAAATAAAAATAAATCACACACACGCACACACACACACACACACACTCATACATACATAACAGACACACAAATACCCGAAAACGGAAACTATAAAATAAAAAACAACCTTCTAGCTAAATTACAATAATAATAATAATAATAAATAAGATATTCACTCGAACACAAAACCAATTAACAAACAAACAAACAAACAAACAAAACAAACAAAACAAACAAAACAAACAAAAAACAAATATAAGAAACACAGTTAAGAGCAAAATAAATAAGTAACAATAAAACGAAGAGGAGCATAAAGTTAAGAGTAAAGTCGCAGTCGCAGTCGCAGTCGCAGTCGCAGTCGCAGTCGCAGTCGCAGTCGCAGTCGCAGTCGCAGTCGCAGACGCAGCGAAATTGAAGTCACAGTCGAAATCGAAATCGAAATCGAAATCGAAATCGAAATTAAAGTCGAAATCGCAGTCAAAGTCGCACTCGCACTCGCGGTCGCAGTCGCAGTCGCAGTCGCAGTCGCAGTCGAAGTTAAAGGAAGGTCAAACAAAACGCAAGCTTAGAAAAATTCCATAGACAAAAGTAAAAAGAAAAAATACCAAAAAATACCAAAAAATAGTGAGCACAAAAGATTTTTGAATTAATTTTCGTTTTCTTTACTAATACACACATACGCGAAGGACGAATTTTCAATACAAACAAAACAATTAAAAACTAAGAAAATAAGAAAATAAAAATTAAAATTAAAATTAAAATAAAAAAGCAAAACGAAAACAAAAACAAAAACGAATACGAAAACTAACTAAAATTCTTATAAAAGTGAACAGAGAGTCGAGTCGTTTAAATAAAAAATAATAATTATATTGGTTGTGAATGCAGTTTGGAAGTTATTCGGATCGGGAATAAATAGAACCTAAACCCAATTGCTGAATCAAGTCAAGTGTCAAAGCCAGAGATTATTTTCTCCAAAGGAAAACAATTTATAGTAAATGCAATCCTTTTCTTTTCTCTCCATCATTTGAAATTCAAAAATTCTTTTTCTTTTTTTTTCTTTATTTAATTCCGGAATACCGGAAACAACAAAAACAAAAGCAAAAACAAACGAAAATTACACTGAATCCAAAATCATTCATTTTCGAAATCACTTGCCATTAAAAAATGTAGACGAAATCGAAACATAATCAAAACATTTTTAGGTTTCCAATCAAATTGAATTAAATATAAACAATGTAAACTTGAATTAAACTACAGCCAGAGTAAAGGATATTAACGAGAAACCAAAAGCAAAAGCAAAAACAAAATGAAGAAAATATAAAAATTCAAAAACAAAAAACAAAAAACCAAAAAACCAAAAAACAATTAGAAGCCAAATACTCAAAGAATCGAGTCAACAGAAATTCTAAAATGTAAACAACACTCAAATTGAAATAAATGAATGAATGTTAATCGAACACAAAAACAAAAACAAAAACAAAACAAAACACGAATGGAAAAAACCAACTACAACTAAACAAGAAACATATAAAAACAGAAACAAAAAGCAAATAAATTAAAACAAAGTAAATTTAAAGCAAAAATTAAAATCACAACATTTTAAACATCATTTTTACAGTTTATATCAGTTTGACAACAGAAACGAAAGCAAACGCAAACGCAAACACAAACGCAAACACAAACACAAACGCAGACAAAACAAAATAAATAAATAATAAACTAAAAATAAAATTAAATATAATTAATATACCGAAAACGATAAACAGAAGAGGAAGAGGAAGAGATTGGGAGCAGTCAGCGGACGCATTGTTGCCGGAACCTTTAGTCAATGAAATAGTTAAATTATAAAGCAAAGTAAAACAATAACAAAACAAAGCAAAAACAATGATCATTTAACGGTATAAATATACATATACATATATATATGTATGTGTATATGTATATGTATATGTATATGTATATGTATATCATTTGAGAAACAGTATGAACTTTTGTATACATTTGACTATTTTTAATGCATTTTAAGTACACGCATATACGCATATATGTACACATATGTATATATAAATGTATATGTATAAGTATGAATATTACATAGTGTGTATGTACCGTGTATAGACACACACACACACACACATTTACTTATTTAATTTAGCTCACGAGGCTCCACAGCTGCTCTCCCCACGTGAGGCAGTGACAGGACAGAACGAGCGAAAGATAGATGCGAGAGAGCGAGAGGGAGAAAGATAGAGATGCAGGAAGTAAGAGACAGAGAGACAGAAAGAGAGAAAGAGAGAGAGGGAGCTTGAGCGAGCAGGAAAAAGAGATAACATTTGAGTAATTGATTTGTATAAACAAATTGTTACATTTGTTTGGATTTTTTTTTTTTTTTTTTTTTTTTGTTGGAAAGAGCAGAAGCTGAAATGATAAGAAAAAATAATATAAATGATTGCAAAATGTATTACAACTAAAAGACAACACAACTACGCAAGCACACACACACACAGACACACACAGACAGAGTTAAACACTGGAAAACCAAACAGATGCACAAACACGTACACATACACTTGCACAGCAACACACACACACACACACACACATAAGCAAATTTAAGAAATCGAAATTATATAAAAAATTATATATAAAACCATTTGTAGCACACTTACACACACACACACACACCACACAGACACACACACACACACACTTACAAGCGTAACAACAACAACCACAAACAAGTTTAACAGTAAAAACAATTCTAGATGTAAAGAACAAATGTGCAAACATAAAAGTATGAAAAAAAAAACACAAAAAAAAAAAAAAGAACAAACAAAAAACAAAAACAAAAATTCAATTTTTTTCTTATGATAATTAACAGCTGCAACAAACAACGTGCAATCGATGTTAAAAAAACAAAAAACAAAAAAAAACCAAAAAAACAAAAAACAAAAAAACAAATGAAAAACAAAAAATTTTTGAAATGATAAAAATATACAACATAAAAAATAATAAAAACAAAAAGCAAAACAAAAAGAAAATACACAATGAAAAAATTATTATACAATTGCAAATGCAAATTAACACTCAAAGTAAGGAAAGTGAAAGTATGTGAAAATAAATAAATTAAAAAAATTCTTTTGAAGTGAACAAAAAAGAAAACAAAATAAAATGTGAAATTTAAAAAATAAAAAAAAAAAAAAAAAAAAAAAAAAACTCGTTTCAATACTTTGCAAAATTAAAACCATTTTAAACATTTCTTTCAGGTGTAACGCCCGAAAGCCCAAAAACCCAATATGCCAGGATATCCAACCATAAACTTCAGATTTTCCGTTAAATAAGTTTATTAAATTTATTTATTTTTTTTTTTTGTTTCTTTTTCTTTTCGCTTCAATTTCAAGTACGTACGTAACTTTATTATAATTATTTATATCATATATCATATATATATATATAATTTTATTTATTCTCGTTATGGTACTAAAACGTACTACAGCTATTGCCTTTCTTTGTATAAATGTGTATTCTTGTATGTGGGTGTGGGCGTGTGTGTGTGTATGTGTGTGTGTTTGTTTGTGTGTGTGTGAATGTATAAAGTGGTGTCTGCACTTAATAAATTAATATTTTTAATTTTAATAGCCACAATAATCGGTCGTGCGTTTGCAAGTGTTTTGTGGGAGCCGATAAATTTGTATGTATATATATATACAACATATATCAACATATATATATATATATATATGTATGCATATGTATACACATGCATACACATATATATACATGTATATATGCATATATATAAATATATGAATAGTTCCCAGCCGGCAGCTGATAGCGTACAGTGGACATATATATTGAAATTTTGAAATGTTGAAAGGTTTTGTTTGTTTGTTTGTATATATCAGTATAATTTTTATTCGCTTATTGTAAAAATGAATTTCATTATTAATCAATAATTGATCAGTCTCCAGCACAAAACACTTTTTGGGCTATCTTAAACTAGAATTAAGATAGTATTTGGAAATTCTATCTTATCGCACGAACTCTCTCAGGTCACCCAGGGCCCAGGGTCTGGTCTGGGCACTTGCATATACATTTACATCGATTTAATTGTATTGAATTGGGACGTATATTACGTCCCAAGCTTAAGCCGATTAACTAATTTTGTGTCTTAGTATTAGAAAATTATGATAGTTACTTAACTTAAAACATACTATACAAATTTATGATTATGTTGGATGGGGAAGTTAGGGCTGGGGGTTTAAATGTTTTTTAATGGGATGGTGTTCGTGTTTGTGTTTGTTTGTGTAATTGTTGTTGCTGGTGTTAGTGTTTGTGTGTGTGTTTTTGTTTGTGTTTGTGTTGGTATTTGTTAGGTCTGAAGGGTATGTATAAAGCTCAACGTAGTATTCTAATAACAGATATTCAACATCACAATTAATTTGGCAATAGCTCTGCCAACTGATTCCGTAGGGCACGCGACAACGACTCTGGGAACTTGATGTCAAATCCAACTATTAGGTCACCACGACGTGAGGGCTCCTTTGGTAATGGCAGACCGCGTCCGGTAATTCGCTTCACTGTGGCTGGCTTTATGGTCTCGCCGTGGGTATTAATGGTTAACCGATCTCCTTGCAGTGTTGGAACTTGAACTGAGGTGCCGCAGAGCGCCTGCTTGAGACTGACCTGGGCATTGTAGCGAATATCACTGCCTTCGCGCTTGAATTGTGCATGTGGTTTGTCGCGGATGATGAATATAATGTCGGCGGGAACCTTTTGGGGTGCCTGGTCGCCGGCTTTTGGGAATGTGATTTTGGTGCCAGCCTTCCAGCCGGGCTTAACGGTGATGCTCAGTACCTGCTCCTCTCTGCAGGCTGTGCCGGTGGTCATGCACATGCGTGAAATTTTTAATTTCTTGACACAACCTACATCCACTTCCTCCAATGTCACATACAAATCATGCTCAATAGGTGGATCTTGTTGCTGACGCTTGCGGCTTGGAGGCTGTGAGCTGAATGATTGGGAGCGGAAAGTGTTTCCCCCAAAAATAGGTCCGAACGTGTCATCGTTATTTACAAAAGTTGTGTCAGTGTCATTGGGTGACCAGAAGGAAGCAAACGGGTCTGAATCACCGAATATGTTTTGTGTGCCAAAGAACTGGGCAAATGTTGCACGTGGATCTCCGTGGAATTGATACGAGTAGCCTTGCTGTCCAAAACCATCTGGTCCTGGCTGTCCACCCTTAAGCCCATCCTCACCATACTGATCAAAAATGTCGCGCTTTTTCTTATCAGATAGCACTTCATACGCCTCAGCAATTTCCTTGAAGCGTTCCTCAGCTTGTGGGCTCTTGTTCTTATCCGGATGGTATTTAAGTGCCAACTTTCGGTATGCCTTCTTGATGTCATCGTCAGTGGCCTTCTTGTTAATGCCGAGAATTTTGTAGAAATCCTTGCCCATTTTGCTGTTCACCAAACTAACTGAAAATGAATCAAAACAAATCGCACAATTAGCACCACTGATGTATTTTAAATGCAATGCAAATCAAGCAACACACAAAGATTGCTTTTTTCGCTATTGTTTTTTTGTAATTTTTTTTTTTTTTTTTATCGCGTCGCTCAATGGAATTTGCTAGAAGCTTTGAGTTGTGCAACGACAACGAAATGCTGCTGCTGCTGCCTCTCTTCTTCTTCTTTAACAGGTACTACTGTAACTGCTGCTGTGTTGTCATACTGTGACGTCGACATTCTAAAGTTTAATGTATACTAGTGAAACAGACTATATTCTTTACCAATTGTCGCACTTTTCGTTATCACTGCTCACTTTTAATTACATATTTTGAGGGTCACGGAATCAAAACGGCCCAATTTGAACAAAAAAAAATATATTTACCTTATTTGTTTTGCAGCTGTGTGCAACTGTTAGTTTCGTAAATTTATTTGTACTTGTAAAATTGAAGTTTTTGATTTTACTTTTTACTTGATTTAGTTTTCAATGTAGTAGTTTTAATTTTATAATGCACGATTGTGTTGTTCAAATATCGTATGTGTGTATAATATAAGCTTTTGCCAATCAATGGTTTCTCTGTGTAAATTATAACCAACGACGTGTCTCCTCCTTATATTTTTACTAAATGACTTAAATTGACAGGGCAAGTTCCCCTTTTATAGCCTCGGACTCGCATGCCCGTCGAAAATTCTCGATGTTTCTGGTGACGCAGAGTTGCATTCACAGCAATCTGGTCCTATGATAATTTTGGCGGTAATTCAAACAAAAACTATGAAGCTAGTAAATTTAGGAATAAACTTATGGCAATACCATTTTATTAATTATTTGAGTAAAATCTGTCATTTCTATGCCTTAAATTTAGGTCAATAATATATTGATGTGAATATATCGAAATACAACCCTAGAATCGATATGTTGTTCTTAGTAATTTGGTTTTAATGTAACATCGATGAATTTTAAGCTTGCGGATTGTCATCGATAGGAGCCAAACCGTAGCTGAACAACAAAAAACATTTGCATCATTTATAAAAATGGTTACTCTTCGGTATCGACATAGAGTGTTAAAATATTAACCATATTAAATAGCATCAAATCGAATGTCCAGTTTGAGCCCCGCTGAACGGCCTGATTGTTCTTCAAACCCAAAAACAATATTGAAACATTTTCACAGTTCAGGTGAGTGAAATCATATATGCATATATACATACCTATATATATGTATCTGTATGCGCCCTCATACATGTGAATGTTAAAGTTTATGAGCATATTTTGGAGTCGCAAGTTTTCCAACAATTTGGTAAATACATTGAAGGACATATAGCTTGAACTAGTTTTCTCAGTCGAAATAGTCACATGTGTTACGTTCCAAAACAAAAAACCTTGACCGATCGGCCATCCACACAGGCCACCATCCACCACCACCCGCCGCCCACCATTAGGTATTGCGCAAACGAAAATTTTGCTAACATGCAAAGTTCAGCAGTAGTCGCCCGACACTATGCCTATTCCAAACCCCAAGGTAGATGCCGGTGCACGGTCAGCGCTTCTTAGTCACACATAGAAGCACTGGTCAAACATAGCGGCCGGCAGAGCATATAAAAATAGTCATTCATCGGGCAATCGTCGAGCGCATCTCAAATCATTAATAGAAGCACTTTCGCTGTAATTTTTTGAGAGCAACGTCCATACAGTATACTCAACAGCTCATTGAGTAATTTGGCTTGGTTGGAGACCGGGTAAATTACCTAACGCTGCGTCACCCTTAAGAGTCCTGAACTTTTACAATTTTGCAATTCACTCAATCAGCCAGTTGCATTGTTAACAATTCTATTATCAACAGTTGCTGCTAGTGTTTTTGTCTCTTATCAGTGCCTTAAACAACTGCATCCAGCGAGATACTCGCTGCCCACTCAACTGGGTGGCCGTACGCTAGCGATCGAGGCATTCCTATACTATACTATACTATACTATGTGGGCGCCAGCGCCAGAGTCAGCGCCAGTTTGTCGGATACTAATGGTCAGTACTCGTAGACGCGTGAAACGATGTCGTTGCGTTAACGGCGAATCTCAGTGCGCAAGGAACTCAAAGTCAGACGGTGTGTGAATCTTTTAAAGATATATATAATATTTATATATAAATATATGTGTATATTTAAAACTATATTTGTAAATGGTATATACAAATTTACATATATGTAAATATACATAAGTATAAGCTCGCTCTTCTGAAGTGTGTGGGCTACGTATGAAGTTACTAAATCGTTAAACGTGAATTCATTTCAATCCCTAGTAATTTATCTATAAATAAAATCCATTTAAATAGATCGCTTTCGTAATAACTACAGGGAGTTAAGTGAAACGCATAATAATTGTATACATAAAAATACCTCAACATAACTCAAATTCGATTAATGTGCACAGTTAACTGTGCAAATCGCGTCTATGTGCATTGTGTATGTGTGTGTGTGTGTGTGTGTGTGTGCCTGTGGGTGCCATAGTTAATGAGTACTATATATCGCGGTAATTGGAACTATAGCTTTTGGCAGACCCAAAATACTGAAAATTTACCAAATAGTTTTATAAATAGAAAACTATATGCGATAAATACACACACTTAACGCACACTCTTTGTCGAAAGCAGCAGAAGAAGAAGAAGAAGGCGAAGAGGAGCAAGAAGAAGGAGAAAAAATAGCAACAAAATCAGATGAAAGAAAACTAAAACAAATATATTTATTTTTTTTTATGTGCTAGACGATCGGGCTAATTTGTGTTAGAGTTTTATAACCCATAGCCGCGTAAATGAAAATGTTTTTCATCAGCTTCAATAATATTATTGACATTAATTTTTGGCGTCTCCACAGATTCAATTGATTGAGACGTTCACACGCCGCAGTTCTGGGTCTCCGCATCGAAATGGGAATGGGAAAACGAAAACGAAAAGGAATAGGAATAGGAATAGGAAAAGGAATAGGAATAGGAAAAGAAAAAGGAATTGGAAAAGGAATCGAGAGCTTTGCATGCACCAATAGATAGATGGACAGATCGCATCTAGGAACTTATGCTCCCTGCTTAAAATATTTAAGTTGCCTTCTTCCCTTTGGATGCTCTTTGATTTTTTTACTCTGTTGTTTTTTTTATTTTTCTTCAAATTTGTGTGCTTTGTCGTCGCCTCCTTTTATTTTTAGACACACACTTTTTTATTTTGATTTCTGCTGGTCACGTATTAGCATTTTTGAATTCCCCTCTCTCTTTCCCATGTTTGTGTCCAAGAGAATAGTTATATCTGTATCCTCATCTATTTGTACGCGTGCTTGTATGTTTTTATCCAACATGTGTTTGAAATTGCAGCCCATTTGCCTGTATATAAATATATATATATCTATATATGTATATATCTTTTGGACAACAGAGCTCTAGCCAGAGCCAGCCGTATATGAGTCCTCTATACTCTTCTCTCTTCTCCCCATTCCACCTTCTCTGGGATGTCTTTCTCCACCCTGCACCCTGCACTCGTCCCTCGACTGCAGTGTTTGTGCTTATTTCTGTAAATTTAAGTTGGAAAAACATTGCGCTTGCATTCGTCTACTAATTGCTTTGGACATTTAATTAGATGAATGCGAATGCATTTGAATTTGCGACAGCATTGGCGCAGATTTTCCGGCAACCATCGATTTTCACTTTGGAGAGTTGCGTATACAACGTTTTAAATAGAAACTCAATTGGAACGCGTTATGTGTTCTCTTTAAAAGGTCTCAAATTCGAATGGTGTTCCGATTGGAAAACAGATTCATTGGAACAACAGTTGTGCCAAGGATTATAATAATAATCATTATTGGACACACTTGAATTCAATTCTTAAGCAGGTTTTTTATATACTCTAAATTAACTAAAGTTTATATTAATATTTATTTAAAATTAAAGCCGTTTTAGACGGAAGGAAGTGATAGAGAATTGCGCTGATACCACCGGATGCAAATGTGTTTTTTTATTTTTTATTTTTTATTTTGAACACTGAATCGACTTTCATATTTCCAAAGCTTGAAATTAATTCAATCGTGAAATTCAACAAAAACGTCAGACCATCAAATTCTTTGTATTGATTGCGTTCACAGCGACAGCTTCCTTTATGCGGCGCTGCGCTGCTGTGGGTGCCGATGTCTCAGATGCCAAGTGCATTATAGACTTTCACAAAATACTTTTTCCTTATTTTTCTAATACTTAATTTCTTAACCTATTTATACGAATTTGCACGCTCCCAAAACCTGACGTGCCATTTGTACAATTTGCGCATTGCGGGCAAAGGAGAAGCGAACTGCCAAATAGGAATACTATATGGATATATGTAGATATATACTATACAAATATATATATATATATATGTAGATATATATATATATATATGTATATATGTATATATATATATTTATATATATATAATATGTGTGTATATAAATTTTAGCACTTCCGTTACAATGCGGTGTTCCAAGACGAACCGTTGTCCAATGGCCAAAACAAAGAAATCGGCAAGAAACGCTCTTGGAATGACATTTGGTCGATCAATTTATGCGGCAATTATGACGCCAAGTGAAAAATCATGCACAGGCCATGCCATGCCATGCCATGCCAGGCCAGGCCGGGCAGCTGAAAATGGAATAAGAATCGTCTCTGGGAACAGCCTCCGGACGCAATTTGTTTATAAAATTCCGCTGAACGTTAGTCATGTTGTCGATTTTTTCTGGGCCTCTCGCGTACAAATAAGGCGCGAAAAACGCAAGCATCCAAGACGAACAGAAGCGGCAGAAGCAGCAAAAGCAGCAGCGTCAGAGTCAGCACCAACAGCAGCAGCAGCAGCAGCAGCAACATCAACATCAACATCAGCACTAGCACAAGGCAGGCAATGGCAATTTTTGGTTTATTTCGGTATCGAATTGAGGTCTGTGGTGGGTGTTGTTGGGTGTTGTTGGGTGCTGGCGGGAGGGCAATGAACAGCTAGTATTTTCTGTTGGCTTCCTTGTTTTATTGTCGTTTTTTGTTCTTGGTTAGGTGGGTGCCTAACAGCAGGAGCCTTGTAACTGAGGCTGCAATAGTTGATTGTTTCGAATATATTCAACTTTTTGATATATATATATATTATTATATATTTATTTTCAATATAATAACAAATCACAATTTTATGTAATCGAATTAATAATTTAATTAAATCTTATCTTAATAAATTTGAATTTGATTTTGCAGACTCTTTTAATTTTGGTTTAAATCGCGTGCCAGGACATGGCTGAGCAAGCTAGTAAGGATAGTGAGAGCACCACGCAGTGTGTCGTCTTTGACCAAACACCCGGATCTCAGCAAAAGAAGATAATCGTTGTGGTACGCAGCCATGACACGGTGCAGCATCTGATTACCCTCATTGGGACGCAGTTTGCTTATGAAAAGTTCGAATTGTTATTGCAACCTTATGGAGACAAGGATCTGGTAATTAGATGCATTGTAAATAATATTTAAAGCTCATCCAATAACAATTAAAATTTATTTAAAGGTTTATCTCAATGCATTGGATACGCAGCTGCTTTATGATATTTCCGGTTTTAGGCATCAGACAAAGAACAATTTGGTACTTCTTCCCGAGGGCACCTGGAATGGTGATGTATCCCACCGCTATGAATTGCTCATGAAAAAGTCCATCTTATTACTCAATAAGCCAACTGAGAGCGCGGACAGCACAACGACAGCCAAAGTTGGAGAGAAGAAGAAGAAGCCAATTGGTGAAAAGAAGAAAAAGTCTCCAGGCAAAGCCAAAACAAGCACAAGCCAGTCAAGTCAAACCATAAGCGGCGATTCAACAGCAGCCACACCTGTAGAGTCCACAGGTTCAATTATCAGAAAAAATCATATTGAGCTTACTCAAAGCAAGGAAGCTAACGTGAAGACTTCAGATGCTGTTAAGGATTCAGTTGAGAAGTCAGTTGAGAAGCTCAACGAACTAATAAACTGTGCAAGGGAAAGGGAGATGCCTTTAGATGAGCTAACCAAAGTTGAAATAACCGAACAACTGGAACAGTTGCCGGAACGCAGAATCCTAATTTCGCCTGTCGACGATGCTGCCTCTGAGTTGTTTAATATTAGTCCCGTCTCAGATGCAGAACAATTATCTGACGATGATCTGGCGTTGGGCGCTTCAGCCAGTCCTACACTGATGGGTTCAGCGTACGACTTTGGAAACACCGGAACAGCAGACGGTGACATGCTGTCCAGCAATGATATTGGCATTGATGCTCTAGCAGTTGGTAATGATAAGGCCGAAGACGATGACAGACAGGGCCAGGAGTTTTCGAACTTCTTTAGCCGTAAATACGGTGCTGATGAAGTCCCTAATTGGCAGCGTTCCAATACAAACGCTGAACGATTCTCGGTCAGCACTGAAACGGAGGCCCAACGAAATGGCTGTAGTCCACGTAGCTATGTGGGCTTGGTCAATCAGGCAATGACTTGCTATTTAAACAGTCTACTACAGGCACTGTACATGACGCCCGAGTTCCGCAATGCTTTGTACCGTTGGGAGTTCGACAATGACAATGAGGCAAAGAACATACCCTACCAGCTACAAAAACTGTTCCTTAATTTACAAACGTCGCCCAAATCATCTGTGGAGACAACAGACTTGACGCGTAGCTTTGGCTGGGACTCGACGGAGGCTTGGCAACAGCATGATATTCAGGAGCTCTGCCGCGTTATGTTCGATGCATTGGAGCACAAGTTCAAGAATACAAAGCAGGCAAATCTTATTTCCAATCTGTACGAAGGTAAAATGAATGACTATGTAAAGTGTTTGGAGTGCAACACTGAAAAGACTAGAGAGGATACGTTCCTTGACATACCTCTGCCTGTACGTCCATTTGGCAGCAGCTCCGCCTATGGCAGCATTGAAGAGGCGCTGCGTGCGTTTGTTCAACCTGAGACCCTGGATGGCAACAACCAGTATCTATGCGAGAAGTGCAAAAAGAAGTGCGACGCTCATAAAGGATTGCACTTTACGTCATTTCCCTATATATTGACCCTTCATCTAAAACGTTTCGATTTTGACTACCAAACCATGCACCGAATTAAGTTGAATGACAGGTAAGGCTTATCCATTAATTATTATTAATATAATGCATTTATTTATTATAAATTCCCCCCATCCCCCTCTTTGTTTTTTTTGAACAGAGTGGTCTTTCCACAGATGCTGAATTTGAACAGTTTTGTGAATCGCACAACTGTGCGAGATCATGACCAAATGAATGGCAGCAGCAATATGGATGATTGCAGTACTGCTGACAGTGGCTCGGCAATGGAAGAGGACAATTTAAGCAGCGGCGTTGTGACCACGGCAAGCTCTAGCCAACATGAAAATGACTTGAATGACGAGGACGAAGGCATAGATATGAGCAGCAGCACTGGCAGAAGTGCACACATGGACCAACGACTTAAAGCAGAGTCCTTGTCTGGTCCATATTTGTATGAGCTTTTTGCCATTATGATACACTCGGGCAGCGCATCGGGCGGCCATTACTATGCTTACATTAAGGACTTTGAGAATCGCCAATGGTTTTGCTTCAACGATCAAAATGTGTCCACGGTTGGTAACCCAGATGTTGTGACAAGAAAATTTGGTTTTCTTTTTATTAAAAAACAATTTGAAATCTCCAATTTTACAGATCACTCAAGATGATATTCAGCGTTCGTTTGGTGGTCCCAATGGCAGCTACTATTCGAGTACCTACACGTCCAGCACAAATGCATACATGCTGATGTATCGTCAGGTGGACGGTAAACGCAATGAGCAAGCGATGAAATGCAGTGAATTTCCGGAGCACATTAAATCTTTACTACCCAAATTGCATGTGGAGGAGGAGACGCGCACAACACGATTGGGCAGACACATTACAGTTATAGACCTGGCACTCCCGGAGCTACATAAGCCGCGTATATATTTCTATAATCCTTCGCTCAAAAAGATGAAAACCGCACGTGTTAACGTCTCTCTCAGCTTTGATGTTGACTTGGTGCTAAAGACGGCCTATGAACTTCTCGGTGTAAAACAATTTGCACCATTGTCACGTTGTCGTCTGGTCGCTTATGATATGGACACAATTATACAATCACTAGAGGGCTGTACCGATCCAGCACTCACGCAGTTGCGTTCTTTATATAATTTGGATTTCCTACTGGAGTATCGGGCAGAGGATCAACAATTTGAGGTCTATGCCGGCGATGGAATCACATGGTATGTGTATATGGTAGATCTCGCAACTATGGCAATGGACGGTCCCTTCCTGGTTTACTCACGAGCGAGGCAAGCTACCGACGTTTTGCGTCACTCCATTGCTGTACGCTTGCATATTAACGAGCAGCAGTGCATAGTGGCAACTGTTGGAACCGTTGGTACCTTCCGCAAGGCCTTCGTGGCATACGATCCTCAACCAACACCCGAGGCACAACAGAGACTCCAGCATTTGGCTAAGACACAATTTAAGCATATTACATACTTTTACTTAAATGTGCCCAACACCGATGCTAACACTCTAGAGATGTTGGGTGTTCCCAGCACCGTACCTATTGGAGCTCCAACAGAGGTAGGTTCTTTATTACATACCAAACGATACCAAGGTTCCAACAAACAATTTGGAATAAGCATCCATTTAGGTATTTGCGTACATTGTTAAAAATTGTAATCCAAAATTATTTTTTCACTTTGCAGCCAGCCAACGGAAGTGCTGGCGGGGATGTTGTTGATGCTGCAATGATGAACGGCTTTAGTGGTACAAATGGCTCAGCAAGTCTGACACCAGATAGCGCTAACGACTGTGATTGGCGTCGCTATAAACGGGAACAGCCTGACACGCTGCCACCACTTGCGACGCCCGGCCACGAGTCCAACTCGGAAGATAGCAGCCTAAGTGACGGTGATCGCACACTCGTAGATAATAGCATGCAACATCGTGGTGGCGGTGATAGTCAAGTTAGTTCCACCAGTCACTCTCCGCAGCTTTCAAGTCCCGAAGACGAGGCCGCCAGTCATGACGCCATGATGCGTGTTCACGCCTACTGCAATGGCAATGGAACCTATGCAACGGATGCCAGCGATACTAGTTCACTGCCCCTCAGCACAACATCAAACTTTTTCCATGCCATTAAGATTGAGCGTGTCGATGTGGCCACCGTTAACCCCTGTAGCAACTATTCTGAGGAGGAAGCCCAACTGCGGAAGCCGACTCACGCTTATAAGCTTATTGTCAGTACACAAATGCAAATGGATGCTTTAAAGCGTCACATTGAGCAGCTGATAGGTGTGCCGGCTATATACTTTAGGCTGCAGCGGAAACACGAGAGCAGCACTTGCTATAATCAGAACAATTCAATAGTCGATCTGGACGATGGCGAGACTATGACAGTTGAATTGGGCAAAACACTTCTATCGGATGAGTACAAGGCAAAGATCTACTTTTTGCGCCTGTCGGATCTGGACAACGAGACCGCCAAACTGCCCTGCGCCTGTGAGTGGGTTTATAATGCCACCACCACCGTAGAGGAAGCTAAGGAAGAGCTGGTCGCAAAGTTGCATCGCATCGATGCCAAATACACGTCCCTAACCATCGACAATTGCCGCATCTGGCTCAAGGGTGGCCGTTGTCCCATCAAAATACTCGCCAATCAAGATACCTTACACTGCGACATGCGCTACACCATCAACGCTGAGGTATGTCAATCAAGAGGCACATTCAATGACAGATTATTAAACTATTTAAATAAAAAAAAATTAATTGATTTCCAGTTTATTGTACAAGAATGCGAAGAAGGTATCGTTGCACAACCAAACGAAGATGCGTTAACCATTTTGGTGCGCCGCTGGTATCCAGACAAATGGGAGTTTGGTAATTTCCAGGAAGTCACCATGGACAGTACGTTTCATTTACTTTAATTTATTTAAAACAAGTTTTCAATTATCTACATTTGACTTGCAGAGGACTGCGAAATTAGGCATTGCATAGCGGAAATATGCGACATCCCAGTGGAGCGCATAAATTATACAAAGGTTTGTACTGATCAAATAACAATGCTTATTATCCTCGTTCTAATGTAATGCCCCGCCCTTTTCTCCATAGGTGAACGATAACTTTCCTTTTACAGGCATATCGGCAGTTAGCGCTAATGAGTCCATGAACTGGTACTCTGAGCCCTCTACATTGGATATGTACCCACGGAACGGAGCCGTTAATATGTATTTGTACAAGTGAGTAAAGGATTTGATCTATAAAGCTTCCTTCTGATTGATGTACTAATGTATCTGATATTATTTTATTCAGAGATGGAAGTGTGCCGGTGCCGGAGTTGACAACTGAGGAGCGACGTTTACTGACACACAGGGAGATGTTGCGTTTGGATCGTTTGGGTTGTGTAACAACGACGCGTTACTCGCAACGCCGCGAACGAGCACTTAAGATCTACTTAGATTCACCAGAGAAACCCAACAATATAACAGCATCAGCTCCAATGGACGCAAGTGCCGATAATTAATGGCATTTTGAGCGTCATCATCCCCATTGTCGTTGTTGCCCGTTTTATTGCCGTACAACTGCAAGTTTATCAACTAAACAATCATCAGCGGATTGAGGTACAAAGTCAGTTGATTTTGTTGCTTAATCCTACATGATTGCTCATTTTCTTTACATATCCTGCGCGTGAACATCTCGTTCTGATAACTTTTGTTCGTTTTTTGTAGCATTTTAAAATGTCATTTATTCTGTTGTTTTATTTTGTTGTATAATTCATGCGGCAAACGGTGGAATCGGAGCGATGACGAACAGTTGAGGTGAACGATTTGGAGAATGTCCTAGTAAACGTAACGATAACAAAAATAATTCTTGCTACTTTTGTAATACAAAAGAGTTCAGAGAAGAGACTGTGTACAATTTTAAATTCATGCAAGAAATTCAAGCAAACAAATAAAAATTTGTGAACATAAAATAATAACATAAAAACATTAAATAAAAGAAAACATTTGTATTGGAAATAATTTGTTTATTTATTTCATTTCATTAAATATTGCTTATTATTTATTTTTTTGCAAAATAAATGCGTAATTCAAATATAACGACCAACCAACACGCGATGGGCAGCACTTTTGAATTTCTGATTGGCTGCACTGCGACTGGCACTTTTAATCTGTGAGCCAGAAATGACGAGAAACACCAGGCGAACATAATTCATAGCAGGGAGTAATTTAGCTACCGGCGCATTGCAGCTGCACGCGATACTCCCTCTCTCGCTCGCTCTGTTAACCACCCGCTGTTAGGGCTATGCTATAAGCACAGAGCACTCTGTGGCTGTAAGCATGTCTTTTTGTTTATAAGCTGCTGCTCACATTGCACCCGCACGTGCGCACTTGCGCACATGCATCTGCTTTTGATTGCGATTGCTATTCCCTCCCCCCTGCTGATTTGACGGTCCCGGTTATATGGTTATATAAAAATTGAACATGTGATAACGTGCGTGTGCATTCTGATCCAGAATGACGAGCGCCATTTATAGAATAAATACACATACATAAACACGTTTTTATACGATGTATACAAAACTGACTAAATTTATTTTTATTCATGTTATACATACTATGTTGGCAACTGAGCCAAATTAGACAAAAATAATGATATTTATCATTTGGGTTTCCGTAGGAACTACACTGGGACTACGTTTCTTACACAAATGTGAATGGTACGTGATTTGTATACACGTACGCATTTCTGCTGTAAACATATTATTTTATTCATGACCATTAATACATTTATATTTTTTTTTATTTTATTTTAAAATAAAAACACATTTCAAGATTATCGGTTGTTTTTGTTCTTTTTTAAAAAACGTTAATTTTATTTAATACCTACTACGCGCGGGTTTGTTTATTTTTGTATTTGTTTTTGCTTTTGTTTTTGTTTTTGTTTTTGTGTTTTGTATCCTATTCTTGAATTATAAGTATTTCAAAGAACGTTATATGCTTGCTTTAAAATGATTACAATTCTAAGAATTGTTTACTTCGTTGCAAATATTAAAACAAACCGATAAGTGGCAAATGAAACGTAAGATCAGTACGCATTAAATTAGGAGGGAAATTAAGAGCTCTCTACTTTGTCCACTTGAAAGAGAGAGGTTGATCATTTTTTTTTTTTTTTTTTTTTTGTGTTATTTTAAGTTCTTAGTTTTTGTTTTTGTTATTTTAGTTTCTTGTAAGAATGGAAATCCCTAAAGTTCTTGGAACGAAAACGTGTTGTCAAAAGGTTTTCTGGTTTACTACTCATCGACTATAGTAAAAACTATTGAGTGGCAGCAGTAGGCAGCGCAATTGTTCACATTGTTGTTGTCTTAGCAGGCTGTGACTTTACGGGGGGTTGGCTTTTCTTTTCGGCGTCCTCTGTCGCCGCAGCGGCATTACCAGCAGCCGCCTTCTTACCTTTACCCTTGCCCTTCACAGGTCCTAGAGGCTGCTCGAGCAGTTCCTGAATATTAAAACCATGCAAACCGCATTCAAAGTAATACATGAGAAGAACGTGAGAAGCAATTTCAATAAGCAATAAGTACCTTCAAGTTTGCCTGCGCAATGCTATGCTCGCTAACATAGTTCTCCACGTTGAATGGTATGCCGGTAACTAGATTGACACCATTGGGCATAAGCAGTACCGTGTGCTTGAACTGGGCCACAATCTCAGCTGGAATGATTAAAGACCAAGTGAGAAATATGAGTGATATTCGTTGTATTCTTTCCATATGAAAATATGAAATATTTGAATGCAATTGTAACTTTGCCATGTTTAGACTGAAGCCATTAAAAGGTAGGCAACTGCTAAAGACGCCAAAGTTTGGAATTTTGTTCTAGCAAAATGTCTGGCCGTAGTTGGAAGCTCAAGAGTTAAACCAAATCCGGAATTAAGTTTTGCTAATTAATAATATATAAAAAGGGATAAAAACTTGCTACATACTTGGCTTTTCATACAAAACTTGGAAGGGCTCAAGCATCTTATGGGAAACGCATTCGACGACGCCCATGCGTGCCTTGGTTTCTTCATCGAAGCTGCGGATGTTGAAGGGCATGTTTCCGTACTTGGTTTTTACTTCAGCGAGCAATGCACGGGAAGCCTTAAGCTTAAGCATGTAGTTCTCATCGGACTTTTTGTAAATTGAGACCTTTGTGTCCTTCTCGCGTCCCTGATAAATAAATAAACCTTAATGTTAGCAAATGGCAATTGTCTAACGTAAATGGCACAATGATTTTTTAGCGTTCTCAGATCTCATAATCTTGCAATCTTCGGGCCAGCACAGACGCAACTCTAGTACCAGCCACGTGCCGGGCAACAAAAAGTAGCCTGCCAAGTGCACAAGGCACTTACATGGTTAGCTCCATCGCATTGCCGTGCCAATCCTCAAGCGCGTGTTTTTAATCATTGAACATTAAATATTTATATGCATATAATCAAATCTAGGATATATAATTTGGACGATTTAGTGCTCACCACTCCTTCACCAGTGCTGACAATGACGTCGATGGCATAAACCTCATGCTTGTCAAAGGTGCATTTCTCATGATCCTTTCGCTGTGCCTCGCTAGGGTTTTGTATGATTGTTTTCTCGCCATCGATTTTGAACTGCTTCAGCTCGTGGCTGAGCATGCCCTCGATGGGCTTGCACTTGTAAGACTCGCAAACATTTTGCACGGCATCGGTAATTAAGTAATTCTAAAAACAAAAAAGTAAAAAACTTATTAAATATGTACCAAACAACAACAAAAAAAAAAAAGAAGCTACATAAATGACTGATCCAATTTGAATATAACTGTGTATGCATATGGATATGTGGGCAAAAGTAAAGGCCAAACACTACTGGGTTGATATAATTGCTTAGTTCACGAATTTGCCGCTATTTATCTTTGCAGACGTTGAGCTGTACTGTGCCAGAAATTTGTTAAGGGCAGCAGACAATCCGTTGACTGCAGAAGATGGTTCAGTAATGCTTATGTGTATTTATGTTTATGTCAGCGAACGACTGGAGCAGAGGCATTAATATTATGACAGTGCAATCGCCAATAGTTGCTAATGCTATGTGCAAGTGTTGAGATGTGCTGGCACTGTAATTAATGCACCAGACAATCCGTTTCTTGCAGGACTCTAATCTCAATATCCAAATGTCAATAATGATTTATACATTTATGATTTTTATACATCAATTAAATCTACTTGTAATAAAAACTTACACTGGATCCAGCCTTAAGAAGACGAAGTGCAGCCTGAACACCCCAGTAAGCGGCTAAAATAACATCAGCCTGGCGACCAGAAATTTTTCCGTCGGCACTAGCTCCAACGACTACTGTGTGTGCAGCAACGGCAATGAAGCCATCAATGTGGGCTCCCAGATCACTGTGAACGCAAATATAATTTTTTAATATTTTTAATTTATAATGTAAATATTTGTAAATTACTTACATCTTAACCACATCGCCGGCTTTAAGCGTATAGTCAGTATCATTCTTTGCTGGCGAAAAGTGGCAGACGCAGTTGTTGACCGAGAGGCATGTTGGGAATGCAATACCCTTCTTAAGTCCTTTCTCCTTTTTGTATACCTAGGTGTGGATTGGAAGGGAGAACACGAAAGACTGTTAATCGATTATTTATGTCAATTAGAATGGTTGGCTTTCTGCCAAAATGTCCTCAGATCTCATAATCTATTAAATCTCTGGGCGCCAAACACGCACATTAAATATCACAGGCTAGCGCCTAAACGCACGTGGGTGGAAAATTCAACGAACGCAGGAAGCACGCGGCTTTTTACAGCTAAAACATGCTGCCAGCCCGAAATATTACAGCACATGTTAAGACCCTCAACTACGTAGGTTTTAATCAGTGGATTTGCCTATCTAAGTTAAGGTATAGGCGGAAAAATCCGATTTCAACTTACTTTGCCGGTTTCATCCGTCAATAGACTGTCAGCATTGGTGCAAATATCCCTCACCGAGGCATCTACAACGCAAAGGCCAATTACTGTCTTCAACGTCTCTAAAATTAAACGTTTAATAAAAATATTCCAGTTATTTCATTGCGAAAATTAGTTATGCATAAAATACCTTCTCAAACTGTTATTAAAAATATGAAAACACTTAAATTTTAAGTTTTTAAGTGGAAAATAATAAACGCAACAACTTTCAAGTTTGAGGTTATACACGCAATGCTCTCGCAAATCCCGCGTACACCGCCGCGTGGCTACTTTAACCAGCAGCGACGTCAGCGTCAACGCCGACGTCTTCGTAAGTTCCATTGTTTTCGGCTACACGTAGCGACCGAAGACGAGAGCAGAAAATTTATGATTTCACTTTCACTTTGCGGCGCATTTATTAATTACACAAACAAATTTACTTACTGTTTACAATTTCGCCAGCCAATTTGTATTTGGTTACAACCAAATCTTCGGCAATGGTCTTTTCAGGTTCCTTTTCTACGTCTGCCATTTTTGAAATGAAACAAAAAACTAATGCTTCTGTCTGACTATATGATGTTGTTGAGAACGTGCAGTGTCGCCAGATAGCTTAAGGAAAATGCCAAAGTATCACAGTGTGACCGAAGGTGAGAAATTGAAAAAAGGTTCAAAATGCAAAATTTTAAGGGTGACAACACTACAGATGTTCGTTTTAAAATATCGAAAATTGTACTTATCGGGGCTAGCCAAACTTAAGAATAAACAAACTCAAAAGTTAATAGTTTGAAAAGGAAGTTCAAGTCTTTTAATAGCAAAAATTTTAAAAATTACGTGGATGATGTAAATATAAAATTAGCGTTTTAAAAGCTATGCATAAATGCTAGCGTAGAACTTAGAACATTAGCGTTGCGTGGCAGTTAATAGAAAATATTATATACCGGAACTGTGATCAAAACACACGCACACACATACAAAACTTACCGCTCACATAATGGCTAATGATAGTCAGCCAGGCAATGGGCATTCTCTTATCAGTATCAACAACATTACAAACGATGGACAAGCTACACCAACTACGTCGGCATCCACGTCGCAACGAAAACTATCAACAAAACTAAAACCAACGCAGGAACTTCGAATTCTTTGTTTTGATCTAACGTATTATAATCAGACAACACAATTCCTGCTCAGCTGTGCCGGTGTTTTTATATTATATATTATTTATGGCTACCTGCAAGAGTTAATATTCACAGTAGAGGGTTTCAAGCCCTACGGTTGGTTTCTCACACTAGTTCAGTTCGGCTACTACATATGCTTTGGATTAGTCGAACGCCGAACAGAGGCGTACAGAGTGAATGGTGGTCAAATTTGGAGCATTCAACCAGCACCACGCTGCATACCTCTGCGCACATATTTTGTGCTCGCCACATTGACGCTTGGTACAATGGGACTGTCGAACTCAAGTCTCGGATACCTTAACTATCCTACACAAGTTATCTTTAAGTGCTGCAAGCTGATACCCGTGCTAATTGGAAGCATTATTATACAGGGCAAGCGATACGGCTTCTTAGACTTTGCTGCCGCAACATCAATGTGTATCGGTCTAGCTTGGTTCACACTGGCTGATTCGCAGATGATGCCAAACTTTAATCCAATTGGCGTGGTAATGATTTCTGGTGCTCTACTATGCGATGCAGCCATTGGAAATGTACAAGAGAAAGCCATGAGGGAGCACAAAGCGCCAAGCAGCGAAGTGGTATTTTACTCCTATGGACTTGGTTTCGTCTATTTGTTTGTGATTATGTTGCTTACCGGCAACTTTTTTAGTGGATTTGCCTTTTGTTTAGCACATCCATTGGAAACTTTTGGCTATGGCTTTTTATTCAGTCTTTCTGGATATTTAGGTATACAATTTGTGCTGGCCTTAGTTCGGAGCAGCGGCGCTCCGTTGGCCGCCACAGTTACCACCGCACGCAAGGCTGTGACTATCGCCTTCTCATTTATTCTGTTTAGCAAACCCTTCACTGTGCAGTAAGTGGATAAATTTGAAATTTAAATTTAATTTTATCTTTAATAACTATTTTTTTTTTTTTGCTTAATAGATATATTTGGTCTGGCCTAATTGTAGTGCTTGGTATTTACTTGAATGTGTACAGCAAGAAGAATAAACTTACTTTTACTGACGTGCAGCACAGACTTAAACAAATTACCGCCAGGATATCACGCTCTCCAAGTCGCAAATTCCTTATTGAAGTATAACGATCATGTGTACCAAAAACAATAACAAATATTTAACGTGTTAGTCAAATTGCAACAAAAATATGTTATAAGCAATCTCTACTACTATACAAATTGTGTAAATAAAACTTTTGCAAACTTACCAAATGGATTGTCTTTCGCTTGGCTATCTCTCAATACCGAGTTCCATTACACTCTTTAAAAGATCCTGACGTTCCTTGGCCGAAGCCGTTGTACTCATCATGCGATCCAAAAACTGTTGCTGGTGCTTTATAATGAACTTATTGCATTGTATAATGGTGGCTCCAATGTACAGAGTGCGGAACTTTGCGCGCACATCGCCAATCTTAAAGAAAAAAAATATTCATAATTATTTCGCATTTAGATGCATATAATATGCGTGTTTACCAGTGTTATTAGTGGCAAAATACTAGATAAATAGCGTTGTCCTCTGTGCAGGCAGCGGATAAGTGCAATTTTAGTGCGCTGATTGCAGTATTTCACACGGAAACCATATTCCAAGACTCCTAGTCCATGCACACCGAAGTATTTTTCCACGTTTTGCAATAAACATTTGGTGAGCGTATGGTCGTTGAGACGTAGTGTTTGCACTGGAGTATATGGCACAATTTGCACAGCTATATATCTGTAATAAAATATTAAATAACAAGTGTGTCTCATAAATATAAATATTTGATTTATAACTTACCGATTTTTGATGCGCACCATCGTCAACAAATAAAGCACCGCGAGAAATACAAGCTGTTCAACGCTCTAGCGTTGCCAGACCATTTAAAATCATTGCACCTAGATTTAGCTGTTGGCAGCCCTGGTAATTGATCATGAAAATAAGATCATGTAAAACACATGACCTTGAGAGCCGTATGCAAATGTGCACAAAACAACTAAATTGAGAGCAATTGAGAGCGAGCAGATTGGCGCGCGAGTATCAGAGCGTAAGTTGCGAAATGTTTGCAATTTGAAATTTTCAAAATTTCTAAAGTCGCACTTAAGAATCGGCCGTTAGTGTGTCAGCGGCGACTGCAGGCGACAGAAGTTCCCCTTAGTAAGTAATGTTATTTTATACTTCAATTAAATGATTACATTTCATTTTTAAAACAAATTTTGTTAACTATTTTACAACAATTATATTTTTAAAATTTTAATTTAAATATTTTACATATTGAAATGGAATGGAAGCGCTGCGCATAATGGCATAATTTTATTCACCTAAAAACAATCTCACCCCTCCCAACAGCCCCAACTCCAATCTCCAACCTGTCCTGTACAAAAAAAATATATATTTATCAAAGAACTTGCAAAGTCTCACATACAAACCGGTTCAAGTCCCAGAGACATTCAGATAGCTCAAATTTCTTATCAGTTGCCATTAAATAACTTTTATTCGACCGCAAAGTGTGTGGACAGAAGAGACAGAAAGAAATTAAAGCAGCAGCGGCGGCAGCAGGGATTGTGGCAGCGGTGACACCATGTCTCAGCCGACGTACTTTGTGGGCGTGGACGTAGGCACCGGCAGCGTCAGAGCAGCGTTGGTGACTGCTGACGGCCGCGTTGAGCAGCAGGCTGTTCAGGAGACCAAAACCTGGACACCCGAGGCACATTACTACGAGCAATCGTCCGATGACATTTGGAGTGCAATCTGCAAGGTTGTAAAGGTAATTAACCTATGAAGGATTGTCCACTGATAGCTTTGCACGATTAGATTAATGCAGCAAGTTATTGTTTACAGAATGTCGTTGCACGGGTCAGTAAGACGCAGATCAAGGGTATTGGCTTTGATGCGACCTGTTCACTAGTTGTGTTGGGGCCTGGTGGAGCTCCACTGACGGTGAGCAAAAGCGGCGCGGCCGAGCAGAATATAATTCTGTGGATGGACCATCGTGCCGAGCAGGAGACGATTGAGATCAATGCCACCGAACATCCTATTTTGAAGTACGTGGGCGGGAAGGTGTCTCTTGAGATGGAGATTCCAAAGTTGCTTTGGCTGAAGCGACATATGCCATCAACCTATGGACGCCTTTGGAGAGTATTCGATTTACCTGACTTTCTTACCTGGCGTGCCACTGATGTGGATACCCGCTCTCTGTGCTCTGTAGTATGTAAGTGGAACTATGATGCTGCAGCTCGAGGTTGGAATGCAGACTTTCTTCGTGTCGCCGATCTTGAGGAACTGACTCAGGATAACTTTGCTGCTCTTGGCAGTGATGTCCAACCACCGGGAAAGAGTGTGGGCAAAGGCTTATCTGAAAGAGCTGCCAGTGAACTGGGGCTAGTGGCAGGCACTGTAGTCAGTACATCTCTCATTGACGCACATGCCGGTGCGTTGGGCATGTTTGGTTGTCAGGCCGAAGGTGGCAATATGGACAATAGTGTACAGGGAAAGATGGCATTGATTGCTGGCACATCCACCTGTCACATGAGCATCACCAAAGATGCCTGTTTCGCCGAAGGGGTGTGGGGTCCATATGAGGATGCTATCATACCCGGATACTTCCTAAACGAGGGCGGCCAATCGATTGCTGGTCATCTGTTGGATCATGTCATCAAGACGCATGAAAGCTATATTCCGCTCCTTAAGGATCTGGCCAACGACAAGTAAGTAAATCCACTACATTATGTGCATCCATAAATGAGTACCTAGACGCATCTTCCAGAAACATTTACAAGCATTTGAACGAATTGCTGATGAAACTGGCAGCTGACCGAGGCCTCTCCGATGTAGGCTACTTGACGCAGGATGTGCAGGTGTGGCCAGATTTACATGGCAATCGCTCCCCCGTAGCGGATCCAACGCTGCGCGGCATGGTATGTGCTTTGGGGTTTCATTTAATTCCATTCGGTTTTCCTTTTTTCTGATTCAACCACCTTTCGCTCCTCAAGCATTTATTATTCTGTTTCTGTCTCTGTTTCTGTTTCTGTTCCTGTTTCTGTTTCTGTTTCTGTTCCTGTTTCTGTCCTTTTCTTTTCTGTTCCTGTTTTGCTTTTCATCACTTATGAAAAGTGCAGCAAAATTGTATCTACAATCAGACAGGGCAGAGCAGCGGCATATTGCCTCTTGGAAAGGGATAGAGCAATGTGAGGACTACAGAAGTCTACAAATTCCAAGGAAGAGAAACTCTTTTGCTCAAGAATGGGAATTTCGAAAAAGGACATTCTGTAAATGAGTCTCTCTCTCTCTCTATAAATTTGACAGCGAATCAAAATTAAATTGTCTGATTAACGCATTAGTCATTAGTCTAATTACTTGACTAACAAATTAAACATTGGTATTAATTTATTGAACATTTCTATAGATTACTGGACTGGACATGAGTCGTGACGTTGAAGGATTGGCTATCAAATATTTGGCCTTTACGCAGGCCCTGGCTGTGAGTCCCTGAATATCGTTAAAAATTCAGTTACAGTGGTTAAAATGGAATGATTTATTTGTACAACTTTATTTAGTACGGCACGCGGCACATAATTGAAAATCTCTACAAGCACAAGAGGGCTCCGTTTCAGATGCTCCTCTTTTGTGGCGGTCTGGCAAAGAATCCGCTTTATGTACAATGCCATGCAGATATTTGCCATTTGCCCGCATTGATACCTGACGAGCAGGAAATGGTTTTGGTGGGCGCCGCTGCATTGGGTGCAGCTGCTGCCGGCTACTACAATACCCTGGAGGTACGTACAATAAGAGGTACAATCCGTAAACATAATTTTAAAAGTACTATTATTTCTATGCGCAGTCCGCCTCATTGGCTTTGGGTGGCACTGGGCAGCTGCTGAAGCCAAATTCGGAAGCTTTGGAGTATCATGATCGCAAGTACAAGGTCTTCCTGACGCTACTGGAGCATCAACGCATGTATAGGAACATAATGCAAGGAAATTGTGCATAGATTGGACTTAAGACCGTATCGATTATTTCATTAATTTAAACAAATTGTTTTGTTTTAATTTAATGAACATTTTAAAGATGCACAGTATGTACAGGTACAGGTGATCCATATGATTTAACTATTGGCTACTGCAAAGAACTATGTAATAAATGCCTTTGTTTTAACGACAATTTCGTTACGACAAATGGGGCAGAGGTTATTAATTTTTTCGGCACAATCCTCACACAGGCAGACATGCCCACAGGGCAGCAGTATGATCTACAGGAATAAAGATAAATTAAAGGACGCCAACAATTGGATTCACTTACCTCTTTCGGATTGGTATAGCAAACAACACACATCTGTTCTTCCGACGTTATCTGTGAGCGAGTCTTGGCTCGACGTTCGCGACGTTCGTTTTCAATGCGATTGCGAATCTTTTTACGGTACATTTTACGCGCTATCACAAATATAAGAGCTATGGATATGCCGCTGCACACAACAATCTTGAGTAAAGTGGTTGACTTGGCATTCTCGAATTGTTTAACTATGGTGGACTTTGAGGAAGTTGTTAGGAAGAAAAATCCCAGCTTAGATGGTTGCATACGTAGTGTTTGTCCATCCAATTCCAGCTCTCCGACAGCAGTTAGCAAACTTCCATCACGTAGGACATGTTCGGTAGTTTGTAGTCCTTTTTGACGTACACCCGTGACGAAACTAAATATATGATCAAAAAATGATAGCGTTGTCGCTTTATAGTTATCATAGACGACATCAACATCCAAAATTGTAGCGTTCACAGCATCTCTTATTTCCACGCCATGAAATCGATTGCGCAACTCAAACGGCATTTTGTTGGTGCTTACATGCACCAGTTTACGTTGCGTCATCCAGAAGCCAGCAAAGGCCCGCAACACTCGATGCTCATGCAGCTCTATTACTTGATATACACCGGTCACGTTTGGCACATAGGAGCTGCGCAAGGGAACACCAATGGGTGACACTGTACCGCGTACGATTGCACAGGGTATTTTCTTGTCCGGCTGCATCTGGACAATCGACTTGAGGTCGCCATTAATGTCGTACTGTTCTGCATCCTGTAAATGTAAAGCAAAGACTATGTTAGAAAATCACAATAATGACGGGTATTATACCTGTTGCAATTTACCTTCAACACTTTAACTATACTTTTACATTGTACATATTTGAGGGCACAGACTCCGAGGATGAGTAAATCAATGCCAAGCGCCAAACCCTCATGTATAAAGTCCATTTCGAAGAATTATTACTAATATCAAAGTTGTGGTAATATCTTATTATATGGTGCCTGTGCGTTTAGTAACTAAAAATATTTTAGATTTTGATTGACATGTTTGGAAACGGAAAAAATACCAAGCAGCTGTTGCGTGCATTATCATCGTTTAACATATCGATAACAGTTAAAATGCAACACGATTAATTCGCACCGATAGCATCTAACAAAAGCGCGGGCTCTCATTTGCCATTTGAATTTCGGCGCGCTAATGCAACGCGAAAGCTGAGTAAACGAAACCTAAGCAATAATTTGAGTTTATTCATGATTAAAGAAATGTTATGCTAATATTGGTTTTTTTCTAAGTGCGCACACAGATATTAAGTGCTGAATATTTGCATAGACAGACTATCCAAATTCTATTGTATTGGCTGTTGGCATTGGAAAGTACATAAAGGCGGCGCATCTATCAATTACCCCTAAGCTAAGAATTTGTCACAATGTTTTGTGTGTAAATATGAACCCATTTACTCATCATTGCGGCATTCGAAACGTGTTTGCGTCTTGCTGTAATCGACGGGGGCTGTTATAATGCTTTCGATTTTTACTTTGTACAACTTCTAACTTTCGCAAGATGTTTGAAATATAGACAGCACACACACACACTCACACACACACACTATATAGTTGTATGTATATAAATATATATATATATATATTATATACATAATCGTTGGGGCACACACTCACGTTCACGTGCGCACGCACACCAAACTCTTCGCACCTATTTATATAAAGAGTGGGTATCAGGCCAGAGACAGAGCAGAAGATGTCTCAAAGTTTGTTGGGCTGCTAAATTTGGTCTGTGATTCAAACGGTTTTTGTTTTTTTTTTGTAATTTCCAGCCACGCTATCAACTCAGAGACAACAAGTACGCCGTAGTTATTTGACGTGCTCGAACGTAGGAACCATCTACAGCGATCTACATCGATTGGCAGCAACGTCATGTCCATGGATATTATGCTTTGGAGCTTGGTAATTTGTGCTTAGATGTTTTTTATATTATTTATCCAATAGATTGGAATGTGACTTTCAACGTTCATATTTGCCTTTGGTTGTGCAGGTTGTGCTCAACGTCATCACTTTGATTGCCGCAGGAACAGTGAGCACGCGCCGCATTCAGCCAAGGGAAACCAGCAATTGCGAGGGACGGCAAACGCCAGGACCCATCTGTGAATCCTGCGAGCTGTTGGCTACATGCGTGCAACATTCTTACGGTTGGGTTAACATACCCGTTGAATCGTGTGATGTGGCCAATGGTTATTATTGCAACGCCCGCATGGGAGCGTGCTCGAATATGACTGGTCCGTGTCATCCCTTTGGTATAAAGACCACGTTTCAGTGCACATCTCTGGGCGTCTTTCCGGATCCCTACGATTGCCAGAAGTATCACATGTGCTACTTTTATGAGGCAACATTAATTGCAGCCACCGTCGAGTGCGGCAACGATAAAGCCTTCGATGCTCGCACTGGCCAATGCTCACTGACACTCCAGAGCAGCGTGTGCACTGAGCCACAGTATCGTTGCCCGACAGTTGGATATGTGGCTGCCTGGCCCAGTAATCCCAATATATTTTATGTGTGCAAGTCGACGGTGAATCAAAATGTAAACGATTCAGTTGTCATTTATCCATCGCTGCACCGTTGCAATGATGGTGAGATCTTTGAGGATTTCGTCTGCCGTCAGGGTAACAGTTCCCCCGGACTAATAACCAACGTGCCCGGCGAAATGGATCCAAATGACAATGGATTCTCTGTGATGCCAATCAAATGTGAGCATGTGGGTCTTATAGCCGATATGGATGATTGCCACAAGTATTATTATTGCTCCGCCCTCAATGGTGAGATGCGGCACATGGAATGCCCATCCGGAACCTTCTATCGGCCAGAGCAATCCGCCTGTGTGCTGGGCACATGCTGAGCACACTGACACAATTCCATATAGAATCTAAGGCGAATTTCGCAATATACATACATACTCGTACATGTGTATGCTTGTTGTTGTATTGGGGCTTTAATGATATACCAATAATAATCATTTATTATCTTTTAATTATGCGTTTTACATTCTCCCCCAATGCTTGTCTTGGCCTATTTAAGCGGCTCGTTGCCGGTTTTCCAGCCAAAACCAATTCTGAGAAGATGTACGTCAAATTATTGCTTCTATTGTCTGGCAGCCTCGTCGGTTGCTATGGACGGGACGTTGTCAATGCGAGCATTGCAATTGACTCTTACGATCTGGTGACTAATCCGTGCCAGGATGTTCGCTTGCCTGGTTTCCTTTGCGTGGATTGTTCCACCCTTGGGTTTTGCTCGCATGTAAATGGACAATGGCAAACGGTTGCCATGACGGACTGCCAGACGGCGCATGGTTTCTTTTGCAGTGATGAGGGAACCGTTGGTTGCACTTGGCAGCCCAAATGTATTGTGCCAGTGCGTGGCAAATTCTATTGTCAGCAGGCAGGACTCTTTCCCGATCCTTATGACTGTCGCAGCTATCACGAGTGTAGCGACTTGAATGTCGATATTCCTCGTCAATGCACCAACGGAGCAGCCTACTCCCTGCTCACCCAAAGCTGTAGCCTTCCTCGCGACGGCAAACAGTGTACGGAGAAGCAATACTCCTGCTCCTATGTTGGCGAAGTTGGTGTCTGGGCACCAAACAGCACCTACTACTACATATGCCAGAAGGATACTCAGGGCGAACAGGATGTCTACTATCCCCTGATGATGAAGTGCAACAATAACTACATCTTCAATGGACACAGCTGCGTTCCTCCGGCTAAAATAGCCAAATCTGCGAGACTCCCAGTCTGCCAGCATGGAAACATTTATCCTTCGAACATAGACGATGGTTACTATCTTTGCGACAATAATGAACTCATGTATCAGCAGTGCTCCCCAGGATCCTATTACGATAAGCAAGTAAACGCTTGCCTCAAGGAGCCACAGGTCTGTGTAGAGGACATGCTCTATCCTGCAGAGACCCCGAATGGTTTTTACAGCTGCACTGGGGGTGATCTGATCTACACGAGTTGTCCCGACACCAGTAGTGTCTTTGATGTGAAAACTCAGATTTGTTGGTCCAAGAAACCCGTTTGTGAGGAACACGAAATATATCCTGCCAAGACAAATGAAGGATTCAACATTTGCATCAACGGTGAACTCGTCTACCATGCATGCCCCGAGGGCACAATCTTCGATCCTTTACATTTCATCTGCAGGGAAAGCCATTAATATATATATGTATGTCTATATATTATAATCAATCCAATAAAATAAATGCAAATCGTCAAATTCTCAACTTTCACTCTCGACTTTCAAATTTATTTTTTTTTTTTTTTGTTTCTTCCGGCGTCTGCAGTTGGCTGTACTTTGCGGTGCGATTAAAGATAATTATTTATTTTTAATTAATTAATTGGCGAACATTGCGCAAAGGTTTATCGGAAAGTATTTAAACAATTTCAATCAATTAAATGGCATCAGTGTTTTCGATGATCTCCTCAAAGCTGTGGCTTTTCCTGTTGGGTGCATTGTGTGGCCTTCACATGGCGGCCGTCGCGGCACAAGGCTGCCAGGAGGGAATGCTCTATCCAGCGGATACTCCACAACATTACCTATGGTGTTTAAATGGCCAGCTCCTAGATCAGAAGTGTCCAGATGGAAGCTATTTCGATGCCCACAGCTACATGTGTCGTCCAGGGATGCCGAGTGGTTCAGGTGGTGCCGATGGAAAATGTGCTCGCTGGGGATTGGTAGCAGATTTGAAGAACTGCAATCGCTACTACTACTGCTCCCAGAAAGGAGCAGATATGGAGAGGCGCAGTTGTCCTGGAAATTATATCTTTGATCTCGCTAACTCCTATTGTATTTACGACACTTGTTGAGCTTTTGGGAACTTTCAAATTTATATAATAAAAAACTTAGGACTAAAACATCGAGAGTCTCATTAAAACTTCTCTGAATGAGAGAGAGAGAAAAGGGCTAGAAAAGTGAAAGGACAAGGAAGACAAGAAATAAGAGTAAATGTGTTTCACTTAACTTAATTATCGCCGTCGGCCACAACGGGATGCAGGACAATGGAGGCACCATTGCAACCGGTGCGATCGGCTATAAAATCATGGAAATTGCTCTCCAACGCCCACATGAAGCGCTTGTAGCCGGGCAGCACTTGTGTAGAGAGGCGGCAGTCGCCACCTCGTTGCACCTCCTGCAGGTTGGAGGCCTTGAAGCAGGTCTCCGAGTCCCAAAGGTATATATCATTCTCTCCCTTATAGCGGAAGAACAATGAGGTACCACCATCGGCGCCCAGAAGTACCATCTGCTTCCCATAGGGCTTGGGTCCAACATCTATGATTGAGCCAGCGCCCTGACCCACTCGCAAATATTCGCCCTTAATCGAGTACAGGCGGGATGAGCTCAGATAGGAAAAGAATAAAGTTGAGTCGCCATCTGGTTTGGAGGTCAGGGCCACATAGAGGACATCAGTGGTCGGTGCGGTCACCCGAGGCAGCACAATGCGATAGGATTTATTGCCAGTGATATCATAGACCAGAATGCTACGGGCTCCAGCATCGGCAACATAGCTGCAAGTGAAATGGAATCTTCATTAGAGGCGATATATGGCACATGATTGCAGGGAATCTCATTAATCGATTACTGAAACATCTCCCTCCCCTCCCGCAGAGTCTTTTGTGCAATGTTCCACTTTGGAGAAACTTCCCCCTGCTTCGTCCCTGACTTTTATCAACCAAACATTCGTCTAACAACTTCTGATAAGATTTCGATTATTAATTTGTGTCTTTCTTCTTTCTTCTTTTGTCTTTCGTCTTTTGATATTCGTTTTGTGGTTTTTGATTTTCAAAATTTTCAAATCACACATCGAATTTCACTAGACTTTCTATTTGCTGGTCTAGTCAAAATTAAGTTCCAAATAGATTTAAATCTAATTTTGTTTGAAAGTAAATTTTAAATAACATTTTTGGAACTAATTTTTTTTAAATTAAATTTTTAGGGATAATTTTTTTAAGTTAAATTTTTGGAATAATTTTTTTTTTTTAATTAAATGGTTTGAAATAAGTTTTTTTAAATTAAATTTTTGTAATTAATTTTTTTAAATTAAATTTGTTAAATTAATTAATTTAAATTAAATTGATTGAAATTTTTTTAAATTAATTTTTTTTATATATTCAATTTTCTTAATTAATTTTTTTTTAATAAAAATTTTTGAAATTATTTTTTTTAAATTAAATATGTTGAATTAATTTGTTTTAAAATTAAATTGATTGAAATTTGAAATAAGTTACATTTTTTGAATTCATTTTTTTGAAATAAAACTTTTGGAACAAATTATTTTAAATTAAAATTTTTTGAATTAATTTTTTGAAGCTAAATTTTTTAAATACATTTTTTTAAGCTAAATAGTTTAAATTAATTATTTTGAGTTTAATTTTTTTTAAATGATTTTTTGTAAAATAATTTTTTTTAATTAATTCTTATTCAATTTTTTATTATACCAGTTTTTTCCAATAAATTTTTTAAAATTATTTTTTGAAATTTAATCTTTTTAATATTAAAATTGGTTAATTAATTAATTTTCATAAAATTTATAAAATTAAATTTTTTTAGTTTAATTAAATTATTTTATGGTACTCACACGAAAGGCTTGTTGTCCGTGCCGTAGTCGACGACGATGAACTGCAGGCGACTCTCGGAGGTGACCAAATCGGTTAGGTCAATGCTCTTAACCACCTTGTTGTTGGCGGTGTTAAAGGCCACGACTTTGGGACTGCAACGACGCACCGGCTGCTCCAGGGTATTCACTATGCCCACATCCAGGGCCCAGAGCAGACCCTGCAATTGAAAATGAAGCCATTGAATTTGAATTGTTGTTATGATAACTGCGCCCATACTTAATTATATGGAATGCTAAGTGCTGCAATGGCTGATGAGATGCGATTGGAATTTTCATGGAGCAAATAAACATTTAAAGAGAAGTTAATTCTCTTTAACAACGCTTTGTTGTTGTTGCTTCTCATCGCTTTATTGACCGTCAGCAGAAATATTATTGAAGCAACAATAAAGACAAATAAAAACAAAGTACTGTAAATTGTGTGCAATTGCAAAATTGCTCAATAAACAAAATAAAAAAAAAAAAACAAAAAAATAAAGATAGCAAAATAATAACAAATAAACAAATTCGCGTGTCAATTGTTGTTATTGTTATTTGTTGCTATTGTTGCTGCTTTTTGACTTTCGCATAAATAAAATGATTAAATATTATCTCCCCATATGATTTGCCACAGATTAATTAAGCGATGCTCATTGCCTGAGCACTTAACAAAAAATATGAAAATGTAAAAATGTAAAAAATAAAATATTTAAATATTTATAAAAAGAGCAAATAAAAAAAAAAAATAAATAAATAAATATAAAACAATAAAATATATCAAAATAAAAAATTAAAAATATAAAAGTTGCAAACTAAAAAAAAATTATAAAATTATAAAAATTGGAAAATAATAAGCAATTAAATTTTAAATATTTATGAAAATGCGAATATATAAATATAAAAATATAAAAGCAAAGAACAATTATTATTTTAAAATTTTAAAATAGAAAAATTTTAAATAAATAAATTATATATAAATAAAAATATGAAAATACTAAAATATAAAAATATAATTATATAAAAATATAAAAAATATAAAAGATAAAAAAAATATAAAAAATATAAAAAATAAAAAAAATATAAAAAATAAAAAATATATAAAAAATAAAAAATATATTAACTATAAATTAAAGCCCAAGGATATCAATAATAAAATGGTATAGAGTTCAAAGCAGGATAATTTTAATGGCTTGGATCATTCGAATTCATTGAATTTTGTTTGCCAAAGGAAAACCAATTTGTGTATGCGTCTATCCTGGCAAAAGGATGTTGGCAAGCGGGACGACGGGGTGTGCTAATAAAAAGTTCCTCAACTTCAACTTTAATTGGTTCAATTTTTCAAACATTGACAAGAAGCGAAGGGAACAAATAACCAAATTTCAATTGAAAACAAAAGCAATGAAAAAAAGAAAAGAGAAAAAAAAAATGGCGCTGGAAATGCGTCAGTTGATGGATTGGCATCCATGGGGTTCAATGGCATTGTTTAACGCCAGGATAATGGCGGATGGCTGAATGGACAATCCTGCTGAACCGAACTGCCTGATGCCTTGTAAAATATTCCATTTACATGACACAAATGACACACATGACACACAGGACACACATGAAGTCTATTAAAGCTCTTAACGCCCCTGACACTTTGTATATTTGATTAAAAAACCAATTTCGTTGGAGCCACTTTACAAATTTCTCACACCTACGCACGTGTGTGTCTGTGTGTGTGTGTATCCATGTGTTTGTTGCATTAAAGTTGCATAAAAGTGCGCTACATGTTTGAGGCCTAAAGGAACAAATTGCGTTCAACTTGACCGACAGGCCAACTGGATTCTTAATTGGTGTGTGTGTGTGTGTGAGTGTGTGAGAGTGCGTGTTGGGAATGAAAAAGTTGGGGAAACCAAAAATGGCAAATAGCAAAATGAAGCCAAAAAACCATAACCGAAAACCAAAAAATCATAAAAACCAAAAAGTCACCAACTGCTGCAAGGAATATCAAATTTAATTGCACTCACATGAGGATCCATGGCCACATCGACAACAGATTGCAATGCCTGACAGTTGCCCTCCTCCTGTATGGCCCAGCAAGGATATGGCGATATTTTTGTTATGCATTCGCCCCTTTTCAAATTCACTTTTCCCAATGTAAAGGGCACGCCCTGCTTGTATCTGGGCATCACCACATATGCCGCATCCCGCTGCAGCTGGGCCCGGGTCACAATCACATTCCTGGGCACATAGCGGCCGGACTGTACGTAGATGTTCTTTGTGGAGTCGCAGGGCCAGTTTAGATTGCTTCCGCTTAGCTGAAAGGATAGGTCAGCGAGTGGATTGCCGTCACATTTATTGCCGTTGCCATTGACGTTGCCATTGCTGTCGGTTGTCCTGCTGGCAATTGAATTGCTCGAGTTGCTTGTGTTATCCTTTTTCGGTGAGCTCAAAGCAGCACAGGATATGAAGAATATTGCGAACAGCAGCTCTCGTGACAGGGCGGCCATTTTGTTATCTTCAATAAAATTGTATAAACGCTTCTTATTTATTTAAACGTCGTTGCAGCCGAAATGCGATGGCTGTGCGCCTCTTTTGTTTATGCCAAAGCATTTCCAGCGCTTTTCACATTTTATATTTACGGCTGAGACTCGGAATTGACACATGATTTGTATTTGTGCGGGCATTTGGCGCGTGTTGTTTTTGACGCGTCTGCCATGGGGCAAGGTCGTCTGGTAAACATGAGGAAACATGTGTCTCTCACACACTTAAACACGCACACACACACACGCACACACGCATACAGCTTCATATTTGCAGACGCCGTGCGAGTGGCCGGTCAGCACGTCTGCTGCTTCCCAACCGCCATTTTGCGACATAACGGAAGTGCAGACTCGCCATGTTCCAAGTCCCCCACCCCCACCACCTTCGCACCCCTTCTCCCCTCTGTTAGCTACCCGCACACACGGGCAACAGCTTGCGGAAGTTAACACCAAGACGCGCTTGGCAGATGCTCATAAGGAAATGATTATAAAACTATGAATCGAATTATGATTTCCATGCAAATTGTCATCCGACTTACTTTCCCATGCACACACCCACACACCCACACACACCCATTCACCCACACATATGTTGGATGTGTTGGGTGTAGTGAATTGTGTTGAGAGCTCTAAAAGTTTGGGCATTAAATTTCATTTGCTTCCGGGTATCTGCACTTCCCATCGCATCGAAAACTTTTCCCAAATGCGACCCATAATATCTTTGAGACTTTCCCAAGAATTTCCACGCCACGATTCGTTGGCCAACTTTGACGTGCTCTTCCCAGAAAGACGATAGCTGGAAGACATCATGTGCTCCATGGGGGCTGCATTTATCAGTGCGCGGCTCTGCTTTCGGGGAAGTTTTGGAGATACGAGCGACGATGTGATGATGACACATCCGGAGAGGAGAGGCGACTCTCAGCTATACGACACAATGGCAATCAATGAATTATGAGTGTGCACATGTATGGGTGTATCTTCTTTGTTGATAAACAAGACATCTGATGAGTAAACACTTTGAGATTCTACAATAAAAGATCTCAGTTTCGCTTCGCCAGAAATTGAATTGAAATTGAAATTGAATTGAAATTGAAATTGAAGCTTAAGAAGAGCTGCAAATTGGCATTTATCAAGTTGGGGGTATAGCTCAGCGGTAGAGCATTCGGTTGCAGCTCGACAGGTCCCTGGTTCAATTCCGGGTGCCCCCTTGACGTGATTTTTTTGAATTCATTGCAATTTTTTGAAAACTGGCCAAAAATTTGTTTTTGTATCACATGAGCGGTGTGGGTGGCAGAGGGGAGGGCATTGACCTGTTGCCAGAGGCCCGCGAGCTGCGTATTGCGAGAAACGTAAACAAGGCGTGACCATCCATAAGCATAGATCCCTGATTATCCCAGTTCTCCACACTCTCCACACTCCCCACACTCCCCACACTCTCCACACTCCACACACCCGCCACACTCTCCAAACGCTCCTTCCCTTTAATAAGGCCGCACATAATGGAAGCCGTGTGGACACAATGGGGCAACAGCAGATGGCCTTTGATTTTAGTCCTGGTCCTGGTCCTGGTCCTGGTCCGAATCACGTGCCATGAATTACGGCCAACAGTCGCATCAAATTGGGCCAATTTTTAAATGCTGGTCATGGGCAAATGTCCCATGTCCAACGACTTAAGCTGGCCAAGATGTGCGCTGATCAATATGTGGATATGCCAATGGGGCCAAATGGGCGACCCTTTGGTGCGGGTCGCACTTCCATTGAGGCTCAAATCTCATAGCCCAAACAATGCCAAAATTACATGCAGATTGAATTTGTGTGAAATTCATTTCAATAAACTGTCATAAGTTGCCATTTTTCAGATGAAAATCTGAAAATTTATATTCCGCTCTGTGTGCGGGTGTCCAGTGTGTGTCTATCAGTTATCAGTGTGTGTGTGTGTGTGTGTGTGTGTGCCTGTGTATGCTTGTGTGTGTGTGTGTATGGCAGTCGACTGTCTGTGCCATCAGAGTCATGAATCTGCACGAGCCACACGAGTCGTAGATAAATATTTATGCGCTTTCATAAATAAAACCAATAATAAAAACAAATAAAATAATAATACAAAAGCCTCACACTCGAATTTGAACCGTTAAATTAAAGGCGTACATCACAGTTATGCAGGGGTACGCCCACACCCACACCCACACATGCTTATGCTTCCCTGTGCATTGGTCTGCTTCAAACACACACATTTACATACATACACATACACATATACATACATGCACACATATACATACATACACACATATATATACATACACTCATATACATATATACACACATATACATACATCCACACATATATGTACATACATACATATTCGGAAGCGCGGCTATTGACAGCATTGGCTGAGGTCATAAATGCTAAAAATATTCAGTCAATGGCAATGAATTTTGCAAACAAGTTTGAAGTAAAGACAAGATGAACAAATTTAAATGGCATTTGCATAGAATGTGATTAATTGAGGTGCAACACTTTCGAACAACAGAGCAATTATAGCAGAAGAAGAAGAAGAAGAAGAAGAGGAAGAAGAAGAAGAAGAAGGAGTGGAAGAAGAAGAAGGCTTTCCGTTTAGAGTTTCATTTAATTTAAAAATTGATAAATTATTCAACTCTTGAACTTTTGTTAAATGGAGCTGGGCCCATATAAATTTATAAATTTTCCCATTTTATAAACTTTTAAGCAAACGTCAACACAAAAAAAAACTCTGTTCTCCGGTCATATGAAATCCAGAAGCAAAAAGAGTGAAAGCAAAAAAACCAAAAACGTCAGCAGCGAAAGTCAACTGAACGGTTCGACTTATGGGTTACCCTTTCCACTGGGTACATGGAAGCTCTGTTAACGATCAGCATTCCAGTGGGAAGATAACATTGAGCTACATCCAGCGATGTCATTTCTGACGCCATCTATTGTTCGTAGTTTGTGTGCGCTAGATGGCGCCATCAGGCATTTCGCTATATTTCTATATATTTCATCATTTTATTGCATCATTTCAGTCTTTGCTGCGTGCATAGCTTTTAATTATTTTACAGCCGCAATGAAATGTTAGTACACATTTTTAGCATACACTAAATTAATGTCATGAATCACCGGTCTGATATGACCGTTTATACCCTTCAAATGCAGAAATGGGGTAAAAAAAAGTCAAAAATATTAAATTCCCATAATTTAATGTAAATTTTGCTACTAGCGGCAAAAAAAAGGTAAACAAAAACAAAAACAAAAACAGAAGCAAAAACAAAACATAAACAAAAAACAAACTATATATAAATAAAAATAACTGCGGCCAGCAAGTTTATCGGCCCATTTAACCGAGGGCGACGTCAGGCGTGACCACGACCACATACAAGGAAAATGCCGGAAAAGTTAAAAAAACAAAAGGCAAAAGCTACATACATGGCCATAGGGGCATTTCATTGGCATATTTGGAGTATTTTAAACAAACATTCTCTTATCCCTGCAAGACAGACAGACAGAGAGAGAGAGACAGAGAGAGAGAGAGAGAAAGAGAGGGAGAGAGAGAGAGAGAACTGAGAATGGGAAGATGGGACAAATAGGGCAAAATGTCGTCGGTCATTTGTTTTCTATTGTCCCTCGGCCAGCGAAAAGACAAAGATTTTGGGCCTCCGTCTGTAGATGACGCATACGCCCCGTTAAGCCCAGCAATAAAAACTATTCAAGTAATCGGAGGAAAAATAGCTACAGGGACTGGGCCCTATCGCCCGTGTCTAATGGGAGGGGGGCGGGGCTGCTGTTGTCGGTCAGTTTTCATCTCGGTTGTCGCTGTTGCTGTCGTTTGTCTTTTATCTGGACGGGACGGGAATGTGAGCGAATGTTTGCATAAATTATGCAAGGATAGAATCCCGGAAGTGCTTGTCATCAATATTTTTCCTACTTCCACAATCAATGTATGTTACGGTATGTGCGGGTGTACGGGTGTGCGGGTGTGCGGATATGCGGATGTATGGATACGGGCTTCTGCTTGTTTTGGCGGTGTGGAAAAGTTGGCCAATAAATCACGCTAGGTCGGGGGGATTTCCCTGCCAACACATGTGCGGCTCCTGCGCTGACATTTTGGTATGCCAAACATGTCGCGACGCTGGTGACGCTTCCTACAGGGTATCCTGATCTCCTAGTCAGTATCCTTTCAACGGTGTGTTTGTGTCCGTAACCGCCGCTTTATGTTACTCTATGCTTATGTATGTGTGGCGTGTGTGTATGGTGTGTGTGTGTGTGTGTGTGTGTGTGCGTCTGTTTATGCTGGCAGCTGCTTTGATTGCCGAGGATTTAGTGCAGTTAAAGCTATTACAGGATAAGTTAACTCTATAAATAATGCCCAGGCGAGTAGCGAGTGGCGAGCGGCGAGGGGCGAGTGGCGAATGGCGGGCGAAGTGAGTGACGGATATATCGATGTCTGTGACGCGCGAGCTTTTCTTTTGCTCACTTAAATCATAAGCGCATTTAAGACACAAATGCAAAATGATACACACTTCTCGGCCAATTAATTTGTTGCCCCCTTGCAACGTGGCCAAGTGCGTTGCCCCAGTGAAAAGCTGGCAATTAGATAGGCAATCGAGTGGCTGCAAGTGCACATTATCAATTAGCTATAAATATCCTGACGACTACTTGCAATCAGGACTCACTTCTTTGGCTTGCCAATTGTCGCTGTATGTGCTTCAGGCTGTCTCTGTGTGTGTGCGTGTGTGTGTGTGTGTGTGTGTGTCTCCCTCTATGTCTTTGAGTCTCTGTGTGGGCGACGCTAATTGCACCAGAAGTCAACTCATTTGTTGCCACTTGAGCGTACACTCTAGGGAGACGTGTACGCACACGCACACACACACACACACACAAACATATACCTATATTTATATATATACATATATCTATATATTATATATGCAGATATTTATCAAGTCTTGTATAAAGCTTCTGGCTTCTGCACGTGAAGTATTTCAATTATTTTACATGCAATTGGCTGCCAACTGAGCAAAGTGACTACCCACACACACACACACTCACACACACACATATACATATAAGTTAAAGTTTTGAATAGTTTGCTGTAGGTTGTCAAGGTTCTTTCATCAAATCAATGTGGCTTACAATCCGAGAAACTGCCAAGCAGCACGTCGCTCATTTCTGGCCAGTGGAATGGGTTATATAAGACCGAGACTTGACCAGATTGGGGAGCAGTACGCGCACATCAGATTGATATATTGTTTTGCTGGGAGAACAGAGATATGCGTTTGCTGGCAACGTTCCTAATCCTTGGCTGCTTTTGTGTCATACAAAATGCACATGCCCGAAGCACCAGACGGAGTTCCCGCTCATCGGATTGCAGCAACTCCGTGTCCATACAATGGACGGGCGGTCAGTTTGAGTTCCCCTGCTCCAGCACCAAGTCATTGTTTAAGAGCTCCGGCAAGTATATAGCCAAGAATGTAATTGCCACACGCGCCCAGCTGGTGGGTGATGCCATATACATGGCTTTGCCACGTTATCGGAAAGGTGTACCCGCCACATTGGTGAAGGATACCGTTAAGTCGGGCACCTGTTCACGGACCTTCCAACCATACCCTAGCTGGGACCTGCAGGAGGAGGGTAACTGCAAGGCCCTACAATCGGTGGTTGATTTGGTTGTGGACCAGAACGAAGTACTTTGGGTCCTGGACACCGGAATTGTGAATACCCTTGAGACGCCTGTACGCAAGTGTCCACCCAAAGTGGTTGCCATGTCCGTGAAGACGGGAAAAGTCCTCAAAACCATCTCCCTGGAGGGTCTAACCACCAACAGTTCGCGACTGCAGTATCTGGTGGTTGACTATGCCCCAGATGGTGGCTGCTTTGTCTATGTGAGCGACGCTGCCAACCGTGCGATTATTGTCTATAATCTTCAAGCGGATCGCGGTTTCCGGGTGGTGCTGCCTAAGGCCGTATCTGCCGGCTGCCGGTCCCGGGATGTGCTGTACATAGCCCTAATCCGACGCGACAGCGGCACCACGGAACTCTTCTTCACCTACCTGAGCACCAATAAGCTCTTCTCCCTAAAATCGGAATATCTGCGTCGAGGCTTGGCTGATGGACGCATTTTGGGTGAGTCATTGGAGCGATTTGTGGCATGAATGAAGAGGAAGAGGCTATAATTGGTATTGGTGCATTGTTCTGCATTTCAGATTTGGGCAAGAAACCCAGCCGCATGGTCATCATTGGCACGGACAATGGCTCGGCCCTATTCTTCCGCAATGAGGGCGAGGCTGGGGTCTATCGCTGGGATACGAACACTGCGTTTGCGGAGACGAACTTCAAGCCCGTCTATCGCAGCCAGACTTGTCAGCTGGTTACCCATGCCATGCCCGATTACAAACGGAATACAATGCGGGTGCTGCAAAGCAATTTTCCGGATTATATGCAGAATCGCATCGGATGCGGAGCCATACAGCAGCTGAACAATATGCAGGGGTCTTCATAGAGCGGAAGGGGATGGGGTGGGGGAGGGGGAGAGGCCAAAGCAATAACAACAAGCGGCTCACATACAGAAAGACTCACAAACACATACACACATAAATATATATGTATATGAATGGTATAAGCTAATACACACACACACACACACACACACACACAAACACACACTTACACACATGCAGCAAAGCTTTTGGAATTACTGCAGTTGCAGCAATCAGAGAAAATCGCTTGAAGTCTTCTTCTTCTTCTACTTCTACCTCTTCTCCTACTTCTTCCTCTTCTCCTACTTCTTCCTCCTCTTCTACTTCTTATTCCTCTTCTTCTTCTTCTTCTTCTCGTCAAATGTATTTGCATTTTGTACATAAACTAAGGCAACTTTGGTTAGTTAATTTAATTGTTTTTGTTTTTGTTATTGTTGCTAACTTGGATAAGCAATAAACAGTTATTTGCCATGCACAATCCCCTCTATTTGAATTAAACGCAAGGACCCGGGGGCAAGGATCATTCAACTCAATGATAAGTAAGTAAGGCTACCATTTGGGGATTAGGTTTCGCCTCTGGCTCCATGGCATTGGCTCCATTGAAATTGGGTTTATTCAACTGGCACCCAATTGTGGTCATTCCATGTGGTAAAATGGGTACATTCAACTTCTCCCTCCCACCCCCCACTCTTTTCCCCCCTCTCTCTCTCTCTCCCTCTTTCTTCATATGATTACATTTACTCAGCATAACAAATAAATTGCTGGGTAGGTAATTTTTTTGGATTCGCAGCCCTCGACTCAAAGTTCAATTAACTTTGTGGCCAGCAGAGGGAGGGGGGAACTTTAAAGTGGCTACTTTAAATAAACATATACATACATATAATATATAATATTTAAAATACATATGTATAATATAATTATATATATATTATAGTTATCTATGGGAAAGCAATCAAAGCAATCCCCGCGGCGGTCATGCCTTGGGCTTCCACGGAACAAGCAAAACCAGGGGAATACTCAGATATATTTTTATATAATTATTATTCTGATAAATCAGCTAAATATATAATATATAAAAATTATTAAAAATGCATGTAAATTTCTTAAATTTAATATAAAAATTTGCATTATAGAACTTCCAATTTTTAAGCATAGGAAGAAGCTTTCAGTTTCAGCCAGAAAATCAGAGTAATACAAAGCAGCCGAATATAAAGTACACTCACACACACACACACACTCACACACACACACACTCAGCCACACTCACACACACTCCAACGCACACACGAAAATCGGAAGATGCACTTATAAAAACATAAAATTCTTGAGAAACTTTTGAAATTAAAAACAAACTTCATTTACACTTGGCAAGCAGAAAGTTTGAATCGATTTTTGAGATCCTCCCATAAAAATAATACCCTGTACGCAATTAGCTCAAAGTGTAGGGTATTATAAATGGGAGCACATAAATTAATTAAGTATTTTAATAAGGGATGTGCAAGGGCGCAAATCTGATCAACTTTAAGTCCTTTCTACTTAAAATACAACAAAAGGATGTCATTCGTGGTGGCAAGGGAAGCGGACAGAAGGAGCAGCCGTTGGCCGCATTTGCATATATGTACATGCAATTAAGGAAGTGTTATTCCACAGACCACAGCCCACAGCCGCCAACCCACAGCTCACAGCCCCCAACCCACAGCCCATAGTCCATTGCCCATAGTCCATAGTCCATAGTCCATAGTCCACTGTCCCTTAGCCACCCATTCGAGCTGCATTCTTCCGCTGTCACCAGTGGGGGGGAATCTTGTGGGCTTCATCCAACAAGTTAATTAACAGGACGCCATGGCCGACATTATGAGCCTGGCAGTCACAATGGCAATAAATTTGCCAAGGCTTTTAATGTGGACGGCCACTGATTACAGTACAGTGTATATCACCAGTATGCTACCCAGTTGCCAGTTGCCAGTTGCCAGCTTCAGAATCAGAATCAGTATCAGTTTCAGTTTCAGTTTCAGTATTGCCCCCCCTCCGCTCACCCCACCCCCACACACCGGAGCTTCATCACTTGGCATCACGCACTTATTACCCATGCATTTTACAGCAGTTAATTGCGCCAGGGACTCGCAAGAGAGAGAGAGAAAGAGAGAGTGATAGAGAGAGGGTTGATGGAGAGGGGGAGGGGCGGTTGGGAAAGTCCTGGTTCGACTTTAACGTTTGCTAATTGGGAATTTCGTGATAAATTTGCGAGCGTCAGTTGCTTCGATTGGGTGCCAAGTGAGTAGCGTGGGGCGTGGGGCGAGGGGCGCGGGACTTGCCGTCTGTCCGATATTCCTTGTGTCTGTGCTGAGAGTCCTTGGGCCCGTCTTGGTGCAGGGCACGCGCCAAGGATATTTCAATAAAAAAAAGGAGAAAATCAATTAATCAGCTGCATTTGTGCACGCTTGGGCTTCGGTGTTGACCTTTGGTCTCGTCTGATGATTGTCGGCGCTTCTATGGCTGCGAATGTGTCATTTGATTTGCTTATTTAACAAATTGCTTTCTATTTCTCTTTACCCACACATACACACACACACTTATACACATAGATTGATTGTGTGCTTGTGTGTCTGTGTGACTGAGTAAGTGTAACTGTGTGTGCGTGTGTGTGTGTATGCGATTACAATTGAAATTTGTCAGCTCAAAGGCTTCGCGCCGTCAAGTAGGCAACAGAAACGTGCGGAGGCCCACACAGAGCCACATATCATAAATGTGTCAACGACAGGAACACAAATATTAACAATAATAAATTTTGTTTTTCATCTGGTAACTCAACGTTCCCACCCCCACCCCCACCCCCAGCCACACCTCACTCACCTCATACACGCAAACGCACACGCACGCCAAATCCACCTGACCCTTGCCTCAACACACGCACCAAGCAAAAGCTCCAAAAAATATGCCAAAAAAAAAGAAAAAAAAAAGAAAAAAAAATGAAAAGAAATAAAAAAAAAATTGTCATTGTTGCCGCTTGGGACTTGCAGCAGCTGACAATATCATCAGTCAGCAAAGCCAGCGATAAACTTGTCTCTCTTCGCTTGATTTACAAAGCGTTTCTGTCTTTTTTTTTTGTGTGTGCTTTGCCCACTCAAAACGCACGGATGGCCAACAAAAAGAAATGCACAAAAAAGTAAACAATAAAAAAGCAGAAAACAAAAACAAAACCAAAAACAATAACAAAAACAAAAACAAAAACGAAAAGCTGCCCCCAACAAAACAAAGCCAGACACAAAATATTTTTAGAGGCGTGCAGCAGACAAAAGCCGATGGGGCGGGGGGCAGGGACAGAGGGTAAAAACAAAGAGCGAAAGAGAGAGAGGGAGAGAGGGACAGAGAGAGGGAGAGAGAGATGATATTAGTGCTAAAAAAAGTTATAAGCTTTATGCATTTAATAACAATGAATAAAACAATAAACCGCAACTAAAATTGTATTTATTATGAAAAAAAAATAAATAAAAAAATAAATAAATAAAAAAATAAATAATAATAAAAAACTCAAATAATATTTAAATTTCCATTAAGAAAATCTAAATATTATGTTAGTGGAAAAAATGAGTGAAAGAGGGAAATGGGAAACTAAGGCCCATCCTTTCATTAAAGTCAACAGTTAAATTTAAAATAATTATTTTCATTAAAAAATTATCGGACATTTTTGATTGATTTAAAAAAGTGACAATAAATGTTAAAATAAATACTCTTAAGCTAATTTTAAATACGAATCATAAATTAAAACCAATCATTTATTAAAAAAAAGGGAGAAGGTAAAAAAGTAATCTTAATATAAAATTTTTTAAAATAAATATCTTAAATTAAATTAAAAAAAAATGTTAAGTGTAAATTAAGTTTTAAATAAATATTAATTGTAAATGAAATTTAAATTATTGTTAAATTTGTAAATTAAATTAAAAATAATTGTACAAAAAAATATTAAATGTAAATTAAATTTTAAATAAATAATTTTTGTGAATAAAATTTTAAATAAATATTAAATGCAAATTAAATATTAAATTATTGTAAAATAAATATAATATTATTTTTAAATTAAATTATAAATAATTGTAAAGTAAATATTAATTGTAAATTAAATTTTGAATTATTGTATAATAAATATAACATTACCTGTAGATTAAATTATAAATAATTGTAAAATCCACCTGAAATTGGAAAAATAAATTTTAAATTATTATTAAAATAAATATTGATTGTAAATTAAATAATAAATAATTGTAAAATAAATATTACTTGAAAAAAAAAGAAATTAAATTAATTTTAAAATAAATATTGATTGTAAATTAAATAAATAATGGGAAAATAAATATTAATTGTAAACATTATTATAAAAATTAAATATTTTTCAGTAAAAACTAATTGCCTCTTACCAAGACAAAAAACAAATTACAAAAAATAAAAAAAATATATTTATAATAATAATAAAAATTAAAATAATTTTAATAGTAATAATATCAAAATAAATTATAATATTATTATATTTACTACAATTTAAAAAAAAATAAACGAAATTAATTATTAAAAATAAGTTATAAAAATAAAAAAATTATAAAAAAAATTAATAAAAATTTTATAATTAACAAGGCCCAATTCAATTTATTATTTATTTTTACGAAAAACAACTTAAGTATTTTTTTAAAAATTTTCATTTAATTATTTTAAGATTTACCACAGAAAGTAAAGGGTGAAAGGTGAAAGAAGAAGGAGAAGAGGCGAAGAGAATAAGAAACTTTCCCGTCTCTTATTTTTCAAGAATTTTGTAAATATTTCTAAGAAAGTCCTCAAAGGATTTTATTTAATAAATGCAAATGATATTTCAAAATAAAACCACAGAGCAAACTTTGAAACGAGCTCAGTCGATGGAGTTTCCCGGAAAATCCCGGAAAATACTGATACTGAAAGGGTAACCCTTTGATATGAGTTCAGCGGAAAATGGAAATTAAAAATCACATATGAATAATTTCCACGAATATCCAATGAGAAGAGGAAAAAGGATAAATTCGGATTTAATTTTTTTTAAAGGATTAAAAATATTTGAAGCAATCGAGAATCGATAATTATCGATTCTTTTGATTTTGTCGATCATTTGGAAACTGTGGAGTCTAAATTAATGGAAATTGAAGTCTAGTGCTTAAAATGTTTAGGCTTAAGGATGCAGGATGAATCCTGTTTATGGGAAATATTTTTTTAGAATTTTAATGAGCGAAGGTTTTGCCATTCGCATTTTTAGAGTTCGCTGCGCGTTAAGCTATATTAAAAACTTTATTAGTTTCCTCGTCCTGTGCTTGTTTTTACTCACACACACACACACGCACACACACACAGACACACCACTTATGACGCACTTAAATGTACCCTTTGTTCCGATTTTAAATGGTTTCTCGGAATAATTGAGGACGAAGCCCCAAAAGAGATGTGAATAAAATTATAATTTCTATTCCTGCACTTTGAGCGCGCAAAAGGAAGACAGGAGCAGAATGCAGACAGGATCTTTGAGCGCATCTACCTTTCCCGCTTCCACCCAGTTTTACCCGCTTCCACCCACTTCCACCCGCGTCCACCCGCTTCCACCCGCTTCCACCCGCTTCCACCCGCTTCCACCCGCTTCCACCCGCTTCCACCCGCTTCCACCCGCTTCCACCCGCTTCCACCCGCTTCCACCCGCTTCCACCCGCTTCCACCCGCTTCCACCCGCTTCCACCCGCTTCCGCCCGCTTTCACCCGCTTCTCTCCACTTTTTCCTGTGCTCTGTGGGTGTACCTTTATCTTTACCCAGACGAGCTCATCCTTTGGCTGCGCATCCTTTTTGTGGGCATATGTGGAAAATAAAACTTAAGCAACTGTTGGAAAACTGCTGCGGAAAATGAAGTCTACAAACTGCGCTGCAGTTCAAGTCCTTTAAATTCGGAATTCCTTCTTTTTATCAGCTTGAGTAGTATGAGTGTGAGTGTGAGTGTGTGCGTGTGTGTGTGTGTGTGTGTGTGAGGCCTTATTTAGGATCAAAGTGTATGTCATTTATATTAAATCCATGAAAATTTGTACTCCTCTCTTGACATTTAATATCTTAAGTACTTTTATTTATTCCGTTGACTGATGAATTTTATTGAATGTGTGACAAAGTTCAGCCCTGCCCCTGGGAGACTCCTTTCTTCAAAGTGTGTGAGTGGCTGGGATGTTGGGGATGTTATCCTTAAGGATAAATACAAGAATCGAGATGAATCAAATCATTTTTACAAACAAGTCAAATTCTAAGCCAGTAAAACTCATCACAAACATGGACATTCCTTTTCTCCCCCCTCTCCTTCCTTTATCCTTTCTCTTTCTTTATGCTCGCTCCTTTTTCTTGCCCATTTTCATTTCCATTTCCATGCCCACATTTCATTCACAGTTTCAGTCACATTTTCATTCACATTTTCATTCACATTTTCATTCACATTTCCATTCACATTTCCATTCGAATTTTCCTTTCCACTTCATCCTTTCCAATCACTCACATTGATCAAGCCTTGAGGGTGAGCAGGAACACCTTTTTTTTTTCCTTATTTATTCCTTATTTTTTTTATTTAAATTAATTTCGAGGGTTTGAGTGTTATTTGTTTGTTTTGATATCCTGAAAAACAATTCAATTTAAAGTGTAAATATTTTGCTTCGTTCTCTTTCTCGCCCCTCCCAGCTATAATTCAATTCATCCCAAGTCACTCCCAGTTACTCCCAGTGACTCCCAGTCACTCCAAGTCACTCCCAGTTACTTCTAGTGACTCCCAGTGACTCCCAGTGACTCCCAGCGACTCCCAGTCACTCCCAGTCACCGTTGCCTATGGTCGCCCTAGAGAGTCGCCGCGTGGCAGAGTCTCAGCCAGTTAGTAAATCGAGAAGTGACTGAAGACTGACGAATATCGAGGGGCGGGTGGCGACGGGGTGAGAGGTGAGAGTTGAGAGTTGGAATACCCTTACCAGTGTCAGCATTAGCTTAAATTCATTATCAGGACAGCTCCTGCCATTACATGTGACACATCTGCGACGTGCCGTGTCCACATATCAGGACCTCAATTATGAGCCTAAGTGTCGTTAAAGCCGCTACGGCGCTTAAAATCCAATCAATAACTTTTCCTCCTTCCCTTCTTTGCTTTTCCCTAACTTTTTTCTTTTTTATTTTTTATTTGCTTTTTTATTTTTTATATATATATTTTTTTTATTATTTTTCTTCATTTTTTTTTTTATCACCCGAAGACGTGCGTGGCATGAGGAATGCGAGGAATCGCATGCCGCTTTTGACTGCCACACAACCACAGACATGAGCATGGACACAGTTACACCCACACACAGTTACAGTCACACCCACACACAGTCACAGTCACACCCACACACAACCAGTCACACACATACACATTAAGTTAGAGCTATGGCGTATAGGGAAATGCCGCTATGCGGCGCCATTAGATATGCAAAGGCAGTCGGCAAGCCATCAGCAGCCCCTGGGAAGATGCTCTGATCACACATTACAACTCAACTGAGCTCGGCGCAACTCAACTGACATTCAATAAACATTTCAAACGTTCAATTATTTTTCAATTGCATCGATTTGCGTCGGGCATTGAGCACTGAGCACTGAGCACTGAGGATTGAGGATTGAGGATTGAGCGCGTTGAACGCGCTGAGCAGTTGTCGCCAGGACACACAATGAAGAAGAGTCCTGCCCCAGCAAAATGACAGCGAGACATTGGATAATGTGTTCAGAGACATAGAGACGTTTGGTTAATGGAGAGTCTGGTATTTAAGTCTAATGGGCGGGCAGGCAAGGGGCGGGGTAAGGGTTAAGGGAATGCCAGTGAAACATGTTCATGTTCCTGTTGCTTCTCCTGCTGCTCCTTCTGCTGCTCCTTCTGTATCTGCTTCTGCTTCTGATACTACTCCTGCTTCTGCTCCTGCCGCAGGCTGATTTTCAATGTCTGTCAATTTCGCCTAATTTAACGCACATGACCTCACACAATTAGAGGCAACGTTAGCCGGAAGTTATACTGTAATTGTTGCACTGAGTCGCGTGTGTAACACACACTCACACACACACGCTCGTTTTATACTCCCAATTGAATTGCCTTGCTTCGCATTAAAGCCTTCTGCATCACTTACCGAAGCGCCATATCCTCTGGCATTTACACGACACATCGCTGCGGTTTGCCTAGTATGTGTAGGTGTGTGTGTGTGCATGTGTGTGTGGGTGTGTGTGGGTGTATATATGTAGATATAGGAAATGCTGTCTTGACAGCACACCATCGCCACCGCTGGCTGCTATTCCCTTTTCTCTTACCACACCACTCCCCGAACAGGCAGGAGCAGCTGTCATGGAAACTGTGCGTTTAGCCGCAAAAACCAAAATCATTTCGACTTCGGAATCCTGCGCGATAATCCTTTCAATTCACTTCAGAATTTTTTGGTTAGTTTGACTATCTCCTTCTATAAGATGTTATTATGGTTTCGCAAAATGTAATATTACACACACACGCACACACACGCACACACACGCACACACACACACGCACACACACTCATGACTTGTATGTCTTTTGGTTGTCATGGGGCTGGCCAGGAAGCTTTTAAGCAGCTTTCCCGCATAAATGTTTAAGATCCTGATTTAAGCTGATATTCAATTTGGGAATTATTAAATAGCCTCACATTTTCTGGCCTATTCAATTTGTGCCTTTTAAATGTCATTTTCTCGGAAACGAAATGCCTGCCAGATAAATAAATCATAAACTTGTTGCAATAAATCTTTCCCACTCGTCGCCTCTGTCCCAGCCCCCGCACTGCCTCTGTCTCCCTCACACACACAAGCAACAAGGGGGAGGGGGGGGAAAAAAAATGAAGAATAAATAAAATCGTAAACGGCTTAGGTTAATCAACATATGTTAAAATATGAAAGCGGACACACACACACGCACACATACGCACACAGGGAATGCAGGCAGACCGAGGAGGAAATATAAATTGAAACATGACACACACACACACACACACACAATATAAATGACAAATAATATAACCTTAAAAAAAGAATAAGTTCATGTGTGTGTGTGTGTGTGTGTGCGTGTGTGTGTGTGGCATAAATCTAACAAAGAAGCGGTTAAAAATGTACAAAAATAAAGCCAAGCCAAAAAATGTCACGGCAAATGCCCGACTAGCCGATATTATGTTTTATTTTTCAGATAATCCAAATGACAAAAAATGAAGTAATTTCTATTTTTAAACAATTTGTTCAAAATGTTTATAAATAAAGCCAAAACCATGGGAAACGCATAAATTATTTGGATGGGCAAAAATCAGATTGTCAGCGCCGAACGCGCAGCGACTTGGAGGTCCCCCGCCCCGAGTGCATACAACCCTTGAACCCTTCTAATTGGTGCAGGGTATGCATCACAAAAAAAAAAAACAGAAAGAGAAAGAGTGAAAAAATAGAGGAGGAGGAGGAGGGGGAGGTGGAGGAGGAGGAGGAAAACTCCAATGGTAAAACAAAAAGAGCAGCCGAGAGATAACCAAACGGTTTATGAGCACTCAAAAAGGGCTTAAATATATTTGCACATGGAATTGCCAAGTGTATAAAAATGGAGCCACGTTGTTATTTTGGACAAATAAATCGGAGGGCGGGTCGCAGTGTGGGCGGGCTCCACTGGTTGCAGGGTCTATAAAAAACGAGACAAGAAAAAAAAAAACTGTTTCTACTATCGCAACATTTGATGATTTATTACACATACGCCAAGTGTCCGTCGGTGGAAACTATTACCAACAGTCGACTGTGTCCAGGTGTATCTCTTTCTCTCTCTGTGTGTGTGTGTGTGTGCGTTTGTTGTCTGTTTCGTGCTTAAAAGTTGGCTAGTTGGTAGCAATAGCCATAAATAAGGGCCAGGAAAAACTTTAGCTATAAATAATTAAGACAAAATCACAGCAGGAGATGAAAATTCAGTGCCCAAAATGGCAAGGAGAGCAGAAGGGATTGACAATGGGAGTGGGCAATGGGAATCAAAATGAAAATGAAAATGTAAATGTAAAAGAAAATGGCCATGGCAATGGAAAATGCAAAGGCAAAAGCAAATGAAAAGCGGGCGCGATTTTCATTCATAAAAACAAGCTTAAAATGCGATCCACAGCTGGGGGAAAAGTCAGGCAAAGACAAAATGGCTGCAAAGAACAGTTGCGCGCCAACGGAAGCGTGAGAGAGTGTGTGAGGGAAATAGAGAGAGTGTGTGAGGGAGACAGACAGATAGAGAGAGAGAGAGAGCGTGAGAGAGCGTTTGCAGCGCTGCAGCGTCAACAAGTTTCTCAGATCAGCTGTTCGTGTGGATGGCAAGTGATTACTTCGTGTGGCATACACCAGTTGCGCCTTGTTTACCCTTGGAACAGCTGTTCCACTGCTCAACGCCGCGTTCCGCCATTTGCCTATGCCAACCCTCACCAAACCCCCCCTATGGCAACCAGCCAGCCAGCCAAGCAGCCAAGCAGCCAACCAACCATCGGCGCGGCCAGGCAACAGTTGGGCGTGGGGGGGGGACGACACAAGAAGCCGCCGCGCTGTGCCACTCAATATCGCCCAACAGCTGGTCGAGCAGCTATTCAGCATTTCAGTTGGCTTTCCATTGTGGCGCCGCAAGCACGTGTCTCGGCATCGCAACGCCCTGGACTTGGTACCCAGTACCCAGTACTCAGTCTAGTTTTGAGTCTCTGAGTCTCTGAGTTTCTGAGTCTGTGAGAGTTTTGAGTTTTTGAATTTCAGAATTTTTCAAAATATTTTTCTGCCTTTGATTTGGCCTGTGTTTCTGACTCGGTGTGTCCTTCGGACTCCTTGTGCGTGTTTTTATTCAAATAATTGAAATATACATTTTTTTTTTTTGGTGGAAAGTTATGAGAAACATAATTACTATGAAATCCGAGAAATATTTGTAAGTTATGCAGTGGAAATATCTGAGAAAATTTTGCTTGCTGCGCTCATCTGCTGTTGACATAGAAATGAAATGATTTTCCAGCAGCGAGTGGAATAAATGCAACCGGCGTCTTGACTTTAATTAAAATCCTGTAAGTGCCGTCTCGCTGCCAGCCAGCGCGTTGACAACTGAAGGCGTGGCTGAGCCAAGGCTTTTTTTTTTGGACTGGTTAAGCGGCTTTATCTTCATCAAGGACATTTCATCAGCCTAAGGTAAGTTCTGGTTAACCAGGTTTTCCATTAAAAATAATAATAAAAAAAAAGCGTAGAAAATAAATAAAATACCAAGAAGAAAATAACGGGAAAAATGTAATATAAAAGTTTGCCCAAGTTTATTAAGTCGCCTTAATGGGGATTAGTGGCACTCGAAAATCTATTGAAATGGGTCCTTCAGTGTGCAGAAACTAAGTTTAAAATTGGATTATTAATTTTGTGTTTGCTCGAGATTTAGTAAGTTGCCTGTTTAGCTATTAGTCAACATTATACACCCAGTACACACACACACACCCAGTACACACACACACACACACACGGGATACAATGTATACAATATCATGGCCGTTCAAGTGACCAGACATTAGGGCCAACGCCAAGGTCTAGGATATGGATAGCTGTCCAAATGTCTGCGCGGAGCTGCTGAAGGTCATGGCAGTTGGTGGTATAAAATAAACTTTATTTCATAGTTTATTGTCCTCTTCTGAGTCAACATCAAAAACTGGAATACTAATAGTTTTCCTTTTCGGTTAGCTAACGACGATAATTCGCAGAGAAGGAAGAAAGGAAGGCAGAAAGCAAACTTTAATCCTTAATCAATATGAAAACTCAAAGTCATAAATGCTGTGCAGTCTGTCCCTTTCTTGGGCAGGGTATCCGTTAGTCGCTCAAGCTGAGGCCATACCGTTTTTACCTGCCTCATACCACTCGAGCTTTGAGGTCCTATCGTTTGCTAGGCTCTTGTGTCGGGTTTATTACGCGTTTGTTGCTCGCTACTTTTTACAGGATCCTTGCACTCGATGCGCCACTTGTACTTATCTATTCTTATAGCCCGACAATATGGTCCATTCATGGACGATTATAATACCGCCGGCCACACACACACACAGGCAGAGAGGCGTATCTACAGGCAGACGTACAGGCACAACCACAGGCAGAGGTGGGGGCACATCCACAGACAGAGGAAGGGGCACATATACAGGCACACATACGGGCACATATACACCCATACTTACATAGACATCCACACTTGGCTTTTTATGATCGATGTGGCCACAAAAGTGCAATCGAAGCGCCGCAGGACCTCTCATTCGCAACTAGCGACTTGGGTGTAGTTTTGTGCGCAAAGTGTAAATGAAATTTATGTGTATCCATAAAATATATTTTTATAGACAATAACAGCTGCATCAGATATCAGAAACAATAAAGACAACTCAAATCATGTGAGCAGTTGTTCGAAACTCATAAAAATCATTTTTTTAGTTTTCCACGAAGTCAGAAGAAAGCGCAGGAAAAACTTCCATTAAATTGAAAGGAATAAAATTCTGAACAATTCTCAAGAAAATGTCAATGTTTTACCAAGTGAGAAGTGAAAGTCGAGCAGAGAAAGAAGACGAAGAATAAGCAGAAAAAGGAGGAGGAAGAAGAAGAAGTACTGAGAAATAAATGCAAACATTTCGAACTAAAAAATAAAAATTTTCTTCATAAAGAACATAAAGTAGACAAAAAGCCACAAACCACCTCAAAAAATATGTATATTTTTGGAGAATAAACGTGAAACTTCAGCATTTCCACAATTCAACATTTCCACATTTTCACATTTCCACATTTTCACATTTCCACTGCTCGTAGATACTATCTATGCGGCTTTTTGGACTGCCTGCTGCTTGTTTTTTTTTTATGGCCACACAACAAAACTCGAGAATGGAGTTGAGCAATTTGTTTGTCTACAGTAAAGCAAAAGGAGAACTAACCAAGTAACAGACGGACAGACAGAACAGACAGACGGAACAGACAGACAGGACAGACAGACAGACAGGACAGGATAGGACACAATGCACGCAAGGTTCGCTTTCCAAAATATTTCTGTCCGGCTTTTTGCATTGAGATGGCACAAAGTTTTCTAATTTCCCTGAAGGAAATTGCCACCCGAGTTAGTGCAAGCCTTTCTTGTCCTTAAACATCCCTATCTCCTATCCACTCCCCACTCACCACTCTCTCTCTCTCTCATTCACATACATGTACTTCTTTTCATTTCATATTTCGCCCACTTTGCTCCCGAGCAACGAGTGTGGCGTCTTATTTATGCAAACAAACAAAACTTCTGCCAATAAAGGCCACAATGCATAAACATTTCAATTTTAGTGCCATGAACTTGTACCAAATACCCAACTGCCCAATCGCCCAACCGCCCAACCGCCCAACTGCCCAACCGACCAGAAGCAACAGATTTTGATACTGAAAGCATATCTGACATATCTGACAGATCTATGAGCAGATTCTGTGTATTTTGTATCTTGTGCTCCTTTCAACATGCACACAAATTCGCACAGCTGTCAAAAATTGTAGTGGAAGCCTGTTAGTTTTAATTGCGTTTGCTGACACATTTAGATGGGCGTCATAATACCGAAAGAATTACAATTTAAAGTAATTTCAAGCTGCCCGACTTGGCCATACCCTGCGTTGGCTTCAGATGCGCAATTCAGTGGAAACTCCTCTTAATTGAGTGCAAACGCAGCTCCACATCAATTTTTATAGCAAGAGTTGCGCTTCTTCTTTCCTCAGCGCGTTAAGCCGCTGATGGGGTAAATGAGCAATAGATGGCGCTGCGGCGATCGCAAACTCAAAAGCTGAACAAGATTTATGGTGAGTTTGAACATCGTTTGACGGGTTAACAGAATATGTTAACAGAACCAGCAGCGACTTGAACAGAATTTGAATATAATTTACTGTTAATGTTAAGCGTGTAATCTTATAAGTAATAATTGAACTTTAATTAACTTCTCCTGTCAACGAACTGTAAAAGAAGAAGCATTTTATGGATTCACTTTCTGTGAACTCTTCCTAGAGCTCAGGGCAAAAGGAGAAGCTATTAAGTGTCATTAAACTTGTCAATCCTAAGAACCCCTGCCATGATTATAGGGTATAGGAATAGCTATAGCCGCACTTACATTCTAATGGGACAACCTCTTTGTTTGTGTTTACAATTTTGACCACAGGGTATAAGGTCAAATATTAAGTGTGTCTATAAGGTTTTTGTGCTCCATTGTTTGCTTTCAGTATTTGTCTATGGCATTCGTCATTGCAATTCAACAACCCAGAGTCAAGTGTCAAAAGCTTATGCGTTATTGCAGAGTCGTGACTTTGACTTTCACCCAGCCCCAGCCCAAGTTGAAGACCAGACCCCAGCCCATGCTCAAGACCAACCCCAAGTCTTAGAGTTGAGCTATGGTCCATTTCTGAAGAATTGTCGCTGAGAAGCCGAGCCAATTAATTTTTGCAACTGCCAATGAGACAGTAATTGTATATTGTGGTCTGGCCACAATTGATCTCTTCTTTCTGTCTCTCCAAGGCAAATGCCGAAGGTCCTTGTCTATGTGTGACCGCAAGTTGGTCGTTCAGCGCTTGCCAGGCTGTGGCTTTGCCCTTGGGTTGCGGATGAGAACAAGACTTTGAATTTGTACTGGGATTGGTATCCGGATTGGAATGGGGATCCAGATTGGAATGGGGTTCCAGATTGGAATTGGTATCCGGATTGGAATGGGGTTCCAGATTGGAATGGGGATCCGGATTGGAATTGGGATCCGGTCAAGTTGCGCTTGGTGTCATCTAAGACTGTGGCTTGAGCCTTTGAAGAGCAGTGAATTCTTAAAGCGAAGCTTTGCATAATTCGTGGTTGTTGTCATGGTTTTTCAGGATGTTTCTTAAATTTCAATAGAACCGCCGATTCGGTCAACGTTTTGTATCAAGGATTCCGAATTTGTTGTTGCCTCCTTGTTGCATAATCGTCTAATACGCAGTGGCTTTTCGTGGAAGCATAATGCCCTTCAGTATGGCTTCGTTTATTTGGCTTTTGATTGCGCTTAGCGAACAAATGAGAATTTTGCCTAAGGTTGCGTATACGCCACATGTGTCGCCTTTAATTTTATTCTTTCCCTTTCATTTTTTTGGGTTCTTTCCTTCTGCCTGCCTTGGCTTGGCTTGGTTTGGGGCTTGGGGTTGGGGTTTGGGGTTTGGGGTTTGGGGTTGGGGTTAGGTTTTTGGTTTTTGGTTAATGTGCGAAGATGCATCATAAAATTGCCAAATTTTCAACAAGAAGTAAAACATTTTACAAGCTGTAAAAAAAAAGTTAAACAAAAAAAAAATGAAGAAAAAAAAAGTTGGGAAAACTTTTTGTTTACCATGAAAATTGCGTATATATAGCATTTGGGGCATGTCGCCATGTGTGGGCATGGCCATAGGTGTGGACGTAGGCGTACGCGTAGGTATGAGCATGGGCATGGGCATGAGCATGGGCATGGGCATGGGCATGGTCGTGGGCGTGGGCGTGAAAGGCGTGCCTTAAGTGATAATCCCAGCGTGTACCTTAAGATTGAAGCCAAATGGGTACTGTAAATAAATGGCTATAGCCTTAGCCCCAACATTAAGGTCCTTTTCACTTTCAAATGAGCCACATAAAGTGTTTGTCTAGCCGGCCCTCAAAATAAATTCAAATGACTCTCCAAATGGTATACAATTTTTCAATAGGATCCTGAGAGCGAACAACGAACAAATTTCAATACCAAAAACCTATAACAATATGGAACTCAAGTGGCATGCCACAAGATTTATATGGGTGCGGTTGACAAAAATGTTGCCAGGTTGGGCCGCATCCTCACGCTTCCATCCGCACGCCCAATATCGCCCACAATTTGGCGACTGATAAAAGTCCACGTGACACGACACGAAACAGTTGTAACAAAGTTGTAAGCGCCCCTTTCGGTTTTTGCATATATGGCAGGATAGGTCCTTAAATGGATCAATATTTCATTTTGCCATGCTTATGGTTTTCCCATTGGCGGTTCCACTATCAACAGAGTCCCCCAGAGTGCCACAATGTAGGCCCAGGCGAGGTCCTTGCGGGGTCCTTGCGAGGTTCGGTCGCGTTAAAGTAGTTGAAATAAATCAGTGGTTGTAGAGCGTAGACCATAACAAAGAACGAGAAAAAGAAAGAGAGCGAGAGAGAGAGACAGAGAGAGAGCGCAGAGTGGAAGCAGGAGAGATATACGAGGAGAGTGAGAGAAGGACAAAGTGAAGGAGAGGGAGGGTGGGGGGCAAGTGAAAGCGAGAACCAAAACAGATAAGTGTATGGGCAGCGGATCTATGTAACATATGCGTCTGCAACAACAAGAGCAACAAACATATACACATAAGCACGAGCACACACACACACACACACACACACACACACACATACGCATACACACTTACGCACACACACATACGAAATCTCTTACGTATGCATTATATTTTGTGTAATAACCAACTGCAAGGTCAACGCGAGGTACCGTCAGGCGTCCGAGTCCTGCGCTCATCACGTCCCCATCACCGGCGCACGGCCCCCCAAAGTGGATATGTATGAGTGGAAGTGTATCCATATAACATATTATATCAGTATTCAAGCTCCTACCATTCCCGCACCACAACATTCCGTTCACCCAGCATCCAAGCATGCGAGGAACTCACCCCCACCCCATCACTCGGCCAACCCCCAACCCCCAACCCCCAACCCCATCTGGCAGCCTCTCATGTACCATGTACCCCATCCACCAATCCCATGCACCAACCCCTTATTCTTCAGCCCACCTTCAGCTTGCCACTTGCCTCATGCCTTGAGCGTGGCGCCACCAATTGTTGCAGAAGGCAATAGCATTGCATAAATCTAGGCGAATATTATGCATACGCAATGTGGCGCCAGCGAAATTCTCATGAAACAATCTGTCACTAAATGCTATGAGAGCCAAGCGAAATGCGAGAGAGAGAGAGAGAGAGAGCGAGATGGCTATATGGCGAGGTGGCAGACAGGGACGGAAAATGAAAGCTCGTGCAGCTGAAATGCATCCATAAATGATGATTATTTCATTTAATGATATTTATGATAAGTTTCGCAGGAAGTGTGAAAGGATTGGTGGGCGGCTGATGCGATGGGATGCGGTAAATGATATGAGATTTAATGCACTTTGCCAGAAGAAGGAAGGATCAGATTATCGAAACGGCGTGCGGGGTAAGGGACGTTCCCAAGTCTTACGTCTAATTACAGATGATTTTTGATGCAAAATCATGAGTTATTCATGGAAATCTGACTTACAGGCAAATTAAGGACATCCAAAGGATTGACTATAATTATGGTTGTTAAAGTGTTTAGGATATTTAAATTTCATTTGCCTAGCAGCAAAAGGACTGGCAGGAAAATGCCAATCGTTTTTAAAATCAATTATTTCAAATTTATTATTCATCTTTTAATTCATTTTTTTTATTCATTTTTTATAATCACTTTTTTAATTCATTTTTTCTTATTCATTTTTTGTAATCACTTTTTTAATTCATTTTTGTTTCATTCATTTTTTTTTTATTTACTTTATTAGTTTTTTAATTTATTTCTATTATTTACTTCTATTCATTTTTCTATTCATTTTTTTTATTCATTTTTTATTCATTTTTGTTTTTTATTTTGTTTTATTCATTTGTTTTATTTCTTTTTTTAATTCATTTTTTTTATTCATTTTTTTATTCACTTTTTTCTATTCATTTTTTTATTCACTTTTTTCTATTCATTTTTTTAAATTCATTTTTTATTTATTTTTTTTTTGAATTCATTTCCTGTGAAATCTCAACATATGTTTCTGCTGTCGCAAGGACTTAAAGTCTTAGGAGGGGATTAAGTTTGCTTTGCCTATCAAGCTGAAGGCATTAAACTTGGAAATCGCTTATAGCTGCTTAGAAGATATATGTCCCATCCAGCAGCAAACCCTTATTAGTCAGTCGTTCAGTCAGTCGCCGACCCAAACACTTTAGGGCCGGGACATTAAACAAAGTGCACTAGACCATTACATGGCAAAAGGCGTGCGTGGGGTCTTTAAGCTCAAGTGCTTTGTTTACTTGGCCAGCGAGAGCAGAACAAGGCTCAGACCAGAGCGGAGTAGAGCAGAGCAGAGCAGAAGCAGAGCTAGAGCAGAGCCAGAGCAGAGGCAAAGCAGAAGCAGAGCAGAACAGATGCAGAACAGAAGCAGAACAGAGGTGAAGTGAAGTGAAGAGAACTGAATAGAATAGAACAGAACAGAACAGAACAGAAAAGAATAGAATAGAAAATAAAATAGAATGGAATGGAATGGAAGGGAAAAGAATAGAAAGGAATAGTACGGAATATTTTCAAACAGAAGAGAATAGAACCAAACAACGGATTCCAGACAGACAAACAGGCAGAGAGATGGACAGGGAGATGGGCAGATAGATGGGCGGACAGGGAGGGCGGAGAGACAAACGGAAAGACTGACAGACAGATAGGCGGAAAGACGGAAGGACTGACAGACGTTGCACTGCTAAAATAAGCAATGGCCGTGGCAATGGCAATGGCAATGGGAATGGGAATGGAGGTGGAAATGGGAATGGGAGTGGCAGTGGCAGTGGCAGTGGCAGTGGCAGTGGCAGTGGCAGTGGCAGTGGCAGTGGCAGTGGCAATGGTCAAAAGCACCAACATCAACATCCAACATCCCACAGCTAACAGCTAACAGCGAGCGAGTAGCAACAACAACCGCAACAATAACACCAGCTGCAACAACAACAACAACAACAACAACAACTAGCAGAAGCAACAACAAGAGGCAACAGCACGCAGCAATGGGGCAAATAGACAAAAGATGCGACAGACGGCCCTTAAAAGATTATAAAGAATAAAATCGTAAGTGGATGGGCAGGACGCAGATCTGTCTAGGAATGGGCGTGGAAATGGATGTGGATAGGGGTATGGGCGTGGTCGGGGATTGGGGTGTGAATGTAAGAAAGTGAATGCGAACGCGAATGCGAATGCGACTGTGACAGCGACTGCGACTGCGACGGTGACTGCGACGGCGACGGCGACGGCGACTGGGACAGCGACAGCGACAGCGAACAGGATTGTGCAGGACATTCGCTTGTTATTTTGCGAATACTGAGCAATTTTTGATTGGAATAAGTAAAAGGAATATTCCACTTGATGCTGCGCTTAGTTTCATTATTTGTCTCAGAATTTCTGTGCATTGAGCTTAATTTTTGTGTCACAGAAAAATCACGCCAAGAGGCGTTCACTTTGAGGGGGAAGTGAACGCCCAAAGGATATGCTCTAAAATAACAGAAGCTATATAAGTAAATTTATAAGAGTAGGAGTACCCACACACACACACACACACACACATGACTGCAGATGTTCAGCCTTGTTTTGGGCCAAGTAAACAAACATTTATATGACCCACCTGTGCCCTAAGCCCACTGCCTTTTATTATACCCTTTATAAGGCATTATAATGTGTACAGGGTATAAAAGAGAAAGGCAGTTAGTTGGCCATCAACTGAGTCTGAGGCGTGTTGTGTTATATATGTTATTTTCTTGATAGCTAACCACACACATACACACACACACACACACACACACACACATACACATATTTAAACATTTATTCATACACAAAACACACACACACTCACATTCAGTCACTCATTGAGACTCACATGCACAGACTAACACTTATTCACACACTCACACACACTCATACTTACTCCTATTGTAGACACTCACACACACACAGACATAAACTGAAATCGTCGTGTGTATTGTCAGCACTTGGCACTTGCTTGACTTATGAGGTTTTTGGCTTAGATGTCGCTGGCACGTACTTTATAGATGTATTATCGGAACGAGTATTTGGGGATATATTCGCCGTATTCTTGGGATGATTCTTGATTTACATATACACACGTATAAGCACACTCACACACACACATACACACAGCTAGATACTACTGCTGTTTGTTGCTTGAACAATTTCTTTTCTCAAGACACTCGCAATTTTTCAAAATTGTTGCGCTGCTCCTTTTTGCTTACAAGCCACAGGACAGAACGGCGAATGTCTAAATGTGAATGCAAAAGCAGAAGGAGTGAGTCGGTGGAGATTGGTAGGGTGATGGGGTGGGGGAGGGGGAGGGGGTGTAGAACAAAGGATAGTCAATAGAATGAAATCCTAAAATTGCATTTTATCAACCGAGACAAACATCAAGTGCACATGCAGGACGACAACTTGGAGACAAGTAACAATCCACGTGGAGACACGCAAGGATTAGAGAAGTGCAAGAAAAACTTGTCGGTGGTGGGGGGGGAGGGAGGATAGCTGAGCGAAGCCTGACCCTTGCCAAGTGACTTGGTATTCTATAACAAACTGTGACTCAAGCTGACACTGACTATGACAGTGACTTGAAGTACAACTGTGACTGCAAATGTGACTGTGACTCCAACCATAACTGAGACTGTGACCACAAGTCTGACTGCAACTATTGTGGTCATTGTTACTGTGAACTGCGACGCTTACTGTGGCTGTGACTGTTACTGTGGCTATGGCTGTGACTGTGGCTGTGGCTGTGACTGAGACTGTTACTGTAGCTGTGACTATGACTGTGTCTTGAACTGCGACGGTTACTGTGGCTGTTACTGTTACTGTGACTGTGATTGTCACTGTTACTGGGACTGTTACTATTACTGAGACTGTGACTGAGACTGAGACTGAGACTAAGACTGAAACTGTTACGGTTACTGTTACTGTTACTGTTACTGTTACTGTCACTGTTACTGTAACTGTTACTGTTACTGTTACTGTTACTGTTACTGTTACTGTTACTGTTACTGTTACTGTTACTGTTACTGTTACTGTTACTGTTACTGTTACTGTTACTGTTACTGTTACTGTTACTGTTACTGTTACTGTTACTGTTACTGTTACTGTTACTGTTACTGTTACTGTTACTGTTACTGTCACTGTTACTGTTACTGTTACTGTTACTGTTACTGTTACTGTTACTGTTACTGTTACTGTTACTGTTACTGTTACTGTTACTGTTACTGTTACTGTTACTGTTACTGTTACTGTTACTGTTACTTTTACTGTTAATGTTACTGTTATTGTCACTATTACTGTTACTGTTATTGTCACTATTACTGTTACTGTTACTGTTACTGTTACTGTGACTCGAACTGCGACGGTTAGTATGACTGTAACTGTTACTGTGGCTGCGACTGTGATTGAGACTGAGACTGTGACTGAAACTGTTACTGTGACAATGACTGCTACTGTTACTGTTACTGTGACTGTGGCTGTGACTGTTACTGTGGCAGTGATTGTTACTGTGGCTGTGACTAAAACTGTTACTGTGGCTGTGACTGCTACTGTTACTGTGACTGTGTCACCCTTTTCCATTTCCGCTCTGCATGATTTCTGATACATTTCACGACTTGTCGGAATGCAACTGCAGTGGAACTCAGGATAAACTGGGAGCAGGAGCAAATACAGGGAATATGGGGGAAGGGAGGGGTGAAGTGCTGAAGAGGGAGCAGAGGGAATGTCGCATAAATAGGAAGCTTTACGGGCTAAGGACATGCTTATTACCTGATGTTGACATTTCTTAACAGAACTGTCAGCAAACAGAAACGTGACGTCTTTGGTTTTGGTTTGCAAATCTTAAAAGGATTGCCAGCTGCTGCTCCTGTTACAGGATTCACTCGTACTTGGTAACTGCCTGTGAGCAGTTATTGAATTTTCTGGCCAAACAAAGCGTCGCAGCTGCTGCCGCCACCTCCGTAGCCGTCGCCATCGCCATTGCCATCGCTTTACCATTGTTAAAATATTTAAATTTAATCAAGGGACAGACCCGAGATAAGCCACGCCCCATGCACGCCCCCTGCACAGCCCATGAGGAGCAAAAATTTTCTGCTTCTCACCCGCGGACTATAAACATTTTGGTTCGTTCCTTGATGATGTTTCCTTTTCCTTTCCTTTTCTATACTTTTCCTCTCTCTCTTTCTCTATCTCCTTTTCTTTCTCTTTCTCTGTCTCCTTCTCTTTCTCTGTCTCCTTCTCTTTCTCTTGCTGTTTTCTTCTTCTTTTTTATTCGTTCTTTGCATTTTTGGTCTCAATTCAGTGGCTTGTCTTCTGTTGCTTGTTTGAGCTCCATTTGGAGCGGCCAAAAGCCCGCATATCATGTGAATTATCATCATTAGCCAATTCGACTCGGACCCCACATCCGCCTACGGCCGCGCCCACTGCCACGCCCACAGTTCTGCAATTGTTGCTCTGTCATCGAGCTGTTAGGGCGCACAAATTGCACTGAGATAAGGCAACAAATTTCTCAACTTTGGCCACATGCAACGCCGCCACGCTGAGGGTTGGATCAACGGTGGGGCGGAGGAGGGGAAGGGGGGGAGGGGTTCCCTCCACGCGTATGCGGATGCGGGTGCGGGTAGTTTGTGGGAATCCTTTCAGCTTTCACTGATTGCACTTGCTCATCCAACAGCTGTGGCCACAATTTATTAGGTCCCCTCCCGCAGCCGCGCCTGCTCCACCCACCCAGCCGCCCACATCGCTGGCCCCACTCTAAGTATCTGCAAAAGCCAAACTTGACGGTGGCACGTGAAAAATGCGCTCGCCACTTCGTAGCGCGTTTTCTTTCTATTTTTTGTTCTTTGATAAAAAGACTCTACGTGGAAATTCGACTAGTCCAACAGCCCACACACACACACACACTCGTGTACACTCGTACACACTTAGACACACTCACACACACTCGCTCACACAGTGCTTGGTACAGTAACAAACAGAGACACACAACAAAACCAACACGGAGACACACACACACAAACATATCAATATAACAACACTCACACACACTCACACACACACACACACACATATAGAATTTCCACAAACCGAGTGCGATATGTCAATGACCAAATTGTTAATGTGGCACATGAGGCAGCACTCAAAGCAGTCGACAGGCGGCAGGCGGCAGGCGGCAGGCGGCAGGCGGCAGGCGACAGGCAGCTGGCGGCAGGCAGAGACGTCGCCGTCAGTGGCAGCAGCGCAGTTACGAATGGCACTCACTTTTCCTTGAGCTTTCACCTGCCGCTTTCGTGATGACGATGACTGTGCTTGGCTCGGCCATAGATTTTCATGCTGAAAACTATGAAAAATTCGGTGCATTACGAGTAATGAAGGAAAATTGAATACGATTTTCCGCTTTGATCCTCGCACCGGGTTCCTTATTAGACGCCTGTCCTCCAGCGCTTGCGTAGGATAATTAAAGTTTCGTCTTGCAGATTCTTGACAGGACTTTTTCGCCTTCAACATTTTGGGCTTAAATTTGATGGTCTTTGGGTTACAAAGGTGCTCGGTGCTCGGGGCTGGGTGCTGGGGGCTGGATGCTTGGGGCTGGGTGCTCGGGGCAGGGTTCTCGGTGCTCAGGGCTTGGGGCTTGATGCTTGGTGCTTGGGGCTGGGTGTTCGGCTTGGGGCTGGATGCCCACCTGTCCCTGGGCTGTACCCTTGCAAGTGTCTAAAGGCACTTTGTCCGGCCAAAGTTCTCTCACCTTCGTTTTTCTGGTGTTGGTTTCGGTTTTCCTTCTATATATTTTTTGAATTTTCTTTTTTCTTTTTTTTTTTGTTTACCTTCTTGGCTGTGTGGTTGTTGTTGTTGTTGTTGTTGTTATATTTATTACTGTTGTTGTTTTTGTTGTTGTTTCTTGCTTTTTTGCTCTCTGTGCATGTCTCAAGTGCACTTAAGTGCTGCTGGCTACTTGTGCCACTCTCTGAGAGTATTGCACCTAGACATGCACACACACACACACATGCATTCACACACACACAGAGATCCTACAGTCATCTGGCATTGGAAAAACTAACATATTGCTACCTTTCTTTCACCTGGGCAAAATTTCCCAGCATTTCGTTCTATTTTTATATTCAGCCTTAGCTTTCATTATTTTTTCAGCCTTCTTCGTTTCTTGTTCTTTCTTTCTTTCTTTTATTCATTCTTTCATTCTTTCTTTTTTCTTTCTTTCTTTCTTTCTTCGTTCTTTCTTTGGCTTCTTATGCCTTTCTTCTTATTTTAGCATAAATACTTAGTCTTGCAATTTTCTTAAGTCTCTGCCAGCTTGTTGACCTCGTTCTCCGGTTTCCGCATCCTTTTGAGGGACATCAGCATTGGCGGTGCTTTAAATTAATTAAAAAAAAAAAGCACCCACCGCCTGAGTCCCTTTTCGTCCTCCTCATTCCATCCATAAGGCGACATAAAAATGCTTCAAATTAAAGTCAAGCAGATGATGCAATGAGGAACATCAAACTCTCCGCTTTTGGCTCTCGGCTCTTGACTCTTAGTGTTTAGTTCATAGCTACAAGTTACCAGTTACCAGTTACCAGTTACCAGTTACCAGTTACCAGTTACCAGTTACCAGTTACCAGTTACCAGTTACCAGTTACCAGTTACCAGTTACCAGTTACCAGTTACCAGTTACCAGTTACCAGTTACCAATGTACCAGTTACCAGTTACCAGTTACCAGTTACCAGTTACCAGTTACCAGTGCCAGTTACCAGTTACCAGTTGCCAGTTACCAGTTACCAGTTACCAGTTACCAGTTACCAGTTACCAGTTACCAGTTACCAGTTACCAGTTACCAGTTACCAGTTACCAGCCTGCCAGTTGCCAGTTACCAGTTACCAGTTACCAGTTACCAGTTACCAGTTACCAGTTACCAGTTACCAGTTACCAGTTACCAGTTACCAGTTACCAGTTACCAGTTACCAGTTGCCAGTTACCAGTTACCAGTTACCAGTTACCAGTTACCAGTTACCAGTTACCAGTTACCAGTTACCAGTTACCAGTTACCAGTTACCAGTTACCAGTTACCAGTTACCAGTTACCAGTTACCAGTTACCAGTTACCAGTTACCAGTTACCAGTTACCAGTTACCAGTTACCAGTTGCCAGTTACCAGTTACCAGTTACCAGTTACCAGTTACCAGTTACCAGTTACCAGTTACCAGTTACCAGTTACCAGTTACCAGTTACCAGTTACCAGTTACCAGTTACCAGTTACCAGTTACCAGTTACCAGTTACCAGTTACCAGTCACCAGTTACCAGTTACCAGTTACCAGTTACCAGTTACCAGTTACCAGTTACCAGTTACCAGTTACCAGTTACCAGTTACCAGTTACCAGTTACCAGTTACCAGTTACCAGTTACCAGTTACCAGTTACCAGTTACTAGTTACCAGTTACCAGTTACCAGTTACCAGTTACCAGTTACCAGTTACTAGTTACCAGTTACCAGTTACCAGTTACCAGTTACCAGTTATCAGATCTCAGATTTTAGTTTTCAATTTTCAGTTTTCCGTTTTCAGTTTTCCGTTTTCAGCTTTTCCGAGTAACGCGTTTCGAATTCCATGCAACGAGCTTCCGAGTACCTCACACAATGCCACAAGGCAGTCAGTCCATTTGCGTCCAGGTATCTGACTTCGTTGACAGCAACGTTCCCAAGTAGTTAGCCAGTCACCCAGTCATCCAGTCACCCAGTCAGTCAGTCATCCAGTCAACCAGTCACCCAGTCATCCAGTTATCCAGTCATCCAGTCATCCAGTTAACCAGTTGGATTGGTGCTCTGGCTTTTCGTTGGTTCTCAGCGCCAAATTCGCGGAATGCTTTGTACTCGCCGACAATGATGGCTTCTCCTTTCTTCTCAGCCTGTCCCTGAACTGGTTTTGTTTGTGTGTGTGTGTGTATGTGTGTGTAAGTGTGTTTCAAAGTACGTGGCAAGTGCAGCGTGCAAAATTCGTGGACCGTTTTTGTAGTCAATTCGCCGTTTGAATATGCAATTTAGCTCAATGTTTTGAACGATGCTCCAACGTGAAGGCAACTCCTTCAAATTTGCATAGCAGAGAGGACGAAAGCTTTAAATGGTGGCTCAAAGGATGTGGGCCAATATGGCATAGCGCATTACCCACATGAAGCAATCAATCAATTGTATCCAAGGTTCACTGACTACGACACCCACACACCCAGACACACACACACGCACACACACACACACATTAAATAATAAACGTTTAATTTCGTTTCCCGCAGGATCTTAAATGAATTGAATCGCGTTCCCAAATTGCAAATTTCTTTCTTTTCTTTTTTTTTTCCCCCACCCCCCCGGCTCTGACTCGTCGTAGGAAAGCCATAAAATGGCAGGAATTGCGTATATCACGCACTCCACGGAGAGAGGTGGACAGAGGGGGGAGGGGCAACTTTCACGGCAAGCAATTTATTTGTTTTAGTTGGAATAGTGTTCTTCATAATCCAGACATGAAATCTAACAGAAACTATAAAGAACTGTTGGAGGCGTGGCCGTGGTAGCCGGGGAGGAGGAGGAGGAGGAAGGTACCCGAAATCCACTTTAATGACATCGAACTTAATTGCTGCAAGTTCTGCTCGAGATAACGTTGCGTATGCGCAATAAAACTTTGCCAACTTTGCGAAAGTGCACGAAGGACCGGGCAAGTCATGGAAAGGGGAATGACAGGGAAGAGCAGAGGAGGAACAGAGGAGGAAGGGGGAAGTAGAAAAAAAGTTAGAAGAAAGGTAAAGGAGGGATAAAGGGAAATTGTATGAATGCGTCTCTGTCTCTTTATATGAAGATGGTATTTATGCCTGTGTGTGTGTGTGTGTGTTTCTGGGGGTGTGTGTGTATGTTTGAGTGTGTGAGTATGTGTGTGTGTATAGACTAGGGTCCCTTGTGTACTCGTTTTATATGCGACGGCATAAAAAATAAAACCTGCAGCGAAATAAAACTAACGAAATGAAATTTATGTGGCGCCTCATGTGGCTGCTACTTATACTTATAAAGCAGCCTGATATGATGGAAAAACAGCAGCAACAACAACAATAACAATAAGAAAAACAACAGTAACAACAACAACAACAACAGCAACAACAACAACAACAACAACAGCAACAACAACAACAACAATATCCGCAAAAACAGCAGCAACATTGACATAAAATGTGAACAAATTTTACAGACAAACAGACAACAGACGGCAGACAGGAACAACGGCAGCCGCAGGAGCAGCCGGTGAAAATATATTTAAAAATCATTTCAAAAAGGGAGGCAGGAGAAAATTGTATAACGGAGGCGGAAAAATAAAGGAAAATAAATAAATGAGCACAAATTGTGCGCAAGGTCGTGCGGCTGAGAGAATCGTAAGCCGCAAATATATAAAATGGCGTAACAGAAAAAAAAAGAAGCAAATTTTGTAATTTTGTAATGAATAATATTTATATACATACATGTAAGCAGACACACACACACACACACGCACACACACACACATGGTTGCAAAGCACTCACATGGGCATACGAGCAACAAATGTGTCCTGGGAGCAGCAGCCTTTAAGTAGGCAGCCGAAAATTACCATACAGAGACATACACACACTCACATACACACACATGCACACATAGACATACCCTTGCGTACATTAGTATGTATGGCATATAATATTTGTATTACACCCACACCCACAGCCAAGGGAGGGACCAGCGTTTAATTGTGCGTGTTATGACTTAAAATTTGTTGGCAGGTTTCAGGATTGGAGCAAAGGTAATGAATCGATAAGGTGAGACGCGGTGGGAATTACGGGAATGAAAAGTTAACACTTGGGGTTGAGTGAAAGCAATGGTACCCAACGCCTCGCCACCCGCCACCCGTCGGCCCCAACACAATACAAGAGCGCACGCTGAGCCCAGGGACTGAGTGCCTGGGATTGAAATTGGGACTCGCATTCAAATTTTAAATGGTTTTGAGTTCATGTTTCAGTTCAGGTTTGAGTTCGGGCTTGATTTTAGGTTTGAGTTCTGGCTTCAGTTTAAGTTTAATGCCAGGTTTGAGTTCGGGCTTCAGTTCAGGTTTCAGTTCGGGCTTGAGTTCAGGTTGAGATCGGGCTAGAGTTTAGGTTTGAGTTCAGGCTAGAGTTCAGTTTGAGTTCAGTCTTTAGTTCTGGGGTGAGTTCGGGCTACAGTTGAGGCTTGAGTTTTGGTTTATTTTCGGGTTTGAATTTAGGTTTATTTTCAGGTTTCAGTTCAGGCTTTGGTTTAGGTTTAATGTCAGGTGTGAGTTCGAGCTTGAGTTCAGGTTGAGTTCGGGCTAGATTTTAGGTTTGGGATCAGGCTAGAGTTCAAGTTGAGTTCGGGCTTCAGTTTAGGTTTGAATTCAGGCTAGAGTTGAGGTTTAAGTTCAGATAGAGTTCTGTCTTCAGTTCTGGGGTGAGTTCGGGCTGGAGTTGAGGTTTGAGTTCGGGCTAGAGTTGAGGTTTAATTTCGGGTTTGAGTTTGGGTTAAATTTCAGGTTTGATTTTATATTTAATTTCAGGTTTGAGTTTAGGTTTAAGTTCGGGCTTGATTTCAGGTTCAGTTCGGGCTTGAGTTCAGGTTGTCTTCGGGCTAGAGTTAAGGTTTCAGTTCAGATTCGGGTTTGAGTTCGAGTTTGAGTTTGGGTTGGATTCGGGTTTGGGGTTGGGGTTGCGTATGGGTGGGTTTGAGTCCGGACTCGAGTTTAAATTTCCATTTGTACGTGAATATGAAAATGGCATTGGGTATCAGAAAATGGGACAGGGTGCAATCTACATTTAACTTTTTGGAATGTTTTCGTTAAATTATGCATTGGGCGAAAGTATTTGGGGCGCCTTTGGTCCTTGCCCCCACACTTAATTATGAAATTTCGATGCGCAGAAATTGTTGTCAGTCTGCGTAAAACATTGTTGGAAAAGTTCTCAAATGAATGCATATTTTTCGGGAAAATGTGTGGGAAGAAATTAGAACAGAATGAAAAATGAGCACAAGCGAATTGAATGAGTGGAAAGTGGAAAGTGTAAAAGGAGTAAAACGTGTGGAACGAGTAGAAAGTGTAAAAAAAAGTAGACCGAGCAGAGCGAGTAGAAAAGGCGGACAAACTGCGGGCGACGGCCAAAAAGAGCCAAATGTGTGGAGCGAGTAAAAGGACTAAAAATGTGTGCTTCTGGTTAAAAAATGCAAATCATGATTTGGGCCAAATTTTGGCATACTTTATGGCAGTTAAAAATATTGCCAATTATGCTTAATGTAAAAAGTTGAAATATATATATTAATGAGAGGGAAAGTCCTGAGACTGAAGGTGGTCCAAGCTGTCGGCCCTATTGGAATATGGGATACCCTGCAGAGATTCGAAGGATGAGTGGGACAGCTTAGAATATCTCAGTTAATTAAAAGGAAACCAAAAGCATTTGAAGCTCTAAGGATTAACAAGTAGATTAAAGGGATACGTCAGGATTTATAATTTATATGTTTGATCGGGAGTGTATATATTATCGCCTTATTCTATATATAAGTCCATTATTATTATTATTATTATTATTTTAGGAATTTCTCATTCTCTCATAACGCATTCACCCCTTTGATAAAAAAATTCACAGGATATGCAATTAAAGCTCTTCCTGTTAACTGTTGAATGAGATTTCAAATTAATTGTTCGTCCTGACGGATCAAAAGTGTGTTGTATCCTGATAAAATCGGATTACTAACGAGCAGCTGAGCCTGTGGGCGGGCCTAGAAATCGTTTCATTTTATTATGACAAAGCAGGAAAATCTTTGACTATGAAAAATTGATGGCTTTTCCTTGACTTTCATTTTCCATGGAACTTGGAACTTGGCCGTAATTCTTTTGTTTTCATTTGTTGAATACCGTCTGGAAAATTCGGTTAACAAAATGTTCTTCTGGCCACAACTAAATATTTTCGGCCCACTTTCTCTGCGGTTGTTGTTGTTTTTGTTGTTGCTGGCAAATGGCCTGCAAAATTGATGGCGCTTTAATGGAAAGAAAATGCGCTGAATGAAAATCCGCAGGAGAAAAAAAGAAGTGGAAAATCAGTGGAAAGCAAAAAAAAGAAAAGGGGGAGATGGAGGAATGTGGAGGAGTGTGGTGAAGAGGGGAGAAGAGAAAAGTAACTACCGACAGGTACCGTTGATAAATTGAAAAATAATACCTATTGAGTAGACTTTGGGGAAAGTGAAAAGAATTGAAATATGTGGCATTTACGTGGCTACCAACAAGGACGATGATTCGGACTTCTGCTCGTACTTGAACTTGTATTTATGACAGCTTTTCATATTTTGTTTTTCCCCTTGCCTCCGCCCCTGCCTTTGCCCCCGCCTCTGCCTATGGCTCTGGCTCTGGCTCTGGCTCTGCCCCCGCCTCTGCCTATGGCTCTGTCTCTGCTTCTGCCTCTGCCTCTGGCCCTGCTTCTGCATCTGCCTCTGCCTCCATCTCTGGTGCTGCCTCTGCCCCTGGCTCTTCCTCTGACTCTGATCCTGTCTCTGCTTCTGCCTCTGGCTCCGCCTCCGCCTCTGCCACTGCCCAATTTCTTGTTTCAATTCTTTCATTTTATTATATTATATTTTCCATTTTCATTTTCATTTTTATTTTTTATTTTTTATTTATTATTTATTATTTCTGCTGGTCCAGTGCAAATTCTGGGATACCCTAAAAGGACAGCTGCGGATATTATTTTTATTTGTTGTCATCCATTGACAGGGGTTTTCTTTCTGTTGCTTTGCGGCAACAGATGTTGCACGTCTGTGCAGAGCGCCTTAACTAGTCGTTAGTCCTTGGTCCTTAGTCCGAACACTTTTCTAGATGAGAGTTTTGCCCAGCAAATTGACGACCCAATTGCATTTTAACCACCCACCCAACCCCATCTCAGGTGCCCCGTTTCGGCCCTCAGACACTAAATCCATTAAAGTCCATCAATTAATGGATAAATTGAAATGTTTTATTGAAATTTGTAAAATTGCAAATCTCCGACTGCCAATCGAATTATGCACTTAAATCGATTCTACTCGAAGCCCTGAATAATATCCTGCACGTGCATGAAATGCGCTTCAATAAATTATCGAAATAAGTTTTCCCACAAAAATACTTTTTTATCTGCCATCATTTTTATTTTTTATTTATTTTTATTTTTATTTTTATTTTTATTTTTAATTTTGTATTTTTTTTATTTTTATTTTCTTTTTTCTAATTTTTTACAATTTCAAACTTTGTGCGTATTTCCGCTTTTTTCATTTTTATTTAATTTTCATGTTGTTTTACTTTTCCCTCCATTTCCATCTGCAGTCTGGGTCGACCCCCGCCCCGCCACGCCCCGCTCCACCCATCATAATAATAAGGTGCGAAAAATTGTATTTATTATTACGCTTAGCTGCTTGTCGATAATTTATTGATATTCAATCGACTGTTGGCTGAGCGGAAGGGATTCGGATGGGCGTTTATGGTGGGTGGTAAAGTGTGGAAAGATGGATGCACGATGGTGGGGGGGGAAGGGGAAGGGGAAGGGGAAGCTTGTGGAAACAGTTAATCAACTGACGATTGGCAATAGTAAACAGAAAAAAAAAATACTGGAATTATATTCACAAATAAACATCCTCATAATCAATAAACTAGCCAACAATCTAGACAGAAGGCTGATAGATAAGAGCCTTGAAATGGGATTCCGATTCCAAAGGGTGGGGTATGCACGACTGGCAGATGCGCTATACAAGAAATGAAAGTTGAATAAAATGAAAGGTATTTCACTTTCTGCTACACAGCAGGAAAATTTTATTGTTCTTTAAGTAGGATAGACAGAGTTGGGGATATTTTGAAGGACACTCGTTGGCTATTGGCCATATCCTTTCAAAATTTTGACTGCGTTTAGTCGATATTTGAAAATCGCTTTACAGGATATTCACAGCCTTTGTTCCTGTCTCTTCCTTTCTCCCTCTCCATTTCCCCCTCTCTCTCCACCCCTCCCTCTCTATCTCTCCCCTCCTCCCTCTCTCTGTTGTTCGCTTCTGTGAACCGCACAATTAAAAACATGACTATTAAATTGGTTTAGTTGCTTCGTTTAAGCTGGATTTAAATTAATTTTACATTAATTTGCATTGTAATCTTCTAAAGGACCGCATAAAATGATTAAAATCAGTGTCAGCTTTCAGAATGTAAATTTATGAACTCATGAATGGAATGAATAATATGAATACATATTTTTATATTTAAATTTGAAGCTAAACCACAGCAAATGGCGCGTTGTTGCGGTGGCTTTAGATGGGTTCGTTTTTAATTAAAGTATTGAATGCACATCAGGATATGTGATTTAAAGGACTTTCAAGGGTCCAATTGCCATTTTGGCCATCTATTTGCTAATGCAGCAGCTCGAGTGTCGCTTTGTATGCGGTGCCAATTACCTTGACCCAAGCAACAGCAGCCAACAGATAGTAAACAAACGCCCACACACACACACACACACACACACACACACACACATACACATATATATATATACCTACAGTTGTGTGCGTGTGTGTGTGTGTATGATGAAGATAGTGGCGTTTGGGGTTAGGATCCTGTTGACAGACCTTTGTTTTTTGGCAATGAAATGTGCAGTTTGTCCCTTGTGCTGCGGCTGCTTTATGGCCAAAATGCCACCAACTGACGCTTTGTTTATCTGCCCCACCCTTCGCTCTCCGCCCACTCTACCACCCACCTACCAGCCGCCTCCATTCGTTGCTCTTTTCCTCATCTGCGCTTCACACTGTCACTTTGTTTGTTGACGCTGCCTTTGCTGCCATTTCTGAATGCTTAATTATAAAATGCTTTCATGTGTGTGCGTGTGTGCGTGTGTGCGTGTGCGTGTGTGCGTGCGTGTGTGTGTGTGCGGGCATGTGTGTGGTTATCCGGGGTGTATGTTGGTTTATGCATTCGCGCCGCTTCACCTCGACAAATATTTGGCTGCGAACTCATCATGCCAAACCACGCGGGCACAAACAAAAATTTTCGAGAACGGCTTTAGATCCGTTAAGTGGCTTTGCGAGTGCAGCAAGCGAGGCTTTAAGCCCGCCCCCTCCAACAACAACAACAACAATAACAGAAGCTACAACAACAACAATTAAAATTTCCCTTTAAGCAGTTTTCATTGAATTTCCTTTAAGTTTTCCGTGATTGAAAATTGTAATGGAATTGCCAAATGCCTTCGAGATGGTTGGCAATATATCAACGCGTGGTTGGCAACGCGTCCCGCCAAGCTGCAAGCTGCAAGCTGCCAGACAAATTAATTAGTATTTACTTTGGGCCTTAGATAAGCTTTGATTCCTTATCAGGTGACAGGCTGAAATTGGATTTTCACACGACGCCGACGCCGACGACGACGGCGATGGCGACGGCGATGACTAAAATTTATGAAGCGATTGAGAATAAGAGCAGGAAATAAATAAATAAATATGTATAATAAATAGCAATAAATCTGAACGATAGCATAAAGTACACACACTCGCACACACACACACACACACACACACACACACACACACACACACAGCGTCTTAAGCATGGGAATCACTGAACTTAATCAGAATTCAAGGAAATTCATATTTTTTATTAAGTACTTTAAGAGTGCACGTGCCAGTCCCTTAATGTCCTTCAAGAGCATTTAGCCAATGTCCAAAGGGGTTGGCGTATGGCGGATGGCGGGTAGTGGGGAGGGGCTGGGGGCTTTGGAGGCCCGTATAATATTTATCATATTCCCACTGTCATATTTTTGCCACTTTTTATGCCCGTCCTAATACCCTTGACTGTGATTTTCGCATACCAGCCAAACACACACACACGCACACAAAGGCAATGCCAGGACGCGTGTGTGGCGTAAGGAAAAAGGAAGCGAAGCGACTGCTCTTGTCAGTTGCTGTATGTTTATACGTTCTTCAGATACCATCAAAAAAAATAAAAAACAAAAAACAAAAAAAAAGAAAGGAAACAAAAAAGGGGCCTGCAAGGAGTCTAGCGAACAGTTTTGTTGGCACAAAGGACGTTAACTTAAGTTAGTAAACCCTTCGGGCCATCCTACAGTAGCAGCTCCCATTGCCCGTTGTAGCATAAGTTTAAGCATTATGGTCAAATTATGAGCAGGGGGGCGGGGCTGGGCTGAGAATGTCCTGGTCCTGACTGTGTGTGCAGCAGCAGTCCAGGACATCATTATGAAATTATAGATACTTACTTACCAAGTGTGTGCTCATATAATGAAACACTGGCAACTCTTAACTCTCAGCCAGTGACTGGCAACTGGCAACGGGCAACTGGCAACTGGTAACTGGCAGCCGGTAACTGGCAACTGACTACTGACTACTGACTACTGACTACTGACTACTGGCTTCTGGCCACTGGTTGATGGTAACTGCTGTTCCACGTGTTTACATTATCCTTTACGGTATCTGAGCTAAGGTCCTTCACAATCCGGTTTTACAGTTGGAAACACAACGCACAAGGAGGTACGCCTCAGTGAGTGCCTGCCGTCAAATATGTTCAGTATTCACATCAGCATCCACACACGATTTACACACACACACGCACACACACACACACACACACACACACGCGCACACGTGCACACAAATTGTACTTTTTTTGCCTGCCTTTGTTTTCGGGTTCGTTTCAAGGTCCATTTGGGTCCGGCACCGGTGACTGCTCAAGTGTATGGCAAGTGGAAACTATATGGCAAACATATGGCCAGCGTATGACAAGTGTATGGCTCGCGTATGGCCAGCGTATGGGCAGCGTATGACGGGTATATGGTCAGTACATGACCAGCGTATGGCCAGTGTATGTCCGGTATGTGGTCAATATATATGACCAGCGTATGGGCAGCGTATGACCGCTATATGGTCAATATATATGGTCAGTACATGACCAGTGTACTGCCAGCGTGTGGCAGGACATGCAGCGAAAGATCAAAAGCAATAACCATAAGTAGAATTCAGGATGCGTACAAGTGAATCAGTCTAAATAATTGAACAGGTGAAGGGTCGCTCGGATATTGAAATATCAATAAAGCGAAAGGTGGCAAATACCAATACAATTAATGTACTGGCAGGCAGCAGATGCAACAAACCACAATCACACACACCCCCACACACACACCCCCACACACACACACAAATCAAAGAAAGTGCAAAAACAGAAGGGAAAAAAAATATAAATTGAAATGACTTGCGGTTTGAGCAAGAAGTGAGAAATTTCTGCTTTTTGCTCGCTGCTTGACAACATGTTCCATAAAATTGTTGTCAATTGCAGCCTGTAACCCGCAACAACAACAACAACAACAATAGCAATAATAATAATGCCCAACCACATGCCACCACCCACCCAGCCAGCACCCATCGTACACCACACAACAACATCAAAAAACACATTTGTTTACTTTTTTCACATTTACAGCATCCGTAAAATTGCTCTGCCTTTGGCTTCTGCTTCTCGCCCTTCCCCTCCCACTCCCTCTTCCTTCTCTGCTGCTTCTTCTTTTGCTACTTCTCCTTCCTCCACTCGCATGTTGCCTAATTGCTTTGGCTTGTGGCCGCTTGGTTTGTTTTGTTGTCGCTTTGTTGCCGTTTGATGATGTTTTCCTTCCTCTCCTCATCCCCTCCTTCCCTCCTGCTCCTCCTGCTCCTCTTGCTCTTCCTTTTCTTTCCCCATTTTCTGCCTTTGTTGTTGCTTAAGCCAACACCCACACGGTCACAGTGGGTCATAGCTCGACTGCAGCTGCTGTACCGCCATTTTTTATCGCTTCTCAGTTGCAGCCAGAAATTTGTATAAAAAAAAATATTTCAATTCACTTTTCACATTTCACACATCTCAGTTTCCCGCTTTTCCGTTTTTCAGTTTTTCCGTTTTTCAGTTTTTCAGTTTTCCATTCTTCCGTTTTTCAGTTTTCCATTTATCCATTTTTCCGTTTTTCCGTTTTTCAACCTAAACGCTTGCAATTTTGTTGGTTTATCGCAAATCGATGGATTGCTTGATTACATGTCCTTCGGCTGGGCTGCCAAAACAGGATTACTGGTGTTTTGTTGAAGGGTTTTCAATTAATTTCTTAACTTCTTTCTTGGTGCGTGGTGCGTGGTCCTTGATCGACAGCTGTCAAATAATTGATTTGGGTCTCTGTCTCTGGGAACTTTCAATTGACTAGAAGAAACTTCAGCGGCCAGACAACTCCTTGTTTCCTTCTACGCTCCATTGAGTCATGAACCACCCACACACCCACACACACACACACACACACAATCAAACACATTTGGACTTTGACAAGCTGCTTTACCACAATTATCTGTTATCTTATCCCTTGGTCATTTCGCTGGATTATTTTATCTAAATGCACAGCATGTCCTCATTCCCGCCCGCCAACCCGCCGCCCTCCAACCCGCCGCCCTCCAACCCGCCGCCCTCCAACCCGCCGCCCTCCAACCACCCACCCTTCAATCCGCCGCCCTTCAACCACCCGCCCTTCAACCCACCGCCCTACCATCTACCTAACCTACCCAACCTTCCCCCCTACCCCACCTTCTCAACCTCCAGGACCTACCTTCCCAGCCAACAGCCATTTGATTTGGGGCGTGAGCAGCTACTTGAGAGAGAGAGAGAGAGAGCAAAGGACCCTCTGAATATGCGTTCAATTTAAAGCACAGCGTGAGATTCGCTTTGAGGACAATCGGGAGTCTGGGCAGGGATATACTTAATTGAATTCCGTGTAGGTCCTTTATGTAAGTGCGCGGAAAAGCAATAAACAAATAGCTTGAATTACTCGACACTCGCCACAGCAGAGAAGGAACTAAAACAGGACTCAAACTGATGTTACGTATACGCAGTGGCACACACACACACACATACACTTGCGTCTTGGTAGAAATCTTCGGTCGGCGGTGACTTTAGTGACCGGAAATCGCTTAAATTGAGGCAAGTCACGTACCGCCCATCCTCCGAACACTGGAAAACTGTTGCTGCCAGGATTTGGGCAAACAGATGTGTGGCAAGGACTTCACACACTTGACATTAAATGCATAACAATTGTGAATTGAGCAAATCCTTCAATTTAAATGATCTAACGAAGCCCTGAAGGTCATTAGCAGGCCGCATTATTAATTCGGCCCCGTATAATGGGCCACATAATCAGACTTTGGCTTCGGCTACGGCTTTGACTCCGGCTTCAGCTTTGGCCAATTTTAATTACCTTGCCAGTTGCCAGCTGCCAGTTGTCAGATGCCAGATGCTAGTTGCCAGTGACCAGTTGCCAGTTGCCAGTTGCCGGATGCCAGTTGCCAGTTGCCAGTTACCAGTTACCAGTTACCAGTTACCAGTTGCCAGATGCCAGTAGCCAGTTGCCAGTTACCAGCTACAAGTTGCCAGATGCCAGTTACCAGTTGCCAGATGCCAGATGCCAGATGCCAGTTGCTGTCAATTGGCTTAACTTGCACCGAACACTTCGGCAGTTTGGGTGGTTAAGGTGCTTGGGTGGGGTGTTTGGGGGGTGTCTCGGGCGTTTGAATGTTTAAGCGTTTTGGACGTTTGGGCTTTTGGTTGGATGAACATTTGGACGTTTAGTCGTTTGGGCCATGTCGATGATGTTATTGTTTAATAATGTTGCCTAATGGAAAACTCGCAAATCCTTGTTGTGCTCATTAACCGCAGACGTTACAGTGGATTATGTGTCTATTGTAGTGTCAATTTTGGGTGCCGCAATTGTTCAACTCGGTCAAGGATTATGCGGGTCATGGCCTCCGCTACTCCCCCTCACCTCATACCTCTCACCACTCACCACTCACCCCTCACCACTCACCTCTCACCACTCACCACTCATCACTCACCACTCCCTAATCCCATCTTATACTCCTTTAACATGTTGTATACTTGTATTTACCTAGTCAGCATTTGCAAGCTGAGCATTAAATTGCCTCGTCCTTCCATTCATTTGACTTTTCACATGAGTTGGCAAAAGCCAAAGGAAGGATTAAGGACTTTAAGTGAGATTTTGCACTTGACCAAATCACATTAGCCAAACTGAAGCACAGCTGCAGCTGTGAAGTCAAGTGGAGAATCTTAAAAGATAAATACTAAATCTGATAGCTACACACACACACGCAAACACATGCACACACACACGCACACATAAGTCTGGATGACAAATTTGGGCTTCGTTTGGTTTGCACTTTGGCCGAAAAATGTTCTTATAGTTTTTGCGACTTTCATGCAGCTGGTAAAACAAAGCCAACAAGGAATTTGTCATTTATCTGCAAAAGGCAAAAGTTTTAATTAAATATATAGACACACACACACACACACACACACACACACACACACACACACACACATATATCTATATATATGTGTGTGGTCTAAAAAAAGAACTGTTATTGCAGTTACAGCTGCAACACAAAGTTCACCCATCCAATTGCGGTTGACAAAGTGCAAGTGGCAAGCGGCAAGTGGAAAGTGGAAAGTTGAAAGTGGAAAAGCTGTCAGCTGTTGCCTTCTAAATGAAAATTCTGTTCCGCTTTGATGGCATTGCGTATACGCAGCGTATGCACAATTTGCCTGCAGTATTGCCTATGCCAATGAATACACAGGCAGCCACAGACACGCAAGCACCTACACTCATACAAACACCCTCACACACACACACACCCTCACACACACACACTCACACTCACACACACACATATACTTCTTACATAAGTTGTCCAATTACTTGAACTTCGACTAGTTGACTAGTTAGTGACTTATCTTAACCAATTTGTGGACACTCTTTGAGTGTGTGTAATAAATGTGAGCGGATCCCAGATTTGCGTCCACCGATGGCAATGGCGATGGCGATAGACGCCATTTTTGGCCAATTACTTAAGCTAATCTCCGCTAGACATGAAAATTTATGGCCCTGCGATAGTTTGGCGTTTAAAAGCACATAAAGAAGATTCGTCCTAGAAGCCTCGGATGCTGCTCGGGGGAGGGGGTGGGACGAACAGTTATCTTGACAGGACACACGACACAATAAATTGTGGCCAGGCGACATGTGTGCTAAACTTAGTCCCTTATTAAGCCTACAGGTGAATTTGCTAAGCTTTTAATAAAATTGAAATTTACCCAAAAAAAAAAGAAACAAAAAAAAACAACACAAAAAAAAAAACAAAAATAAATATAAAAAAAATGTAAGTGGCTTTGCCTTTACTGAACTTGAAGTCCTTGATAATAAATAAATAAATAAACGTATTCATTTCATTTTCCATTTCCACGCCCAACTTGCATGTTGTTGTGGGCGGGGGGGTAGGTAAAAAAAAAAAAATAAATAATAATAATAATAAATATAGAGTAAAAAATGGAAAAGTAAATGAAGAAATAAGGGAAATGCTTTAAGTGCGAAAAGTGAAAAGCGAAAAGCAAAAGGTGAAAAAATAATGGCAACACGTAACAATTTGGCCTTTTAGCACGAAACGCTCGCTGGCTAACACCTCGCTACTAATTTGCTGCTGGCCGTTAATTCACACACTCACACACATACACTCCTTTGTATTACTGTGTATATGTAAGCTCATTCTACGAATATTTCCGTTATTTAATTTCAGCGAAAATTGAAAAAAAGAAAAAAAAAGGAGGCGAGGTGTGAGAAGAGGAAAGCCCATACAATAATATTAATGAGCAGGCAGAGTTGAGGCCTTGGCATGTTGACAGCATTCGGCTGAGGCACAAAAGGGTCAAAACCACAGCCGCACACCCACACACCCGCACTCCCGCCCACAGCAGCAGTCCGAGCAGTCCAAGGCTGTGTCCAAAGGAGCGGCAAAGGGAGCAGACAAAGAGATCGACTCAAATTCGCAGGTGTAGCCAAAGCGGAGGAGAGTTGCAAATAGGAGTGGGTGGAAGGGAAGGAGTGGGAGTGCTGCTGCTGCTGCTGCTGCAGTAACCGAGGCAACCGAGCGTCCAACCAACCAACATTGACAACATGGTCACGAACATGTCGCAGCCACATTATTGCGGCGCCAGCGTCGATGATTTTCACACAAAGTAAGTGAAGGGGCGGCCGCCCGCATATCAATGTATGCGTATATGTGTGTGTGTGTGTATGCGATTATAAGTATGTGTATGTGTGTGCGTGTATGCGTATGTGTATGTGTGTGTGCGTGTATGCGTATGTGTGGCATGCGGCATGTGCCACAGCCTGCCTGTGAATGAGCCTGCCTTGTCAGCATATTAATTACTTTTTTTTTTTTTCCATTTTGGTTTTTCTCTCAGTTTTTGTTTTTGTTTTTGTTTTTGTTTGTGCTTTTGTTTGCTCGCTGTTGTTGTTGTTGTTGTTGCTGCTGTTGTTGTTTTTCTTTTTGTTTTATTTTTGTTATTTTTTTATTTTTTTTTTAAATGTAATTTACATAATGATTTGCTTATCTACGTGATAACTGATGTGTACATAATGAAATCATCTGCGAAATTGCCAGGGAACATTTTCGTGGCTGGTTACACGTGGTGTGTGCTTAATAGGAAAACACATTTTCCGCCCATGTCAATTTTCCCCACTCCATGTGGAAGCACAGCATGTGGAAAATATATTCCCCATGAAAATCGCCAATTTCTGGCAGTAGTTTTCACTTTCTTTGCCAAAAAGAAATCAAATTGAAACTGGCAAAAGGAAAATCATTAAAAAATCAAAAAGAAGTTAGAGGGAGACAGAAATAGAGGCAGGCATAGTGAGAGAAAGAAATAGAGAGAGGATTTAAGAAATAATAAATAAATAAAAATTTATGTAGAGTCAGAAAAAATGTTTTTAAGTGAAAGTAAATCGAAAAAGGATCAAAATTAACACATTTTTATGATAAAGAAGAAAGAAAGGATAACTAGTAAAATAGAGAGAGAGGGAGAGAGAGGGAGAGATAGAGAAAGTAAAGGGAGTAAGGATGCGCAGGAGTAAAGAAGAGTCTATCCTCAACTCTTAATCAAAATAACTCAAAACTCATGTCCTTCGAAGTAACAAATAATTTTAAAGCAATTTCCTTTCAAGGAAAACAGAAAGAGATGAAGAGAGAGAGAAAAAGATAGAAAGAGAGAGTGCAAGCTTTAGATGGGTAAAAGAGAGAGAAGGGAGGAAGAAGGTGCAGAAATTTCCAATTCAAATCATATTTCTACCTCAACTACAAACATTCCAAGGACAGTCCTTGCTTCACTTTAGTAGGGGGAAAAAGGAGAAAAAGAGAGAGAGGAAGAGAGAGGGAGAGCGAGATTGAGTGTGACATAGTGTGAGAAAGTGTCAAGGAGCAGTCCTGTATTAATAAGTTATATAACTCGTTACTAATCTCTCCCCCAGCTACAAGTATTTCCATGGCTACTTCTCGCTCATCGTCTGCATCCTGGGCACCTTGGCCAATACCCTGAACATCATTGTGCTAACGCGCCGGGAGATGCGCTCACCCACCAATGCGATACTCACGGGTCTGGCGGTAGCCGATCTGGCGGTCATGTTGGAGTACATACCCTACACGGTGCACGACTACATACTGAGCGCCCGTCTGCCGCGGGAGGAGCAGCTGAGCTACAATTGGGCCTGCTTCATCAAGTTCCACTCGATCTTTGCCCAGGTGCTGCACACCATCTCCATTTGGCTGACGGTCACGCTGGCCGTTTGGCGGTACATAGCGGTCAGCTATCCGCAACGGAATCGCATCTGGTGCGGCATGCGAACCACTTTGATTACCATAGCGGCTGCATATGTGGTGTGCGTCTTGGTGGTTTCGCCTTGGTTATATCTGGTCACGGCCATAGCCAAGTTCCTGGAGACGCTGGATATCAACGGGAAGACCATTAAATCTGTGCCCCTGAGTCAGTATATCGTGGACCATAAGAAGGAGGAGGACATAACGCTGCAGGTCATGTCCAGCACCACACCAGATATGGTCTGGCCTTTGGCCACTGATGGCAGCAACACCACGGTCATCAGTTTGCTCAGCTTTTCCACTGTCTTGCCACTGATTACCACCACCATAACAGCAACAACAACTACAACAGCAGCACCCGAAACCACAACAACAACAACAGCAGCAACAACCACCGCTCTGCCAGAGACTGGCGAACGCAACGTGACCGTCTATAAGCTCTATCATAGCGCCCTGGCGCTCAACGATCGTCCCCTGCGCAATGCCACCTTCCTCATCTACAGTGTCCTGATCAAGTTGATACCCTGCTTCGCCCTCACCGTGCTCTCCGTGAGGCTGATTGGAGCTCTGCTGGAGGCAAAGAAGCGACGCAAGATACTCGCCTGCCATGCGGCCAATGACATGCAGCCAATAGTCAATGGCAAGGTGGTTACGCCCACACAGCCCAAGAGCTGCAAACTGCTGGAGAAGGAGAAGCAAACGGATCGAACCACTCGAATGCTTCTCGCAGTGCTTCTGCTCTTTCTCATTACAGAATTCCCCCAGGGCATCATGGGACTGCTGAACGCTCTGCTCGGCGACGCATTCCTCATGCAGTGCTATCTGAAGCTAAGTAAGTATCGGGTCCGGGTTGTTGGACAAATTGGATGCAATTAGCGTTCCGACCTTTGGCATGACTTCTGTTTTCATATCAATCATACGCACAGTTAGCCGCCGGCAGACATAGCGATTGATATTGTGGTGCGCCTTGTGCGTCAGCCCGCGAATGAAATATGCAATGGGTCGAGAGTGCGAGAATGGTTTGTCCTTGAACGGCAGCCAAACATCCAATGAGAAGTCAAGGATGCGTTGGTCCTTCGGGTGGGTAGTTTAGCTAATGGCAGATTTGAATTTCTCAATGTCTGAAAAGTTGCAGCGCTTAGAAAGTTGAGGGTGGTTCAGCAGGGTTAAAAAGGCTGGGTGGCCGGTGGGTGGTCCCTGTAAGTGGGACAAAGCGGAGGAAGGAAGCGGAGGCGTTGCTCTTATTGCATTTCAATGTCTCATTTTAGGTGACCTAATGGACATCTTGGCACTTATTAATTCGAGCATCAATTTTATACTCTACTGTTCGATGAGTCGCCAGTTTCGGAGCACATTCACGCTGCTCTTCCGGCCGCGATGGTTTGACAAATGGCTGCCGCTTTCGCAGCACGATGGGGATGCGAAGGATGGTGCCGGATGTGGACTAGATGGCTATGGCAGACAGCGCTTGGTGCACACCGACGTCGTCAGCAAGAGCATGGCCATCGATTTGGGCCTGACAACGCAAGTAACAAATGTGTAGCAGGAGTGCAGCAGGGCGGTGTCGACGGGGACAGCAACAGCGACAACAATAACAACAGCGGCATCCGCAACATCAGCAGCAAACACAGCGGCAACAATGGCCGAAAGGACCACTGATGTTGATGGATGTGCCAGCGAGGATGGCGCTACTAACGACATTTGTGTCGTTGAAATGCTGCAGCCGAAAGACACTGCCAGAAACAAAACAAAACACGGCACCAACAGCGATAACAACAGCAAAAGTAACAGCAACAGCAACAGCAACAGCAACAGCAACATCAGCAGCAACATCACTAGTCCTCACACCCTTAACAGCAGCAATAAATGTGCGGGGGTGGGGGAGCGCACACCAAGGGAGAGCAGTCGGCGGCGTTGCAGCGTCGGTGGTAAGTGCATTTGGCCAGCCAGCGACTGGCTTAGAAAGCTGCGCCACAGCAACGATGCCAGTGACAGCAATGCCAACGATGGCGGCAACAGTAGCAGTGGCAGTCACAGTCACAGTCGCAGTCGCAGTCGCAGTCATAGTCACCGAAATAGAAGCAGAAACAGAAACCGAAGGAGCAACAGCATCAGCCGAGACCCAACGCTTAGGGAGCACGAGGAGCAGCGGGAGCCGTCGCGCAGCAGACGGAGCAGCGTCCTCCTAATGGTCCTCCTCAGCGGCAGCGAGATGGAGGCCAAGGCGGTGGTCGTCAGTGAACAGCAGGCGATAATGACAACTCCTCAGCCGCAGCGACTGAGTCGCACTGCAGCAGACGACATTGAGGATGCCATCGATGCTCTGTGGCTGTAAGCAGCAACCAAATAACAACAGCAGCAACAACAACAACAACAACAATAAAACATACACACCTACACACTCACACTCAAATCCACACCCACACCCACACTCACACCCACACCCACACCACAACAAACTCTATTTGTGTATTTTATTATTAACAACTAGGAGGCCAATGATAAATTGTTTAGCACTTCCACAGTCACACATTTTGGGGGCAGCGCTGCAGCCGCGGATCGAGCCCCCCGCGCACGCCACGCCCCCCAAAAAATTGTGACGTGTCAGTCCCTAAACATTTGATGGCGCATAAGTTTCTCTAAGTGATACTTGATATAGTTACCTTAGATCGTAAGTGTAGAGTGCAGAGTGCGTATATAATACCAATGTTTTATTCATAGGCAGTTCTATGGCTACGGAACGGACGGACTCGAAGGTCCTTTCGATTTGCTGCATCCTTAGCCATACTTAGAAATTGTAGGAGTTTATGCTATCTTTTGTATTACGAACATGATATATTATTTGACTTCTGATAGAAATAAAGTTTTTCAGCGTCACGATTTTAAATAACTCCAAATGTGTTTTCATTTATTGGAAAAAGGATATTGGGACAAGGATACAATTAATCAAAAATATGCAAACAGAATATCTTCAAAAAATATGAATAGATAAATTCTGAACACAGAAATGAAATTTTTTGAAAATTTCAATACGGAAGTAAAATAAATTTTGGATTGAACACAAAATTTATTTTTAGATATTTTTGCTTGGTAAATCAGTAAATAGAAAGATCGACGGGTGAATAAATGAATGAATGATTGACATATGAAATGAATGTATTCATTATATGAACATTTCAATGTTTTAAGATATCAATAAACTAAACGATGAATGAATGATATAATGACATATTTGTCATTTGCAAAAGTTGATCGGATTTGAGTTCGATTCAGTTCCAAATGAACTGAAAATAAAGTCGGTGAATATACAATCAAATCCATCATACATGTATTTCATACATGCTCGCCATACATGTTTGCCATATCTGTCATATTCGTTAGACGTTCCCGGAACTTAAAACAATAAATGATAGACAAGTGATCTTTTTGAATGTATGTGTTAAATGAATTATAATGGGTGAAAGAATAGATGGATGAATAAACATATGAATATGATTGGATGGTTGTACGAATAATGGAAAGCAGCCAACTTTCCAACGAATATATACATAGTTGATTGAGTAGAGGATGAATGACTTGAAGGATGAACGCATGAATTGATGGATTGAATGATGGATGGATGGATGACTGAATAGATGAATGGATGAATGGATGAATGGATAAATGGATGAATGGATGAATGGATGAATGGATGGATGGATGGATGGCTGGATAGATGAATGGATGAATGGATGAATGGATGAATGGATGGATGGATGGATGGGTTGATATATGAATGGATGGATTGATGGATGGATGGATGGATGGATGGATGGATGAATGGGTTGATATATGAATGGATGGATTGATGGATGGATATACGAATGAATGGATGGATGGATGGATGGATGGATGGATGGATGGATGGATGGATGGATGGATAGATAGATGGATGGATGGATGGATCGATGAATGGATGATTGTATAGATGAATGGATAAATGGATGGATAAATGGATAGATGGATGGATGGATAGAAGAATGGATGAATGGATGAACGAATAGATAGGTGGATAGATGGACAGATGGATGGATAGATAGATGGATGCATGGATGGCTATTCGTATGGATTGATAGATGGACAGATGGATGGGTGTATAAATGAAAATATGAATGAATTAATGAATGAATTAATGAATGACTGAATGGTTAATGAGATGAATGAATGAATAAAAATAAGTTAATTCAATGGATAATTTGATGTGGCGATGGTTGGATAGATAAATAGCTGGAGGATTGGAAAAATTGAAGGATGGACGGATGACTGAATGACTTGATGGTTAGACAGTTGGATGTCTTGATTGTTGGAATATGAATAAATATTTAGATGGATGGTTGGATGAATGAATTAATATATGAGGAGAAATATATGTATATACTAGTATAATAAAGTCAGATATAAAAATAATAAAAAAATATTATTAGTTTTATTGAATCATAAAAAAAAGTTATGACTTATTCAGAAGTACTTAAAATTGTTGGATGAATAAAAATGCACAGACAGAAAAAAAATCGATAATCCTTTGAGTCAAGTGCCTAAATAACTGCATAGCTTGAAGGATCATTAAAATATTTCCCCTCAAGTATATCAGCCCCCAAACCTTGAGACATTCACTGTTCGCCCCTATAAATAATGAAATGAATAAAAAATTGAATTGTTTGTTCTTAAATTGAATAAATTCGATTTAAGGCCACAAATAAATAATGACCCGCAGCTTTTGTCCATAGAAACTATGTCATTGATAGGCCATCGATTTGGTTGCGGCCGTGAAGAGCTGCGGGTTCATAGGGTCAAAAAGTCAACTGGTGTTCAAAATGCTTGAGAGCAACTAAAAATGAAGCTAATGAAAAATCGATGAGTTTGTGGAGAGGAGAGGAGTCAAGAGGAGTGGAGTGGAGTGGAGTGGAGAGGAGTGGAGAGGAGTGGAGAGGAGTGGACAAACGGCATTGATTAATTGTGATTTAATCAAAATGCGGCATTCCATTTCTCAGTTGGAGGACACGTAGGACAGGACATTTACCCAGTATCAGGGAGCGTCCAAATGATGGCACATTTCCTGATTGTTAATGGCATCGTCTTCATTCATGATTGTTGCCATTTGATATGATGTATGGACTGACTTACGAAATGATTGGCGGAAGTTTTTCCACTTTTAATCAAAACTGATGTCTTTCCAATTGAACTTTGACTGCGCGACTGTCTGTGTGTATTGTCTATGTATGTATATGTGTGTGTACTGTCTATATTTGTGTGTGTGTGTGTAATATCTATGTATGTGTGTGTTTGTAAAAACACAAATAGCTGTTCAAATAAATTGGCCAACTCGAGAGATTTTGCAGATGTTTGTCATAAATTTATCCATTTGAAATGTGGGCGTTCGGGCGTGGCAAGCGGATGGTTGGGGTAATTGACTGGCGTTTATTGAACTGTTTTTCGCGTGATCTAATAGATTGTGGGCACTGCCCAAGCCACCCAAAGGCCCTCTGGTCTGTCCGGGGCAGGGGCTGGGTGCCACTTTAATTTCCTCTAATTGGAAAAGCGAAGAAATTTCAAGGCTAAAGAAAATTTATGCACTTATTTTTATGCACATTAAATCTGAAATTTATTAAATTAATTTTTTCCCATTTTCAGAGTTTATATATTTAATTATAATTTATATATTATTTGCCTTTTTTTTTTTTTTTGCTCACTTCTACGACTCGAAATCAATTAATTGAAAACTTAAATGCAAATTCCGAGCCAATGAATTATGCAAAGCGTTTTCAAGGTGAGGATAACAAAAAAAAAAAAAAAGGAGTGGAGAAAAAAAAACTGTATGTAAAATATGTGAATACATGGGGATAAAACCAGAAATCAACTTAATTGAAACTTAAAATTTAATGAGCAGGCAATTTGCATATTTAATTAAACATATTCAAAGAAATTAGCAACAATTATGAAATGTTGTTAATTGTGGAGGCTTATCTTTTATTTAGAATTTTCTCTTTTTGTTTTCCATAATAAAGCGGAAAAACACAAACCGAGGCTGCTGGAAAATGGCAGAGAATAATTTAAGAGATTTGGATTTTCAGACCGGAAGCTGAGTCCCGGAGTGCCACCCGGCGAAACGGAAAGCCGCTTAGAGTGGACCCCCAACCGTTGCCCTAGCTCAGGGACCAGCCCCCCACCTCAAATGGAAGCCAGTCCCCACCTCAAATGGGGGACCAGCCTCCGCCTCAAATGGAGGCCAGCCCCCACCTCAAATGGGGGTTAGTCTCCACCTCAAATGGGGGACCAGCCTCCGCCTCAACTGGGAGACCAGCCTCCGCCTCAACTGGGAGACCAGCCTCCGCCTCAACTGGGAGACCAGCCCTGAAGCTCGAGCGGCATAGGCGGATGTTCGTGTTTAGGGGCGCTGCTCGCAGATACAAGGACATTGCTTAGCCGGCAGGAAGATTACCAGACAGACCAGACAGTCAGGATAAATACGGGGATCCTGCGGTTTCCTGCAGAGGGAAATCAGCGTCTACTCTTGAAGGTGGACAACTAATAGTTGGTACTCCAGCAGCATCAAGTGGAAAGCTAAGGAGTCATTAGGAGTGGAATGTTAAGGCTTGTTGCTTGCACTTTTAGCTCCTTGTAGTTGACAGGATACAGACTGCAAAAGGATGAATTAAAGTTGTTTGCCAATACGATACAATCTTTAAGGTACGACCAAAGTCGGAGATTGATAGCACAACTGCAGGCAGTAGTTTCTATATTTCAGCCTTGGACTACCCGCAGGACATGCAGAATTTTCTCATGTATAGTTGGGATTTTGACTTCAGGATAATTAAAAATATGTTTTTGTCAAAACCAAGAACTTTATGAATAATAAGCTCAAGCCTCAAGTAAATAAATAACATGCACTTGGAGTTGGAAAATGGCAGGGCTGAAGTGCTGGAAGGACCAAGGATAAGTTATAACCGAGTAACATGGACAAACAACAATTTATTTATTTCTGAGAATTTTTGCTAAAAACAATAATAAATTTGTATGTGTGCAGATTCTTGGTTAATGGTGTGCATTTGTTGGATTAGAATTTTCACAGAAATTTCCCTTATGCAGCTCATAAAGTTTCATTTAACTTTTGTCCATTGCGTGGGCGAGACGAGGCGAGGCGAGGCGTGGCGTGGCAGGGTGAGAGTCGTGGGGGTCTGAGGCGCTGAGGGAGTGTTGAATGTTCCGGCATTTAAATTCATTTTTACAGACCCTTTTCTATGTATACATGTGTGCATATATATGGGTGAGTGAGTGTGTGTGTGTATCATGAGTGTTGAGTATAGAAATCAAATATTTCTTGGAGCAGGACACAAAACAAACACCACACGATGTGCAGCCAAGCAAAATTAATGCGAGTTACAACACTTTTGGTTGCTTTCTAAACTTTAGGGAATTTTTCACAGAAATTGCGAAGTGTTTTTCCATTTAGTGAGTGTGTGTGTGTGTGTGTGTGTGTGTGTGTGTGTGTGTAATATATATGCATGTATATATATGAGGTTCTCTACATTTAAGCGATAAGTGCGATGCTTAACGCCATCGAAAAAGCATGAATGACAAAATGATATATACTTGGTCCTTAAGTAAGGACTAGGAGAGAGAGCGAGAGAGAGAGAAAGAGAGAGGAAGTAAGGGTGGGAGGAAGGTAGGTAGATAGTGAAAGGGAACCGTCGGGGATTGGCTTTTTTGTGGGTCATGCATAAAATGCAACTCAACCCAATTTGGAAAACTTTCGAAGGATATTCTCATCCGAGTGCTTACCAGAGTGTGTCAATAAACTTTAGCACATAAAATCCATGGATCAGGGGTGTCAGTCGTTGGTGGAGTGCAGCCTGAGGGAAGCACAAGGAGGAAGACAAACAAAATAAGGAGAAAAAAAATAGCAGAAAAAAAAAGGATATGCCAAAAAGCGAGATATGCATAGATGGAAAACTAATCAAAATGGGTCGAAACATGCATCGGATGGTGGTGATGGTTGTTGATGCCAAAGTTGAAGTCAGGGCAAAAGCCACAAGGACTGCAATTACCAGTGGGAGAACAACTAAAGCATATATATATATATAAATATATATATGTATATATATATACATATATATATTGCTTTTGACCACGATGTAGTTTATGGCCTGGTTTGTGGACAAACATTCGAAAAGGACCTCTCAATGCATTTTTGGGTCATTTTGTAAAACTTTTAAGCTAAAATATTTGTAGCTCTGAGCCACAATGACAACAATTTAACTTATTCGTCCTTGTCCTCGTCTTCCTTGTCGTTGTCGTTGTCGCTGGCAGAAAATGACTTTAAAAGTGCTTAAATAAGTTTTATGGTTATACCCTCTAAATATCCTGTGCATTGCTAGAGGATTTGCATAAATTATAAAAAAAAAAAATTGTTTCTTCTTTTTTTTCCCCCACCTCTTGGTTGGGGTCTTGGTGGGGCGTAATTGAAATTCATTTTATTTCCAAAATAAAGGATATTCCATTCCTGCCAAAATCTAAGCTGCCTCTTCTGATCCCTTTGTAGTTTCGACTTGTCTTAAGAATTTTCAACCTGCACATTTATATATAATTTTCATCTCCTTTGAAGTTGCAAAAGTTACTCCGAATCCTTCTTAGAATTCCCAACAGTCCTAAGACCTAGTTCTAAGAACTAAGCCAATGTACTAAGTGTTTCTCTGGCACAAAGAAAAAAAAAAAAAAATAAAATAAATAAATTAAAAAAAAAAACACTCTAAAAATATCGAGTGCTTGGGGCAAAAAGTGTGCCCATTATAACTGTGATAATATCACATCGGGTGGATCAATAGCCGAAAATTCTGGAAAAATCAAAGCCCGGAAGAGTAGACAAAATTCAGTTTAAAATTCCACCAAAATTGCCCGCCAGCTGCCGTTGGGTGAGGAATTTTAAGCGCAATTGTAGCAAATTTTGTTGAATTAAGTACACGAAGGCCACAACCAGTGGCCAAAATCCGTGTACCCAACCATACAGCCACCCAGCCACCCAGCCACCCAGCCACCCAACCACCCAATCATCCAACCATCCAGCAACTTCTTTCGCCTTTGTACAAGTCCTTGGCTTTGAATTTTTGGCTGTTTGGTAATTGCTAAAATGTGCGCCATCTGGCCAAAAAATTAACATAATTGGCCAAGGGTTGCGGGGCTCGGGACGCTGAGGCAGCGGCGACGAGTTTCGAGAAAAAAGGCTAAAATGCAAATGTGTTGGCCAGCAAATTGGATTCCGCAATTTTCTTGGCCAAGAAACTAAAGTCCAAATGGTCACTTAATTAGCGCGCAATTTCCTCATGCCTCATATGCAAAATCTCTCTGGCTTTGGCTTCCATTGAGAGCCGTTGGCCAAGTTATGATTGATCCTTTTTATCTTTAAATTATCATTCCCATAAGAATTCCCTGTTATTATTATGATGCTGGAAATAATAATTACTATAATAATAATAATAATTATATTATTATTATAGTAATTATTATTTCCAGCATCATTGCTATAATCATCATCATCTTCATCCATATCCTTCATTCGTATTACCCCAACCATCAACATTATCAACCCCGCCATTATCATGCCCTCTTTCACCATCCTCATCATCATCATCATCATCATCATCATCATCATTGTGATTATGATTATTATCATCATCATTATCATTATTGTCGGCATAATTTGTTTGAGTTCCGGAAGAGGATTTGTAAGCTTTCTGAGTGCCTGCCACGTAGAAATTAAAACTTAAATAACGAGTATTTTATGGAGGACGGAGCTCGGCAGGGGGCTGGAGGAGGAAAGTAACTTTTGGAGCAGCTGCCATGGCGAATTGTGTTGAATGATTGGCCCAAAATGTGGCTAGTTTGGTATTATGGGAAATTGTGGCACGTGTCGCTTCAATTGACATTGGCAGTTGACATTCTTTTGAAGAGCCACCAACCGAAAATGAGCCCCACTTGGAAATGTGTCAGCCGCAACGCATCAGTGGACGCGGGGGAGGACGGCAGGCGGAGGAAGACAGAAGAATAACATAAATCTCTAAGAAAAATCTCTTGAGAGAGAGAGACTCTTTTCTTCTCTCTTCCTCTCTCTCTCTCTTTCTCACGCTCTCTCTATCTCTTTCTTGGCTTTATGTCTCCTTGAGTTGACTTTAATGCCGCCGACACGAAGACATGGAAATTATTTTTGCACATTTATTGACATCAAGGAAGTTTATTGCTGCTCGTCCTAAGCACATTGACAGCTCTGTTGTATTCTCAATCATTTTGCACATTTTCACATTTTCGCATTTTCACATTTTCACATTTTCACATTTTCACATACGCACACATTCACATTGTTAGGTACTTTCATATTCGAAATGATTCTGTGTAGCATTTCGAGTCTATGGCATGCATTCCAAGTGCTGCACTGACTGCCTAAAAGGACGTACGCAAAGGACATTTGGACGGTGGGACTGGTCGACTATTTGAATACAAGACTACGGGGAATATTACACTTTGATTGAATACTTGTATAGAATGTAATAACATTTTGTTGCCCTGGGAAATGTTGGCGCATATTTGGCGTCTTTGATGTATGAGTCCCATGAACTGACTTTGACCTGTGGGCGGTGTCTCTGGAAGGTAGTTTCTTGCGCACCCTTCGGGCACCACGCTGTGTCCTGTCTGTCACTCCACAGGAATCTGTAAAATGTATATCCTTAACATAACTTTCAAATTTATATATATTATTTGGTCAGCTGTGTCCTGCCTGTCCTCAGTTCGTCCACAGCTCCACCCTTTCTGTGGCTTCAGCTGCCTACCAAATGTCAGGCATATTTATTGAATTTTCTCATCAAGCAAACAAGGACTCATTTGTCAACTGTCTTTGATAAATGTTTTAATAATTATGATTAGCATCGGTTGGCGAAAGGCATTAGCTTGGAAGCTCCGTGCCCGCAAGCGTTAAGAAACGCGATAGTCTGTTTCAAGTGTTCAAGTAATTGATATGCCCAGGAGTAAGGGTTAATGGTGTTTTGGTGTCCTGGTGTTCTGGTGTCCTGCTGCCGTGCTGCCCTGTTGCCCTGTTGTCCTGCTGCCCTGTTGTCCTGCTGCCCTGTTGTCCTGTTATCCTGTTGCCCTGTAGTTCTCTTGTCTTGTTGCCCTGTAGTCCTGTTGCCCTGTAGTCCTGTTGTCTTGTTGTCCTGTTGCCTGGCTGATGTTGTTATAAATGCTGCCATTGGCCTGGCCATTATTGTGGCCATAACTGCGAATTTGGTTAAGGTAAAAGTTCTTGATTTCCGATTGAAGTGACAAAACAGAGAAAATTCATTAGCCAAATTAAATAAATGGCTTACAATGAAAATAAACAACACAACGGAGATTCATAATAACTAAGTGGAGCACTTTGAGCCACGTGAAACAGACAGGCGAAAAATAAGAACAAAAAAGGAAAATAAAGAATAAAGAAGAAATCAAAATCAAAATCCAACCTTGAAATCTCTGCATTCAGACAACGCGTCGTATACGCATTTTCTGCTTAAATTATTCAGACTTTGTCGGCGGCTTAGCAAGGCAAGGCGATACATACACACACACACACAGATACCACTGTATATAAGAGATATATGTACATCTATACACAAATATATATAGCTATCTATATACAATTATATAAATCTGTGTATGTGTGTGTGTATGTGTGTGTGTGTGTGAACTTAAGTATAAAAGTATGTAAAGGCATTTATGAGGTTTTGTATGGACCACCGCCATTTGCATTTGCCTCTGCATTTGGTTAAGTGAAATATTTATTCAGAAAATCAAATCAGAAACAGGCTGTTGCTGTTAGGGAAATACCATACAAGAGGGGGACTCTGCCAAGAGGGGTGGCGAGGGGAGGGGTGAACTGTAAAGCGCACGTGTCTAGTAATTGATTGATTGAAGCCACACACAAAGCAACAGCTGTAGATATCAATATAATAGTTGTGAAAGACAGAAAATATTGTTTTTATTTGCATAGCAGACGTCTATTAAGTAGTTAGAAAGCCATGCGGATGTGCCAAGGTGTGTGATGGGGCAGACAGCAGGACAGCAAGACAGCAGGACAACAGGACAACAGCACAACATAACAGCAACGAAGCAACGCAGCATCGCAGCATCGCAGCAACGCAAAGCAAAGAAGCTGCAAAGAAACGGGCCTGAGTGTAGGATAAAGCATAAATCTCCAATAAGCTGTGAGGTATAGTTTAAGAAAGCGTTGCCTACTTTAAGGCGCGCAAATCCTTCATGAAATAATGTGCTAGCGATTTGTGGATACAAACTTGAGACGAAATCGATATACAGATATAGAATCATGGTCGCGGTCTGATTCAATATATAAAAATGTGTTCACATCAGACACACATACACTCCCACACACACACATACACAAATACACAGATACACTCCCACACACACACACATAGACATGCATATACATAAATATGAAGGAACGACATCTAAAGCATTTGTGGGTCAGCAGCATTCCATGTGTTTCAATTTTCTACATGAATCAATTTCAAATCAAATAATAAATCTATGCGTTTGATTGCAGAACTCATCCAATCACAAAAGGACAATGGCTGAAATTGTAGAGCTTAAGCTGCACCCTCGGGCAAGCAAGTCATCCAAGGTCTCGCGGTCTCAATTAAAAGGTGAAGTCGCTACCTTCGCAGTTATTGATAAGATGAGATATGAGACTTATCCTTAAGCTATATTTTATAACTGTTAATTACGATTTCACGTTAACTTCGAGAAAGGATAATTGTAGACATTTCCTAAGAAATAATATTCAATATTGAAAGGATACCGTACAAAACTTGTATTAATAATTAAAAGGATACCGAACAAAACGTGAACTTATAATTGAAAGGATACATGACAAAACGTGTATTAATAATTGATTTACGAAAATGCACCGTTCGTTATGTGCATCAATTATATATATGCAGGTAGAAGGAATACCGTTACATAAGGGCTAAGCTTGTTAAGCCATGCCCAATTTAGCTTTTCTCTGGATTCTAAAATTCTGATTTCAAATGAAATGACCTTTTGAACCCAAGCCTGAAGTGAGTTACATAATTTGATTTAATGATTTTCCAGCGCTGGTTTTTTTTTTTTTTTGACCTAAATCACGCACCTGCGTTGAGCAGACATCGCAGTTGTATAAGGACATTTATATCCTGGCGTCTAACAGTCGTGTGGCTGTAATTGGAACAATATGAAATTGTCATTGTAGCAAGGAGCAACCTAACAGCTCACTTACATATAAATATATACATATATAAGAAGTATGTCCCAGAAAGGACATTACACCAGGCAGGAAAGGAGAACTGCAGCTACATTATGATGATTGCCTGAACTTTTGCCAGGATATGATGATATCATGATTTCATGATTTATTCAACTTCATTTCAAAGCGCATTATAAAATCCATATAACCTAATTGAAGGTGTAATCAAAATGAAAATGTTATCCTGAGAGAATTTTTGATTATTTCTGAAAATTGTACCACTGACTTTTTGAACCCATCATCATTTTGAAATGGGAAGAGGGGAAGAGGGGGAAAAGGGGCAAAAGTTTAGAAATTGTGGGGAAAGACCCAGTGGCCTCTGACCCAATGAAATGGAAAAACTATTAACGGCTTTAAGCTTATAATAAATGAAAAGCCTAATTGCTTTTCAATAGCTTTTCGCTGCAAAGCGCCTACAACGACAGATGCAGCAACAAAAAGAGGCACGCAATGTGGCACAGAAACGTCATAAAAAATGTAAACAACTTCGAAAAGGTTCATTAAGTACAAAAGTAACAACGACAACAACAGGGCAAACAACAACAATGAGAACAACAGTTAGAACCCCAACTATAACAATAGTTACAACAACAACAACGGCAACAAGAGCAACAACAACAACAACAACAATTGCAACATAAGCAGCAAGTACAACAAAATTGCTGCCACATTGCGTGCTTGTTGCTATTTCGGATAAGCTGTCCCACTTTTGAAGGTGGGCGTGGCAGCGGTGGCTGAACAACTCTGGAAAACAATAGCAGCAAAGTTGCCCAATTGGTTACGCCCACATCTGCCAATTCGCCCAAGGTGTCCACAAGCTAAGAAACAAGTCCGTGGTCCCTCTCCCCTCTCCCCCCATCCCATCCACCATCCACCGTCCCCCTTCCACCCCCTCACCCACACCCATCAAGTCCCTCAACTGCCAACGGAAAATAATGCAAAAACAAAAACTGAAGCGGCGAACGGAAAGAAACTCAATGAACGAAAAGAAGTTACCCTAGGATTCAGAATTAAGAGAAAATGTAAAATATGTATAAAAATCTGGCAATATGTCCAACCTCCACTGTGGTCCGAAGTATCCTGCAAGAAGCAAGCTCGTTTTATGGGCACAGGATATACCAAAGGAAGGAAAAAAAAAGGCAATTGTAAATGAACTTTTTTATGAACCTCGTAGCTTGTATTTTTTTCTTCTCTTTTTATTTTTGTTGCTTTTGTATTTTTGTTGTTGTTGTTTTTGTTGTAATTTTGTCATTTTCCAGGCTCATTAAAAATCTTTTGGCACAAGCGGGGGAGATGTGGGCGTGAAATGCGGGGAAACCCAACGCCACGTGTGTGTAAAATATTTTAACGGTATGTCAAGCACGCTGTGTATGTGCAGACACACACACATATACACAAGCGTGTGTGTGTACTTATATATGTGCGTGTGGTTAAGAGTTTTTGCCGCTTTTCCTTCTTCGCTTTTTGTACGACATTTTTGCGGCAATTGTTTGTCTCCTTGAACCAGTTTTTCGAAAGCCAGCGAGCAAGTGTAACCAAACGGCGACCCAGTTCTGCCAAATATTTGCTGCCTCACACACACATACACACACAGAGAGAGGTGGACTCAGACATGTGTACAGCTAAACAGGTAGGGCAGATGGACATGCGTTGCCGCTTAATCACAAACATGGCAATCAAAAGTTTACGGCAAATCCAATAAGACATTGGGTAATCCTTCAATTATGTTCAAATTTGCCAAATCGTTGCAATTTCTATAAGCACACAATTACATGAAGCTTTAATCGATTGAAAATAAATCATCTGATTAGCGGATTAATCGAAACTTAATCCATTCTTAGCCACATATCATTTCGGTCGAGTGTCGCGTATTCATAATCCAAGCTCTTGATTAGAAATTTCCTTTGTCATCAATCAGCCACATAGCTTCACCTAAGGGTTAATGCCTACACACGCAACACAACACATGCCGCCCTCTTTTATACAAAATCAAATGTGGAACATAAGAAAATTTGTTGCAGTCCCAAAAAAAGAAAAATAAAAAAAAAATAGATACATTAACAACAAATGGCACACATTTTGCCAAGGCGAAAAATTTACATTTTTTGACTATTTGCATTGCCACAAAAACGCGCACATTGGTTATGACAATCGAGGGTCCTGTTTGGTGCTCAACGCCTGCAACATTAATTCATACACTTTGGCCCCACTGTGCGCATATCCGACTGTCAGGGCTTCAGCCCCGCCCGTCTTCTAACCTCCTCGCCTGTCCTGTCTGCCTTTCCTGCCCAGCTATACGAACAGCCGGCAGCAGTTCCTAACCCATATTTGCATGTAAATGGAAATGACAGCCGGCAGCTTCTAGTCAAAGAGTCAACAGACAACCAGCAACAGCAACCACAACAACAGCAACAACAGCAGCAGCAACAACAACAACAACAACAGGAACTACAACAACAACGACAATGGCAACTGTCGCTGTTGTCAGCTGACGTTTTAATAGGTACAGTAAACAGGTTTCAAAATGACAGGACAAACGCACCAAATAAATCAAGTGATGGTGTCACAAGATCAAAATTAAGGACTAACAGATATCCTGTAAATGAGTATTAAATAAATAAAAATTAAATAAAATTTGAGTATCTCAAATATGAGTGAGTGTTTCAGCTTATTTAATATTATTAATTTATTATGTATTATCTATATAATTTATTTTTCAATTTTTATATATTTTTAAATTTACTAATTTAATTTATTTATTTTATAATTTAATATTTATAATATAAATAATTTAATATTTTAATAATATAATATAAATTAATTATAATTTAATATATTTTTTAATAATAAATAATAATTATTTAAATATAATAGTTCAATACTTTATTAATTTCATTTATTTATTAAGTTCTATTTTACGTTTATTTTGTGTTATATTTATTTTTTAAATTAATTTAAATATTGTATATGTATTTTAATTATTTATTTTATTTTTTATTGAATAATTATATATATTTATATTATATTTTTTATTTCCTAAAATTAATTCTTAAAATCAAAGCTTTTTAAAAGGGTGTCTAAGTAAATATTAAGTTTCGTTTATTAAATAAAAAATAAGAAATAAAAAAAAAAATAAAAAATATATAATACATAATATATATGATAATTTAGATTTTATAGAGGTCCTTCGCACATTTAAAAAAAAACTCAGCTCTCTTTTATGATTGCATTAACTTATTTATTCATTTTTCCCTGCTCTAAAGGATTGTTAACCTTCGAAAAGAATTCTTAGAATGAGTATCAAAATATCAAAATAAAATCATAAAAAATAGCGAAACACCAAATCTGATAATAAAAAATGATGCGATTAAATGAACCTACTTGATACCGTATTTTTATTTATTTTTAATATTATCAATAAAATTAAAAATGGTTTCCAAATGCCTCAGTTCTTAAAATAACACTATTATTTCCTGAGACATGACATTCTTATAGTTGTCTTATATTTTTATTTATAGATGTAAATTTTTTTTTATATTTTTATATTATTTATTAAAAGTCTAACAAAAACTATAATTTTATAAATATTCAATTTAAGACCAAGAAAAAAAAGTAGCCGCCACAATTTAAAAAAATAAAAAATGTTAAATAATTTTATTAGCTAATGATTCCTATCTATATTAGTTATTTATTATTATTTTTATAATTTTATTTATTTATTTAATTTAAATTATATAAAAAAATTAAATAGTATGCTTTGCTACTTTATTGTATCCAATTTATCAGTTAAGGCAAAAAGGTGAAACCTTGAAGTTAATTTTGATTTAAAACGCTTTTAAATTAAATTTTACGATTAAAATTGTTGCTTTGACTTGATTAGTTATAAATTATACGAATTTAATATTTATTAATTGTAATTATTTATATTAATTAAAAATTATTAATTTTATTTAAATTTTTAAAAAACATTAATATTTAAAAGTTAAATGAAATAAATCCTATAAAGTAGTCTGGCATCCCCCTTAAGGATCACCACAAGGGCCAAAGGGTAAGCCTCTGAGAGCTGTCAGTCCCTTGATTGTATTTGATGGCTGTCATTTGATTTGATCTACTGTATTTACACAATGTAAATAACTTTGTATGACTGAAGGGCTTAAAGTATTTTGATAAAAAGGCAACAACAAAACTATAACAAAGCAAAACAACAACAAACACAAAAAAAGCGGAAAATTTTGATTGCAAAAAGTGTCCGGTGTTTGGGGCTGGTCAGTTATCGTATTGCATGGAGAAAAATTCCGTAAAGCGACATTTTATTTATGGAAGACGTTTAATTTTATTTATGTGACGACAGCCGCAGTTGCAGCACTTGTTGTGTAGGCGGTTGATTGTGGGCTGACGGTTGATGGTTGATGGCTGATGGTTGATGGGTGGCTCTATTGGTGGTTAGCTTGCGGGTTGTTAGTCCAGGTGTTTGCCAGTTGTATTCTAACTATGCCGCATAACAATGCCATACACATGCACCGCATGAACATGTTGACTGACATTTTGAATGAGAAGTAGGTAAACTTTTTTATGACGTTGCTGATGACTGTGGATGACAGTCTCATAACACAAGTACACACAAGTGTGTGTGTGTGTGCTGTTACTGTAATAGACTGTCAGGATACAAGTTTAGTGTGCAAATTTGTCATGTGTAGACAAAGCGTTGCCCACAAACTCGCATCGCATAGGAATATTTCACATTTCACGCATTGCAAAAGTCAAAATCAAAATCAAAAATTTACAACCAATGTGCAAATTTATAATCAAATTTTCATAATATTCGAATGCAGCAAATAGATTATCGCAAATTCTTCCCTAAAAGCAGAGCAAATAAATAAATAAATAATATTCTTGGATCGCTTCCAAATCGCACAAATTGTGTAAATTATTAGCCAAATATTGCGAACGAGCCGCAGTAAAATACATACGGCATTGGAATCCTTGGAGAGCACATTAAATGTCATGCGGCAAAGCTGAGCTACCCTTACGAAGGACTTGCAGGGCCCTTAAATGTCAGTAGGCCATTCGACTCACTGGCTCAACCTTTAATTACTCTGCAGATCATCAATAACATTTTTTTTTTACGCTTCAAAGATATTAACTTAGAAAGGAGCTGCTTAAGAACATTTTAAGGAAGGACTCTCTGCACTTTCAGCTGCTTGGCTCTGGTGCGGATTTCATGTTAAATAATACTTATTTTTAATATTTCACTTTACTTTTATCGTATTAACTTATTTTTATAAATTTTTATTTTTAAGTAATTTTAAGCTCTGTTTTTTAATTAATTCTTTTATTACCTCATTTTATTTTATTTATTAATTTTATAATTTATTTTTAGATTTATTCAACTTTTATTTCAAAATGTCCTTTAATTGGTTTCTTGTATTTAACTTCATAATAATTTTAGTTTTTATTTTTTATCTAGGTTATTTTTTTTATTTCATTTATTTACTTACTTACATTTATTTACTTATTTTATTTATTTTACTTATTTATTTATTTTTTATATTTTTATTTTTTTTATTTTTTATTTTTTATATATATTAATTTATCTTTAAATTGGAATATTTATTTATATTAATTTATATTTTTGTATTTATTTATTGTTATTTATTTTATTTACTTTATTTATTTTATTTGTTTTATTTTTTTATATAATTTATTTATTTTAATTATTTTATTTATATTATTTATTTTATTTACGGTATTTATTTATTTATATGTCTTTAATTTGGTATATTTATTTATTCTTATTAAACATCTTCCTTGGCAAATAAAAATAATAAATTCTTTGCTTTAAAAACATAAGATATGAAAGTAAATTTAAAAATAAAATTATTGGAAAAAGCAAAACGGGTCCATTTTTTATTTTTTTTTTTTAAAAGCAGCTTGGTTCTTAATCGTAAATACGCCATTAATTTTAAACTTAAATTTTTTTTCAAACTTCTTTAAAACTCACTTTAAATATATCTTAAAGTCAACCTTAAAAAACATATCTGGAAATTTGCCTTTAAATAAAAAAAAGTGATTAAATCAACTTTTATATAAACTCAATTGTTTTGTGCCTTAAATGGGCTTAAAGGCAAATGATCTTTAAAGGATTCGCACATTAAAGGTAAAGTTTAAAAGCCGCCTCCATTGCTGTCAGCTCTCTAGTCGAGTTTGCCAAACTCGGAGAGCATTTTGATATACTCCCGGTTAGTGTATAACCACAGATGATTATGCATAAATAAGTCGACAAGTGTTTATAGCCGCAACAGCAATAACAAGAACGAAAACACTTGGGATATACTCGACACACGAGTCAAGCGGCACAGCTGCCGCAGCACATCCCAGCCTCTGCCCCGCCAACGTTTTCTCACGCTTTCTCCCCTTCGTCGCCACCCTCTCTCCCCCCCTAGTCATCTTCTGCTTAGTTGCGCGAAGCCCAGAGGAAAATCAGCCCACATTTCAAGCCTGCAAATTGCGAGTGTTCAGTTGTGTGCGGCACGTGTTATACTTTTGTTCTTCACTCACTCATCCCCTCACTTTCTCACTTTCTCACTTTCTCACCCCCTCACTTTCCCACTCTTTCTCAGTTTCTCTCTTCCTTTGCTCCTATCGTACCTGCACCCACTCTGTGTATTCCTCTTACATGCTCTTGCTCTTTTGGCTGTGTATGTGTGTCTTTGTGTGTGTGTGTGTGTGCCTTGGCATTCGCTTAAAGCCAAAAAGTTAAAATTCAAGTGTTTATAGATTTTATTTTCAAATTGACAGCAGTTGGCAAAAAATAAATGTTAAAAATTAAGAAAATAAATAAAAAAAAAAATGAATAAAAAATAAACAAACAAAATAATAATAATAATAAATTAAATAAATAAATAAATAAATAAATAAATAAAATATAATAAAAAAATAAATAAAAAATAAATATATCTTTTTTTTGTTTAGCGGAAATAAAATTGTTGGACTATTTTGGATCAGGACCTAATGCTCTTTTAAAATGGACCTTTTTTGGCCATTTCCAGCTCAATTTTAGGGACGACGGGGCGACGGAGGATTCACTTGAGAAACTGTAAAAAATTAATTAGAAAACAGCTTAGCGAGCGCCGAGATTGACGGCTGAATGTCGAGCATCATTCATCATGACAGGTCATTAGGGAGGCTCCAAGGAGTAGACAGACGCAACATCGAAAGTCAAATAAATACGCTATAAGGATACCCTTTCTGGCATTACCACTGCCAAGGATATATATATATATATATATATATAAAGCCCGAGACAGGTTCAAGTCGGCTAAGCGAACAATCGTCATGGAGTGTACCCAAAATGGAAAGATTGACCGTCTCCGTTCGCGCTTTTCTTGGAAGTGGCCATTTGTTATCCGAATTGTGGAGGACTTGACTTGGTTTTCCATCTTGCTCCTTTCATTTTCATTTTTTTTTTTCTCGTGTTTTTTTTTTTTTTTTTTTTTTGGACAATCACGTACTTGATTGGTCTGAAATTGATGCGAATGGCTTGGAGGCGACCCTCAGCGGCGATTTGCTTTGTCCTTTCTTGGCATTTTTAATGCTCCGTTTGCTTTGTCCTTACAAATTGTGCGGGCTATTTGCTTTCAGTTGCTTGACAGAGACACACTCCCGCTGCTCTAGGACCCATCCCCACAATTGACTCAGTGCTCAGTACTTGCATTTTAATTAAATTAAACCACCCGCCGATGTCTGAGTGAGCGAAGTTTTGGCCAGTTATCGGGCCATTAGTTTTAATGCCTAACGGTCAAAAAAGGGTGTAAACATGGGTACATGGGTTCCTTTCATCCTGGCCGGATGACTTTAATTAGTGAGCAGAGCAGAGTTTAAAGTATACGGTAAATACTTATGCTAATTTTGTACACACCAGATGATCCAACCTCGGGATGGAGCCCAACACTACAGTAATTCAGCCCGAACCCCAAGCTGAACCCATTCTGAGCTCCATTCCAGGAGCCATGAGAAGCATGTCAGATGTTTGGGGCTTGCCAGGGACGATAACAATAACTTTCACATCAAGCACTAAGCATCAAGCGACGCAGCTGCTTCTCCAATCCCCCACACATCCCCTCCTCCCCCACCCAATGTTGGTTCCTCCTTCGGCTCCTTGTTTCGAAATTAATTGCACAATTAACACAATAATAGCACCCACACTCGGGGTATATATCAAGATTGTGCGTCTCATGTTCTTCATGTGATATGCGGCTTCAGTTTGACAAATTGAACTGCTTAGGGATTTGTCTGCTTGTTATGAGTATTCGTGCATCACACACATAATCACACACACACACGCACACTCACACATACACACGTGCACACACGCAAACCCATTATGGTATATCAAGTTCCTATACTCGACATTCCCCAAATTTCTCTATTATAAGAAATTTTCTTAGAATCGAACTGAAGCTGAAGCTGAAGCCTTACAATTTAATTTCGCCTAAGGACTCAGGACCTCAAGACTTTAATTGATTAAAAAAGTGATTTTCCTTTGGTTAATTCAAAGTTTGATTATATTCTTCTTCTTCTGCTTTTTCATCTTTGTCTTCTTCTTCTTCTTCTTCTTACTAGTTTAATTACAGATTTTAAAAGGCACCACCCCTCCCTGAAGCCTACTCTGTTTTTATAGCCATGGCAAAATTATTGTGCACCGTTATACTTAAGTTTGCTAACTGCTTGATCGATGGAGTGTCTAATATTTTGGACACGACTGTTTGGAAAACTCTGAGTGCGACTGTTGCTTCGGGGTATGCGACTGCTTAATAAGGGATTAATCAGAGTTAATTGCATAAGCTACACACAGAAGCCACCAAGGTTGTGCACACATGAGTTACACACACACACACACACACACACACACACACACACACACACACACACACACACACACACACATACACGCGCACTCATACTACTATAACAACTCATATTAATTGTTGCTTGGAATTCCAAATACAGCCGCCAATTTCCTTTTAGCGAACAAAGGCAACTTTTATTCATACACAATTTGTTCATTTGTGCGTAGGTATTAATATTCATGCGTAACACTCGAACACACACACACACACATATACGAACAGTAACACACGCAGACACATCGCATTGACTCGGAAAATTACAATTTTCATATCTGATGCCAACTTTTGTTCATTGTTTCCGTTGCTTATCGAAGGTGCGCGGGAGGAAAAAAAGGAACTAATAAGAATGTTTGTACAGGCGGGTCTGCCCGACTGCTAGATACCCTGTACATGCATATAAATAATATTTAAATTTAAAACAAACTTCACACCTCAAGTCAGGGTAAATAAGAGTCGAATTCATATAGTAAAATGTGATGGGAGAAGTACAGGGTGTATCTACAGGATGTATATACAGGGTCTATATACAGGGTGTATATACAGGGTGTATATATATAGTAGTTAGGCAATTATTAAATAATAAAATCAAATGCCCAAAAATTGTAAAAGTCAAAATTTAGCGTTCAATTCCTTAAACATCTTCCAAGTCCTGCGTCTGCCTTGAGTTTTTTATTTTTCCTCTTTTTGGATATCCCTTTTTCAGGGGTTACAGGGTATTTGGGGCGTAGAAATTCATTTAGGCCAATTGGCAGAATAGCAGTAAGCAATTGCTTTGATAGAAATTGGCCAAGATTGGCCGGCAAAGTGCCTCGTATAGGGGAATTGCATAATTGGCAACGTTTATTTTTCGCAATTTCGAATTTCTGTTCTGCTCGGCCTTCGCCTTCGCCTTCGCCTGCGCCTTTGGGGTGTGTCCAGTCGAGCAAATAAAATTAACGGCGTTGTTAAGAAATAGTTTGTGGAACTTTTTGGCTAACTTTTTTTGGACTAAGAGTAGGGCAGAATTTTTCCAGTCATTGGATCATATGCATATTATGTATGCGTGTGTGTGTGCCCTTAAGTGATTATCAATTACCATAATCTCAATTTTTATCAAAGATGCGGTTAACCTTCGGCCGCACAAAAATGCCAATAATTCACATCCTGATAAATTCCGTTCGATTAATTAACCACCACGCAAATATGCAAATTTATCAGCCGCTTATATGACCTTCGTACGGGACAATTTTATCTCATGGCAACCTCATGTCCATTCCCCATTCCCATTCCCGAACCCAAGCCCAATCCCAATTTCATTTCCATGGACAAAGATTACGAATTTTTCTTTTAATCCGATTCGCCGCTGCTGTCGCTGCTGCTGCTGCTGCCACTGATGATGACGACAGGTGGAAACTGGCAACTGGCAACTGGCAAAGCTTATGCAAATGTACACAATGCCACGCCCACAAGACCAACTCATCAGTCACCTGCTTGCACCATTTAATTACAGGTAACGCACATTTCGTCACCCACACTCATTCCCATCCATTCAAAGTCCTCTCTCTCCTCTTTTTTTTTTTAATAATAATTCCCAGTTTTCCACCTGCGTCAGATTTATGCAATTCACATTTGAAATTTTGATGTATTTCCCTAGCAGCAATGAATAAAGAGCCAAACACAATCCCCTTAGCTAACGACTAAAAGATACCCTATAAAATGACTAAACACAATTGAGCGCAAGTTAAAAGCCTATGAGTTTTATTACACTGGCGTCTTAATAATTGATTACGGTCCTGCATATGAGCGAGGTTTTTGTATATATTTATAATTTTGCCCACAGCATAAATAGAAATAAAGTAAGGATAAAAATAAATAAATAAAAATATTATAATAATATATAAATATAATAATTATATAAATTAAAATAAAAATAATATTAGAAATAATAATAATATTTTAAAAATAATTACCATAATCAGTTTACGGCTTTAAATATATTCTTTACAAAATGTATTTAATAAAAAAAAAACAATAAAATAATAAAAATGGTAAGCAAATTATATTATCAATAAAATCAAGAGAAATTATAAAAATAAAAATTAATAATAAATCAATTAAAATACCCAACAATACATAGAAAGCAATACAAATCATATATAAATACAAAAATAATGATTATAGTAAAAATAATATTGAAAATATTAAATAAATTATTATATCAATAATGTCGAAAAAACTTATTTAAATTAGAATTAAAAAAAAAAAAAAAATAATAAAATTATATGTATAAATTTTGAAATATGGTAAAAAACAAAAATCAGCCACCTTTGGGGAAGGCCCAAGATACCCGCTCTCTTTCACTCGTCACATACCTAATGAAGGCAGGGTATAAAAATGTTGGCTTTATTCTCGGACCTGTGCGTCAGTTTTTGGCAGAATGAAAAAAAAAAAAATACAAATTTTCATGCAGAGTAAAGTTTGAAATGCCCGACGGTGCAGAGGACACGGCACTCGGAACTAACGGAATTCATGGAACTTTGCGACATTGTTGGCCACGGGCTTCCGGTTGAGGCCAAAGGAGTGCACACAATGCACTGGGCGAGGAGTTGGGTCCTGTGGTCATAGGTACCATTGCGGCCAAAGCATTTGGCGTTCATTTTCTTTTATTTCCTACTTTTTTTTTTGGGTTTCTATTTTTTTTTTGTTTTTTTTTTTTTTTTTTTTGTGTGCCTTGGAGGCCTCGGGGCTGGCGGTATCGAAAGTTTGGCTTAGTTATGAAAAGGAAAAGGTGCCCAGTGACAAAAGTTTAGGCAAATAAATTGACAGAATTGTTGGTTGGGGGTTAGCAACAGTTTCAATTTTATTAAGGCCTTTGTTTTGTCCTTAGTTGAAGGGTTCTAAGGGCTAAGCCTGTAAAAGAAGGGATCAATTGCGAAGGATTTAACAACAAATCATATTATGTGTAAACGCTTCTATGGCTTAAGCTGAAAAGCGACTATGCGTTTTAGTTATTTTGTGGCAGAAAATAAATGTTGAAAAGCCAAGCCAAAATGGGCAATGGGACAGAGTAAAAGGACATTGGGGCAACAGGACAACGGAGGATGCTTGCCATGATACTTGGCCTGCTTTTCTATTAAAGACGCCCCAGAGTATGCAACACAATTTGCATTCATCGCAATTTCGGCTTTAATGCGCTTGTTAACAAGCCCGGGACCCGAGTGTCGCTGCCGAACCGTAAAAGGCCGTTAAGGGCGCCATTGCCATAAAGTATGCAACAATTTTTGTAAACAAAACGTTCATAAAATCTTCAGATCAGCTAAGCATTTCGAAATGCCACCTACAAATAGCGCTTAGCCAACAAATCTCCCCCACACCCCATCACCGCTGCCTTCCGCCATCGCCAAAACACAACTTTCTATAACGCCAAACGCTGTACCGCCCCCTCCCCACCGCGAAAATTCAATATTTTGTTCAATTTTGTTGCTGTTGTTCGTGTTTGCTTAAGCGTCGCAGTTTGCGCAACAAATGAAAATTTGATGAGCTTGTTAGTGTACGTAGCGAGCGGTGCAAGGTGTTGAGGTGGGTGGGCTTGAGGGTGTGGGGTAGGGGTAGATTCTGGGAAAATAGCACTCCTCGTGTAGTTCGTGGTAAGTGTGAGGAAAATAGATGAAGAGCACCAAACATCAGGGCGAGAAGAGAAACGAACGAAGGCGGCGAGGAAGTTGGAAGGTTGCTTCTAACAGAGAGAGAAAGAGAGAGTGGTGCGAGGGGGGTAGGAAGTGGGAGACCAGCTTGTACGCTAGCTTGGGCAAACAAAATTCAGTAATCATCTTCAAAAATCTCAGAAAGTTGGCAAAATATTTGCCTAGTTGTTTTATAAGCTTCGGATTTTTCATGGAGAAGCGTGAGAACAAAAATGTAAAAAAAAAAATACAAAAAAAATGCACGAAAAAAATAAAATTAAAAAAACAATTTTTTAAGCTTTATGGATTTCCTGTTGCTCGCCAAAGGCAGCAAAAAAAAAAACACAAAAAAAAAAAACACAAAAAAAAACACAAAAAAAAAAACAAAAAAAAATAAAAATACCTTCAGGAGTTTCCTTCATGCATATGAACTTTTCACTTTTTAATTGAAGGCCAATGGAAAACATAAAAAAAAAAAGAAAATAAAAAATTTCAAACCCAACGAAGCCAATAAAAAACCTAATGATAATTAATTTTGTTTTAGGAAGTAAGTTTTTAACTGCATATATATTTAGTAGAAATATGCAAAATATTTAAGGATTTTCATAAATAAAATTTAACTGGGAAAATTTACGAATATTCGTCATGAATTTCCCTCATGAGCTTTGCTTTGCTTTGAGAGCACAATGGATTTGCCTTCAATGAAAATGCCTGGCCTGAAAGGCCGCATTAAGGGGTTTTCCCAGAAGTAATTGGGCGTCGATTGTTGTTGTTGCTTGGATTTATGTTGTGTGTTGTTGTTGTTTGGATTTATGTTGTTGTTGTTGGGGCTTGTGTGCTTTGGTTGCTTAGAAATGCCTAGAAACAAAGCTCAGGCACTGCCAATTTGCCTTTGAGGCGATAAAAATTGGAGGATTGCTGAAATCGAAAACTAGCCAAAAATTGAAAGGAGCTGTCAACAGGTATTTACCGTTAATTACTTATTAGATGCCAGGACAATTGGCTTTGAAATCAAAGGAATGCCAAGCCAGGAGAAATGCAAGCTGCAAAATGCGAAATAAGAGACGAATCCCAAGGGCTGGACTGGGCTGGGGCTGGGCTGGAGCTGGAGCTGGGCTGGGGCGGAGCTGGGGCTGGGGCTGAGAGCTTAAAGCAGTGAGCGAAGAGTGGGGAGCGAGGAATGGGGAGTGCGGAATATGGAGAGGGATGCTTGGAGCTGCTTCCAGGACAATAATGAATAGCCGTCGATGAAGAAACGAGATGTTCAGGATCAAATTACGGATCAAAAGGTCAAAGGGTGGGCGGTGATAGGCGATAGGTGATAGGTGAAAGGTGAAAGGTAATAGGCGATAGGTGAGAGTCGAGATTCGAGGGCTAAGCATGCCTAAGGATAGGCACAATTACGCATTACGTCAATGTATGGGTAAATGTGACGTATATGTGACGTAAACGTGACGTATACGTGACGAGCAGCAGGAGCAACAGGCGAAAAGGATAGCTGAATAATGTCTAGGCTGTGGCATGTTCTTCATTAAGAAACAGGAACAGGACAGGCAAAAGGATACGCTAAAGCGAACTTTATGGAGCGAAGCTAATGAGTTTTTCATTGCCGAATCGAAATTAGCAATTCAATTAACATAATTAACAAACAAGTAATTAAAATTTACCGTTCGAGGACGAAGGTGACTCGCGACTTCATCTTAAATATCAGCTAATTAAAGCTTAGGCATTTGCCTAGTCCTTGGCTAGATTTACTTGCCATTTATATCCTTTGCACATCCAAGAGACGTTCCATTTCAATATTTGTACTAAATTAGTTGCTTTATTATTTTAGTTACTTGTGTTTTGGTTCAGTGCTGAAATTTGCATAATTAGCGCAATATCCTGTTATATCCTTGTCTGTGTTTCCAGCTGTTCAGCTGTTCAGCTGTTTAACTGTTTAGCTGTTTAGCTGTTCATTGCCCGACACTAATTAGTCAAAATTGTGCCTTGTGTCAACATCAGGACAAACATTCTTATCCTTGCGATAATGTAAACGATTTGTGTTGTGCGAAGCCTTCAACAGTTGCTCCTGCTCCCGCTCCTGGCTAAGTCTGTTGCCTAGCGGCAGAGCTTAACTGTTTTTAAGATCCTTTATATATATCTATATATATATATATATATATATATATGTGCGTACCAAGTGCCGTTTAATTAGATATATATAGATATATATATATGTATATATATATGGATATATAGCGGGACTTGGACCAACTTTGCTTTGAGGGAAATGCGGTCCGAAATGCTTGGCGGGTCATTCAAGTGTTTTATGCTTTGAAGATTTTTATATGTATTTCCATTTTGCTTTTGTTTCGGAAACTCTCAGAGCTTTGTTGCTTTTGTTATTCCCTTTGGAACCGGCTTACCCCTTAAAAACCCCCCCAGCCAACCCCTCCATAGCCCCTCCATACACAACACACAAACGATGACAGGCACCGACAGAGCTTATTAGGGGTCACAACGAGTGCAACCTTTGCCTTTAATGAGCTCCGTAAGCTGGTCAAAAGCCACATATCATCAACGGACCAGCAGAGGCAAAAAAAACAAGGTACAAAAAAAAAAAAAAATAAATAATATAAAAAAAACAAAATAAAAAATAAGTAAAAAAATCATTACAAAAAATGTGTGTATTTAAGCCAAACGGCATAAAAAGTGACAAGCTGGCAAGGAGTTGATCCTACGAATATTAAATACCCTTTAAAAGCATCCTTTATTTATTTTACACATATATATATTGTTTTTTATATTCCTGAAATTCGATGTGAATGTGTGGCATACAAAATTGAAGGACGACTTGAATGGCTTTGAGTCTCATCATCATCAGGATTTCTTGTAACTTGAAATCAGCATTCACATCCTTGTTTACTTTCGTATGCATGCACATAGTTTATCAGGTTCAAAGTGCCACACCCCCAACACCACCACCACCACCACCACCACCACCACCCCTTCATCCCACACGATGTGTACCACATTTGATGGCCAAATTGAAATGCTCTTCGTTAAAGGGGATAGTACTTTATCTTGTATGTCCTTTATTTTGATATTTATTTTCCTCCTTTTAGGTCCCTCAAACGATGTTAAAATGCAAATTTCTCTGGTTGTTGGGCAGTTGTAATGAGACAATTTTAAATTCAAATTCAAATAAAGTAAAAAAAAAAAAATAATGCGAATAAAAAGAAATAATCTGGTGGACAGGACGAGTCCTGTGACGAATGTCCAACAGACATTTGCATTTATTCAATGCCTTGCACGATGATGATGATGATGATGATGATGATGATGATGATGACGATGATGATGATGATGATGTTGATGATGATGATGATCCTTGCACAGTTGTAGATGTCCTGAGTGCATTATGCGAGGATAACATGCGCTCTCCCATGTCTGGATTATTATTAGCATATTTTATGTGTGGGCAGACATTTCCATAGACATTTTCATTCAGCACTTTCCCTCTTCTATCTTTTATCCGAGCTTTCGCACTTTTCCATCAATTTCCCAGTTTTGGAGATTTCCCTTAATTTATTCAAAACGATTGCATTGGCGACACACGTTTCTGTCTTTTGCATTTTTCTATTTTCCCATTTTTGCATTTTTGCATTTTTCCATTTAGTCATTTTTCCATTTTCCCATTTCTTTTATTTTTCTATTTTCGCACTCTATATCTTTGCATTTCACCTTGGCAGCTCTTAAATCAATATGCAGTTAGCACACACACACACACACACACACACACATACATATGCAGCAATTGCCATTCTTATGTTATTTGTTGGTCTGTTAAACGCGTCGTTTGTTTGCATGCGAGAAATTCAACACAGCAACTTGTTTGCCCCTCCCCCCTCCCTAGCCATATGTAAGTTTACACTCACGCCTGAGTGCTCACAACATGCAAATACACATACACACACACACACAAACACACACACACGCGCATACATACATTAGGATACCCACACATGCGCCCACATAGACAAACATTTGAAGGCGTTGGTTGAAAGGCGCTTAGGGCTAGTGACCTCCCAACTTCAACATCCCGTCCCTGCCCCCTTGGCACCTTTCCCATATCCCCACATTCCCATATCCCTATATCCCCATATTCATACCTTCCCCTCCAGCCCTCCTCAACCTTCTTTCTTTCTTCCCACCTTACCATTTCCTCTCTTTGATTCCGACGACCCGCATCACCATCACACCGCTCGTTAACCCCCCCTCCCCTTACCCACCATCGCCTAACAAGACTCCCACGAAAAACTTTTGTTAGCTGACACTTCTGGCTTCTGATTTCTTGACACTTTGAATTTGGCCCAAATGAAAATTTCCCCTGTTAGCCGGAAGTGTTTGGAAAATTTGTGAAATTTTATGCGCCTTACGGCATGTGACCCATCGGTGGGCCAACAGTTGCTTGCTCGGCTATAAAGATTAGGACCCCTTTCAAAGTTCATAATATTCCACTTTCCACTTTCCCACTTTCCCACTTTTCCACTCTTTACTTTCGCATTTCTACTTTCTACTTTCCACTCCTAATGGACTACCCATTAAGATGTTAGATAAGCCACCTTATCAATAAAAGTTAACTGCACAATTAATTAACGTTGATCAAACACTTGAGAAGGGAAAAAGTCGACTGTCTGCGAGCTCCATCCATTTATGTTCCCAGGCAGCAACAATTTTCAATTGCTTTAATGGCTTACAAAAGTTTACAGTTATCTTTGGATATGTGCGCCAGTGAATATATAAATAGCTGTGTGTGTATTGGTGTGTCTGGGATATATGTAGACATTGCACTCGCTTAGGGGCCTTAGGATAATTTAGTTCAACTTTTATTGCGGTTTGCCTAATAAAAATCCCCTCCCCCTTGACGATTACGCCCTTTGCTTTGCTTTAATTAGTTTTACATTTTATGTCCTTTTGAAATTTTAGCTTTTCGCCATAGTTTTTTGTTGGCTCCTGCACCATGCATTGATTACATATCGAGGAGCATCAAATGACCATCTCTATAGGAACGGCATCATTAGGTTCCTCCGTTGACATGACAACGCATAAATTGCTCTACGAGTGTGTGACATGCACGTGCTGCCTGTCGACAAGAACTGCCAACTCGGCAGTACACACACCCACACACACACACACACACACACCAGAGGTAGACTAAGAGGGGTGAGAGCGAGGGGGAGGGGGTGTAACAACTCCTAACTCCCACCTTTCACTCACCTATCATATGTACAGCAAAAACATGACACGACGGCGCATTTGTCAATCCCAACCCCAATCCCAATCTGAATCAAAAAAAAAAAAAAAAAAAAAAACATGAAGTAAAAAAAGGAGAAAGAGAAAAAAAATTCGAAAATATGGGACACCCTCGCGTGATTTACGTGAAAGGCTGACAAAATAATAAAGCAACTCCCCTAACGAACTGTCGCCAATGTTGTGTTCCACGTGGCGTATGAAGATGAGTGATTATTAAAAACATGTTGTTATTGTTTGTTGCTCACATATTGTTGCTATTGTGATTACGTTTATTATACTTATTGTTATTGCTATTGCTATTGTTATTGTTATTGTTATTGTTATTGTTATTGTTATAATAAGCTCCAGTCCAAAAAACAATGCGTCAGCCTAATTATGAATGAAATGTGGAACATAAGCCCAAATGTTGCTATGACATAATAATCCCTCATATGACGACGAGAGTTATGTAACCTACGATAAGAACAAGAGCAAGAAGAAGAAGAACAAGAACAAGAAGATGAAGAACAAGAAGAACAAGAGGAAGAACAGGAGGAACAAGAAGTAGAGGAAGAAACATAATACATAAGTGGTAAACAAAAAGATGTAGAAACTGAAGATAGAACGCAATTGAGATTTAAAAAGAAGAAGAAAAACTTCTGGTTTTCCAGCGAAAAACGGAGTAGTTTCACTTTTCACTTTTCCTAAGAAAATCATGAAAATAGAACACAAACTATGAAAGTTTTTGCAGTCAGAGTGTCAATAACAGATTGAAGCATTTTCCGCAGAATTTCCATTAGAAAAAAAAGTAGAAGAAAATTAGGCAACACCAATGCTGGCACTCAATAAAAATTCCAAGAAAATGAGGGAAAACGCATTATCCAGCTTTTCCGGTTCGCTTCTATGTGCGGCCATAGCCAAAGAGTCAGTCAGTTGTCATTAGCAGGCATATGGCCTAATCAAATCAACATCGTTACTGAGTGCTTGTAACACACACACACACACTAGCACATATACATGCACACGTGTTGCATATGTATATGAGCTCACGTACAGGCTAATATCACGCATACGCCGTGTTGTTGTCAGTCAACATTCAAAGCGCTCAATTACACAAACAAATCGGCAGGCAAACACACAAAATACTCAAAGACAGAAGAAGGAGGGAGAGAGAGGGAAAGAGGGGGAGAGCGAGAGAGAGAGAGAGAGAGATAGAGAGAGAGAGGGGAGAGAGAGAGCGAGAGAGAGAGAGATGGGGGACACACATTAATAAGTTAACGACACAACAAAATTAATACATTCCCTGCTCCTGGAGAATTATGCTTGTTATGCAATGCCCCACCCCTCCCCCCACCACTCCACAAAAGGAAAAAGGAATTTTCGCAGTGTTTGTACTTTAATGTCAAATTAAAATGTTTACGTGACTTCATTACGTAGTCTTCCGGGTATTTCCCTTCTTTTTTTCTGCTTCTTCCTTTCTGCTGCTCCAATCTATACACAGGAACCATCTGCAAGTTCCCCAATAACTTAATTTGACGCCGAAGTTAAACAAATACCGCTTCCTGGTTGCAACTTTTGTTTTTCTTCGAGTTCAAGTCGAAGTTGAAGTTGAAGTTGAAGTTGAACTTGGTTTCGGGTTGTGAGTGGAGCTGAATGACTGGATGAGTGCTTGGCTGGATGAGTGGTTGGTCGGATGAGTGGCTGGGTGGATGAATGAATGGGCAGATGAGTGGCTGGGTGGATGAGTGAACGAACGAAGGAGTGGACGAGTGGACGAGCGGACGAGCGGCGGTGAACGAGCGGACGAGTGGACGAGCGGACGAGTGGACGAGTGGACGAGTGGACGAGTGGACGAGTGGACGAGCGGACGAGCGGACGAGCGGACGAGCGGACGAGCGGACGAGTTTGGTATCCTGGAGAGCTGTAACTTCATTAACAGATCAATAGCAATTAAAGATTCCGAGCTCTGAGCAGAGGCATATAAATAATTAAAAGCCCTAAGCTCATTGCATTAAGAGAAGCCCAAACATTCAATCGATGGGCGTACCTTAAATTGGAGACTCAACATTTCGGCTTATTAAGTCCTTTGAGAGCTGTTGATGTCGTCCCTTAAACTGGGATGGCATAAGGCATGCAATCAATCTATTTGGCCAACATACTTAAGATAATTGCTGCAATTGCTGCAACGAGCTGTGGCAGCCACACAGTCGCACAGCCACACAGCCACACAGCCACACAGCCACACAGCCACACAGCCGTACAGTCTGCAGTTGCCACAGCAACAGTTCTCGTTGCAACCACAAGTTTATTTGCAACAATGCGAAGTGAAGTCAAGATGTAATAATGTTTCCTTTGGTTTCCATAAATTTTCAATTATGCCAAAGCAAGAGCGACAGACTCACAGACAGGACATACAGAAAGAGAGAGAGAGAGAGAGAGAGAGAGAGAGAGAGGGGGTGGTTGGGAGGTGGCAAGATTGGCTGTCGTTTCATAGAAATTTCCAGTAAATATTGCGCAGTTAATCATATTTGGAAAATTGAATTGAATTCCACATCTTCGAATTACCCAAAAGGATTCTAAGATATTTCTGAGCAGCTTCTGTCAGTTATTAAATAGCTGCAATTTCATTTCTCATATAAATCATACGCAACGTTGTCCAGGGAAAAAGGACAACTCTGAATTTCCTCGAATTTTGTGAGTTTTATTTATTTGACGTTTGAACAATTTATGTACAAACTGCTCCATGGAGTCCTATTAAACGCTTTCAAGTGTCCTCGAAGGTGTCACAAGTGCTGCAGGATGTTATATTTACATTATTTATAACAATTGCCGGCGCTTCGAACTCTTTTTAAACGCATCTCAGGAACACATCAACATCAATTGATAAGCCCAAAATGTGCCCCCCCTCCCCCCACTCTTATCCTTTTGCTCCACACTTTCTTTCAGTACACAAAATTTAAAGTCAGTTATATAATAAATTTGTAAAAAGCCGTCAAAGTTGAACCCTAATGGAGCTTGTCCGATATAATGACTTGAAAGCGTTAGAGGGGGCAACGGCGGAAGCAGTGGTAGAGGCTGGAGCAGGAGCAGGAGCTGGGGCAGAAGCAGGAACTGTGGCTGGGGCTGGGGCAGGGGTCTACCTTTTATCCCTTCATCCTATTTGCCTTCTATTTGCCTTCCCTGTCCCATTCCACGCCCCATCACATTTTTGACCAAACACGCACATAAATGCTTTATAACTGAACGACGTGCTCCGTTTACGAATTAAAGTCTATACAAAAATTTAAAATAGCCCACAAATGAAGCGCAACACAAAGGAGGGTAGAAGGATGGCAGCGAAATGATAAGGGAGTGGGAGGAGGGGTGGGCGGCATGTGGGGGGAGCATTGAAAAGAGGAATGAGAAACAGGCTGATGGCAAGGGAATGGAATGGGTAACAAAGTACGACTCGAAGGACTCCAAGTGGGAGCGGGAGTGAATGTGAATGTGGAAATCCCCAACCCGCCAAAAAAACGATGTACAAATGCTACACAGCCCATAAAAAGGGATCAGGGTGAAGTCATTCGTAGCGCCGTGAGCTGTCAGCCAAGTCAATAGGCTTATGATTTATATTACCATTAGTAAAGTGCGGCTCATTGGAGGACTGACCCGGACCCGCACCACATCCCTCATCCCTCATCCCTCATCCCACAGTCCCCAGCCTTCGGCCTTCAGCCTTCAGCTCCAGCGATGCCCCACAGCGCATTGGTCGCGGTCTTTACTTTGGCCCGACCCAAAGGCAAAGCATTTACTGCTCCCTCCTCCTGCGGTTGTCCTTTGCTTGGAGCTGTCCGCCCAATGGCGGATGAGACTCTTTAGCGTTTTGGCGTTGAATGTCAACTTTAAGGAGAAACCACAGAGACGCGGAATTTGACAGCAAGCGGTTAAAGGGTAAATTTTTGACAAAACGCAGGCAAAAGGCTGTGTCCTTCGCTTCCTCCCTTCTAATTTCTTTCACTTTCCTTTCTCATCTCATTTTTGTCTCCTTCTATTCCATTCTTTCTCTTTCCTACTTTAAGTGTGACATTCAAATGCAATTCTCCTTTTTTCATGCATTTTTAACTTTTCTTTTTTGATCCTGTTTATTTCCTGCCTCTATGAATTTCCGTTTCTGTTAAACCACGCCTCCTCCGCTCGTGTGTGTGTGTGCACAACAAGGTAGTTCATCATTGAGTATGCAAATAATGATGTGCTTTTAAACGATTCGATCGCTTGGGAGCAGTTTCAACGTCTCAACGTGCGAAGCAAATGTCTCTCAATTAATTACTTTTATGTACGTGTGTGTGTGTGTGTCTGTGTGTTAAGACTTTAAAGACACACACACAGACACATGTGCATATAAGAATTTTAATTATCTCCGCTGCTACCGCAGACCGAGAAAACCCAAAAGCAAAGGCAACACCTCCTGTTTCCTGTTCAGCCTACGGCCTGCGGCACAGCAGGTGACGAGCCAGCGGAAATCAGTGACTGGCGTAAAGCGATAGGCGACGACAGTGGCAACAACAACGACAACAACAACAGCAACAACAGCAATGACAACAACACTAAATACCAGCAACAAAACCAAAACACAAAGGACAAGCAGATGACATGACAAACACGATAAACAAACAAAGGCTGGTGCCTTAATAAGTCAAACAATGACAGGAAAAACAAAAGACGCAGCCGAGCGGAAATTATTCGACTCAGGCTATGCACTTTTCACCATATGCGATATGCACGATATATATATATATATATATATATATATATGTATATATATCGTATATTATCTATAGTTACTTATAATATAATTCTTTATAATCTGCGCATATTGAACTTTTGTCTTATGACAAATTGACGTAGTTGCTGGCTCGTTGAGGGACCTTACACTGCCGTTGGCTCAGGGCGATAGGGGGGTAGTGGGTCATTGGATTTTCCTTGGAAAAACTGCAATATTGTTTATTGTTTACAGCAGCAGCTGTGTGTTAATATGAAAATTCTTTTCCTTCGATTGTTTACCAAAGTTGCGGAAGGACACGATAGTCAATTAAACTGTAGTTTAAATTTCTCGACTCTCGTGCATATTAAAGGGTGAATAAACACCCCCCCCCCCACACACACACACTCATACACCATTTTAAATCTTATAATGTTTTTTTGTTTTTTATTTTAAACTCTCAAGTGGCACGTGCCACACATATAAAGCTACGGAATGGTGTGGCAAAGCCTCGAAAATGTTTCCCATAATTCAACTAATACGAACTGTAAACTTTTCGCAGCTGCCACACCATCGTCTTGGTCATTAGATTGCCACTGTGTGTGTGTGTGTGTGAGGGAGTGTGAGTGTGCCTAAAGTGAGTGAGTGGTGTGTGTGTGTGTGTGTGTGTGTGTGTGTGTGTGTGTGTGTGTGTGTGTGTGTGTATGCGACAGTGTGTGGAAGTGCGTTAGGGTTTTTCGGAATTAACTTTGAACATACAAACACATACACACACACAGGCACACACACAGGCACACACACACACACACACACAACGGCACACAGCTAACAATTATGCACCAAATGCGCCCCGAGCATCATTTGCTTTTCCTGCTTTTGGGCTCGGAGCAAAAAGCAGAAACAAAGTTTGGGGTTCATTTCTAATCCTCTGACCCTCGACCTACTGACATGTGCGCCTTGCCTTGGCTTGAGGACTGCCGCACTTTAAATTAGTATCCACGCTGCGTGTCAGCTAAAGTTTATATTCTTCTTGTTGCTCTCCTTTATTTTATTTTTTTTTTTTATTTATTTATTTTTTTTTTTTTGTGAATATTTACTCGCTTGAAGTTGACTAATCAGGCAAGTTTTTTGGCGTCAGTTTTTGCCATCCGAAAATTCCGAAAATAGCTTTAAGTTTCTGGAGGGAATTCCACGCCTTTGGCTGCTCGAAAATCTTGAGTTCATAATTTATTGAAAAATCTTAGTAATTTATCAATTTTTATGCCTAATTTGAATTATGCTCTGAGTTTTTCTTATGTCGCCGTGCATGGAAATGGAAATTGAAATGAATGTCTGTGATTTGGTTTGGCGGATGTGCGTATGTGTGTGTGGGTGTATATGGGTGTGCGTGTGTGTGTTATTTTAAGGCATTTATATTCTCTTCCTAAATTTGCAACAGTTTATTTATTATTCAGTTCACATGAATAACGTTTTGTTCGCTGTCTCACGGTGCGTATGCGTAATGCGTTATTAGTTGTCATTGCCCGAGAGTTGTGGATTGCGGGTTGCGGGCTGCGGGTTGCGGGCTGCGGGTTGCGGGTTGCAGGTGAAGGAGAAGTTTCTTTAAAATTCATGCATCTCGGAATTTATAGTCGCCACTGAGATGTCAGCCAATAAAGAAACACAACAAGAAGTCAAAGCCAGTGTACAAAGTCATGAAATTTATGCGCAATGAATGCTAAGAAGGAGGAAGCTGGTAGGATAAAGGAGAATGGAGGAAGGAGATTGAAAATGGAGTATGGGGAAAAGAGAATGGGAGAAAGTGAAAGGAGGAGGAGTAAGAGAAGCGACAGGAGTGACAACACCCTCATAGACATAATTCATTCATAGCTTTCGAGTACATTTCCGGTCGTAATGTATTCCTCGCGAGTCCTTGCAAACTCCGAGCTTAATGCATTCACATTGTGAACTCATCCTTGAGGATATTTAAAATTTAGACACACATCATTTAACCAATTTGCAAATATCACGAAAGTTCGTACCTAATTACTTTCAATGTGCGCATCATTGAAATGTGAGCCTGGGGAGGGCGAAAAAGATGCCCGAGCGGGCGGAGAAACGGACGAATGGACGGACGGCAGGACAGCAGGACGGCAGAAGGTGGCGGCTCGTGTTCTGTGTTTTGTGTTCAGTCATCGTCAGTGTGCAGAACTTTGGCAATCAAACTTTTGGCGCACTTGTAAATTAATTAATTTTGCATATGAAAACTGCGTTCCGCCAATGAAAGTCAATTTTTGAAAAGTTCTGGCGGCGCGTGGATCCCCGAAGGCTTAGCAACTGATTTAAGAAATAAATAACTCATACGCCGCATTGTACGACGAAGCAGCAACAAGAACCTGAAAGGTGGTGGCCACGGCCACGGCCACGGCCAAAGTCAAAGCCAAAGCCAAAGCCAAAGCCAGGGCCGTCGCCATGGGCGTGAACATGAATGCGAGTGTCAAAGTGTATGTATGTGTGTGTGTGTGTGTGTTATTGTGTGTATGTGTGTGTGTGAGTGTGCACTGGGCTATAATTACAACTGTGGCATGATTAAATTATAACGCGACCCGGGCGACCTTTTAAGCAGCCCCATCAGGCCATCGCCGTCGCCATCATCTTCATCATCTTCCTCCGCCATCTTCCTTCTCCATCTTCCTCCGTCATCTTCTCCGCCATCTTACTCGCCATCTTCCTCGCCATCTATTTCTCCATTTTCTTCACCATCTTCGCTAGCATCTCCATTTCCATTGCCATTGCCATTGCCATGGCCGTGGCCATTGGCTGTGCCGGCGCAGCTGTTGCTTTTAATTAATTTGTGCTTAGACGTTGAGCTGCCGAGAAATATTACCAGATGTGAGAGTGAAGTTGGCAAAACGAAAAACTAGTAAGGACTCTGAAAAACGTATTTTTCCATAGCTACGCGTCATGTGAAAAATGAACTATGTTTACGTCCAGTCGCCATCGTCATTACACAGATTTCTCCAAGGTATCCCCTGTCCCAACTCCAAACAGGAAAAAAAGCATCAACAGCAGCAACAACAACAATAGACACAATAAAGAACAACAACAACACCCAAAACAACAACAACAACAACAGCAACAAAGCAACTAAACAACAAAACAACTCAGCCCCTGACAAATTGCCATGAGCAGGGAACATGTCCGGACTCCCAGAGCTGTGATGTGGGTAAAGGCCGGAGCTGCATTTCCTGAACCTCGAGTGACACTAAGTCAAAGGCTTTGGACATTTTTATTTACTCTTTTTGTGTTATTTTTTTTTTGGGACCATTTCCATGCCTGGAATTTAAATAAGTTAACAAATGAAGAGGCCTAATTGCATAACAAGGACATTCGTTTATTCTATGAGCAAATTATATAACACTAGACTCGCCGGAGTCGCGCCCCATGGTTTATGTGCAATTTAATTTGTATTCATTGCAATGGATCGTTAAGGTCCGCTTTGAGAGCTGAGTGTGTCCTTAGGGCGACACACAAGTCAATGCTCAATTTAACAAATTGAATCAATTAATATTAATTAAATTTGTATAACTTGCAATCGTAACGGTTGAACGACATTCAGTCGCCAGGACACAACCAATCCAAGCCAAGTGTTGATAGATTTTTCCCTTTATTTATTTATGCCCCCAAGCTCTTCACGTAGGCAGCCATTGCACGCATGCAATCGAGAGTCAAAAATGGAGTATCAAGAATCGAGTATCGAGTATCGAGTATTGAGTATCGAGTATTGAGTATTGAGTATTGAGTATTGAGTATTGAGTATTGAGTATCGAGTATTGAATATTGAGCAGTGAATATCGAGTCTGGAGTATGGAGATTGATTTCGTCAGACTGTCAACGGAGTCATTGACACGGCAGGACACAGACAAAGAACTGCTGACGAATGTTAAGTTCTGAGTTCACCAAATCCACAAGTCCTCAATTTCTTAGTCCTGCGGCTGACCTCACAAGGAGCAACACATTTTTACATACAGAGATCCGGTCGCTAGATTCCTTAAGGGTTACTTTAACTTTGGCAAATGACAGAACATTTCGAGCGGAGGGTTGGGGTCAGTTGGAGGAGCTTAGTTGTGGGGAGGGGGGGTTAAGGACGGGCATGACACAATGGCCTGGGAACCCCAACACTTGACGTCCAGGACACTTGTATCCTGGCGTACAACTTTATCATTTTTACAGCTGCCATTTCGTGCGTGGGTTTTTCTCCCCTGGCTTCATTCTGCTTAATGTCCCATAGCCAACTTTCGCCTTGGCTTCCTGTATTTTTCTTCTACATTTGATGTTGTTGTTGTTGTTGTTGTTGTCGTCGTTCTTTTTATTGTATATTGTTTATTGTATTTTACGCTTAACGCCCCGCAATTTTCTACTGCTGTTTGATTAATGTACAAGACTCAGTGAGCGGCCCGGAATTGTCCTCAGTCCAAAAACTCAAAGCGCTCTAATAAAATGCAAATTAAAATCGCCACGAATTATGATATCCATGCCCCAGCTCAGTGTCCTTGTCCCAGGGTATAAGTAGCATCCGCCCGTCCATGTCCTGTAGGCCGGCCGCATTAATGCTCATTTATGTGCAGCAATAAAGAAAAAAGGCAAAGGCAAAGGCAAAGGCAATGATTAGGACACTTTTTTTGATCCTTTGACGCTTGGGCATTTTACATATAAATTCTTAATTGGATTTTTCGGATTTTTTGCCCAAGAAATTTTAATGGGTATCCCCCAGTCGATCCTTTGATTTACGTCTTGGACTTGTTTATATTGTGCTTATGCAAAGAAAGATGAGAGAACTAAATTCAATTTCGTTATGTACTTTGTTTATGTTCAGTTTCATGAGTTTTCACCAAATAGAAGGAAGTCAGCAAGCGAGCGTATTCCAGGAGCGAATTCAGTTGACTTTCTCATTGGGCGCTCATTAAAATTAAAATTTTTGGAGGAAATTCCAATTGCAATATTTATTTCAGATTTTAAAAATCAGAATGCATTTTATTTATTTACTCCACTTGGGGCGCCCAAGTGCTGATCCGCTCCTGTTGCTTGTAATTTAAATATATATTTTGGCGCCTTTGCTCTTGTTGTTCTAGTGCTTCCTTTGTACAATCTGTCACTGCCCACGCGTTCAAAATATTGAACAATTTTCGCTGACATAGTTTTTCCTTTTAGCAGTTTTTGGCATTTCACAGATTACACAGAATAAGTTGAAAGAGGAACGAAGATGAACGAGAGAGAGATGGCAGAATAAGAAATCAAATCAAATAAAAACAGAAGCAATGAAATGTTTAACATTCAACTGACGTTCTGTTTGTATACAATTGTAAATTCCCTTCCTCCCCCCCTCTCCGCCCATAGCCTGTATTCTCGTGGCCCCTTTCTCCCTCTCCCTCCTTTGCCAATTTTCCAACTTCACTCACTGTTCACACTTTGTCTCTTCACTTCTCCATTCATGCCCTCAGAGCTTGTGCCAACAGCTCCTCCCATCCTTTGTTCCTTGTCGCTCAGTCGCTTGCCACAAGTTGCTGCTGGGCCAGGCGACAGCTCCTGTAAATGGTATTAGATAAATGGATTGCAGTGGAGGATGGAAATGCAATAAGTATCGGGAAAACAAGTTTTCCCTCAAATGCACTGCATACCACGTGCAGCTCTGGGAAATTGCGCTGCCAACCAAAAACTCATTTCCATGTCCAGGCGACATTCCTGAGCCTGTCAATTGGATGGGCGCGTTTTTTTTTTTTTTGGTCTCCCAATGACAAAATGACTGACTATTGCCCATAAAGTTCTTGGAAAAGGGGCGTTCCAGGACCCTTTAACCCTCAAATCTGTCACAGTGCCTCCCTCCCCGCACCTCATCACACCCCCACCCATCCCCCATCCCCCATCCCTATCAACACTCATCCCTGCGCTGCGGACTAGTGACTGTTGCCCGCAATGGCTGTCAGGATGTCAACGACCACGACTGACTGTCATGCATGTAAACCGCGAGATATGCCAACCTGTCAACACAAATGTCCGCATCAAACGCACACACACACACACAGACAAGCATGTATGTATATACGCACACATATACACAGACACGTAGAGAGAGGCGAACATGTTGCTACGCCCACATAGGCATATTTATATATATATACACACACACACACATATATATATATATGTATATATAGAGATACCCTCTAACACACAGACACTCACACATTTGGCTGCAATGCAGCAGCAGCTCAATAAATAAAAACCGTTCGACTGCCACTGGAAAATCGCATGTAATGTTTCATTTTCATTTTATTTACAATCCAAAAACCGAAAATTTCTCCTCCACAGGCCGCGAAATGTTTAGTTTTTGCCACGCAAAAACTTGGTATGTGCTTCAATATTATTATTTATTCATTTCGACGCCGCCTCTCCCCACTTCTCGCCCCTTCCCGTCGCTTCTCGCCCCTTCTCATCGCATCCCACCGCTTCGCGCCCCTTCTCGTCGCTTCTCGCCGCTTTTCCAAGTTTTCATTTCATTTTCACGCTTTTCAGATTTGTCCGGATTTTCATTTAGTTTTTATCATTTTTATAGAATTTTCAGCATTTTGTAGTTGTTGTTGTTGTTTTTCGATTATTTTTTATTTATTGTATTCGTTGGGAATTTTCTAAAATATTCAAAAATAAATTGTTGCATTTAATTGAAAATCGCCATGCCACATATTTGATATTCTTTCCCCCCCTCCCCCTCCACCACCCACTCACCATCTCACCCGCTCTCTTGTTCTCTCTTCTCTACATTCCTTGGTCGCTATTGCATTATTTGGGGTATGTGCAAAGGACACTAAAAGAGCTTTCAATATTTACTTTAAAAATAAACTGAATGTAAAATTCACATTTCTTATTTTTGCCTTTTTTATAGCAAATTTATTTATGGCTTCAATTGAAATGCTTTGTTGCTTATTCCGTGTATTTATATAGATCTTTTTTTAATTACACTTTCATGCATATATCGCATTAATTAAATACAAAACTCAAAATTCCACGAATTTCGCTTTCCCACTGATATGTGCAAATATTTCTAATAGTAATTGCTTTTTTACAGAAACTGAATAATTCACAAAATATTTTATTTCATTTTTTTTATTTCTTTTTTTTTAATAATTCTCATACGAGTTTTTTTTTGGGAAAATTCACTGCTTTTTAAGTTGGAAAATATTTTTATTGCAGTTTTAACCGAATTTCAAACGAAAACTAAAACTTTTCATATGAAAAATTCCCAGAAATGAACATCCTTTTGACATCCTTTTAATTATCCTTTGGATTTGGCGAATTCATTGAAGTTTTAATATGAGTTTTGAAAATGTTTATTATTTCGGGGAAAATATTCATAAATTTCATTAAATGAACTTTAAATAAATAAATAGAAGCCAAATTTAGTCCGAAACGGATAGATCCTTAAATACCCTGACAGACAGATAAACTGGTAGCCAGGGAGATAAATGTAATTTTATATGATTTTCCAGTCTTTGAACATAAAATTTGTGTTTTACGGAATTTTGTTCATGTTTCCAAATAAAAGTACAAATCAGGTGATAAATTTCACGCCAGATTTGTTATTGGTATTTTGTTGGGCAAACAAAGGCGTTTATCCGGTTTCAATATGGTTTTAGCAAGGACTTTAATTATGTAACTAAAAGTTAGATTAATGACTTCCTCTAACTGTAAACTGTTGGCTGCCTGTGCGCCACCTCTGGGCCACGGAACACACATTTTAAATCAAAACTCAATTCATTTGCATTTCACTGCCCGCCAAAAACTGCAATTGAGCTAATTATGCAGTCCCAGACCGCAACTTTACCTCACCGCCCTCCCCGCACACCACGCCCTCAGCGACCAGCCTGTCCCTGTACCCCTCTTTGAGCAGCTCTTGCGTTTGGTTGTTGGCAACCCGCAGGGCTAAAAACTTTTGCAACTGGCTTTATGGTCTTTATGGTGCCGCCCATTCATCAGGGGTGTGGCGGCGGCTCTTCAATGAGGTGGGCGGAACTGAGGGGCGTTCAATGGCAAAGGAAATACATAAAGTGAATGCCACATTATGAAATATTTTTGCCTGGCAAAATGCTATGGAAAGTGTAGTGGAAATTATGATGGGATGTGTGACGATGGTGGGGAGGGGGGAGGGGGAGCAGAGGGTAGGGGAACAACTACCGCTAAGATTGCTGTTGTTGTCAGGCCGGAAACACTAACGAGAAAAGTCTGCAACATTTCTGGTGGCAATATTTTGGCAACGACATTGCCGTTGGCGCATTTCTAGCTGCATTGGCAATGAGTCGGCGGCGATTAAGTTTCATTTTTGGCCACATTTTGGGCTTCAGTTTTTTGGGTCGTTGGGTCGCCGTTTGCCGTTTGCCGTTTTCCATTCGGTATTCCCCGTTTGCTGTTTGCCATTTACCACTACCCACCAGTCCGTGTGGTGCCAAAATCGTTGGCAACATTTAGACTGATTAATCTTAATTTTGGAATGGCAATGCGACAGTTAACAGGAAAATTCATGAAGTACTCAGTCAGTCAGTGGCCAACATGCTGTTGGCCATAATTCTGCCGCCTTTAAGCAGAGAAGGGCGACTTTCATTCAATTTCAATTTCCTCACTCAAGCGCGCCCTGGCAGGAAACTTGAATTGCCACAGACAACGAAATGTCTTAAGGGATTAATGGATTAACAAGCCACAGCAAAGTTCTTTGTTATTTGATAGACGCATCTGTCGGAGAACTTGGAAGCCAGACAGTGGACCACGACCAGGATCAAAGCCAGGGCCACCACCATTGCTATGGCCATAGATATAGCCGCTGTCTATGAAATGAAAGACAGAGAAAAAGTGGCAGCTGGTAACTGGCAGCTGAAGCAGAAGCAGAAAGCTAAAGGCGAAGCTGAAGCAGAAAGCTAAAGGCGAAGCTGAAGCTGAAGCTGGAACATTGTCGCTTTGGTGTCGCTCTGGCAGTTTTACGCTTCATTTGCATAAAGTCGCGCCATAAATTTCGTACACAGACGGTCCTGATAAGTCTGCCAGGACAATGCCAACGCTTCGCCTCAGCACTAACAAATGCCTCAGATTTGAATAGTTACTAAAGTCGATTCATGTCGGGGTCACAAAACTGTCACTGAAGTGTCAGCAATTTGGCATGCTTCTTTAGTTGGCCAACCATAAATGCATTTATTCAAATCAAATAATCTCCAACTAACAGCAAACTTTTCCACATAATTATGGGATTCATTCATTAGCAGCAGAGCAGCACATAAACGACATTTTCCTTGATAATTAAGAAATTCAGGATCTAAGTTTCTCGCTCGGAAACAAATCATAAAAAAAAAATATGCATAAAAAACTTTTCACTTACATATTTAAATATTATTTGCCATAAATTAGGTATATCTTTATAGGAGATCTCTTAAGTATTTATTATGAAAGGGCCAGACACAAATCCAATATATTTCGAAATAACTATAATTATCAGAGCAAGGACTTGCATACAAGAAATATATATTTTCAACGAGAAAAGGACCCTTAGTTTAAAGGCTACATAAAACCCATTAAAGCCTTTAATTAGCTTCAGCAATAAATTAATTTGCATAAAATTAAAGCCTTTATTTAAATGTATTCTTGGAGTTGGGAACCACAATTGAAAATTACACACATTGTAACAATTGCGGTAAAAGATTTGAGCATAAGTATGAAGTCCGTGTATGTGGGTGTGTGTGTGTGTGTGTGTGTGCATTTACATATGTATGGAGAACTAACCACATAGCACATTCGCGCTGTTGGCTGCATAAATTAGATTAGGCCATTACCATTACCACAAATGCCTTTCATTCATTCAACTGCCAGCGGCAGGCTCTGTGTGCTTAGAGCGCCATCTGTTGTCGCCTTTGCACTGACCTTAACCCTCAGCCCATCCCGCCAAAAACGGTACAAAGTAAATGTGCAAAAAAAAAAAAAAAAATAGAAACCAACACAGAAAAAAAAATAAGCGCAAACAAAAATCAAGCTTTAAGGAAATATACAAACAGTAACGGTAATTCGGCATAGAGCAAAGCGAAAGTAACTCAAAAACATAAACATTGCGAGGGTCCCCAGATGGGCAACAGCTGACAAGTGTCCGACCAGCTGTTCCATCAGCTGTTCACAGAGGGCGCCTGCGCAGCGCAGAGGATTCTGAGAGCGCCACTGAGCGTAAAGCTTTGCAGACGCTGTTTGTCTTTGCATTTGTATTGTTTGGCTTTGCGTTTGACTTTGTTACAGCAACAACATAGCATCCACATGGATGATATTGTGGAACGTAAATACACAATGTGTGGATGCTGTTAAGCTTGTGAATTGTGTGAACTGTGCGCGTGTGTGTGTGTGTGAACATGTATGCCACCGCTTTGACCAAGTTACTGGCAACTGTAGCAATGGCAGCTGTGGCAGTAGCCGCCAAATGCTGCTACCCTTCGCGCACACAGCTATTGTCACTCGGGACGCTTGGCATGCATCGCGCATTATCGTCGTAGTCCGCGTGGTCGTCCGTTGTTAGTCGTCAGGAGAAGCCCGTCGTCTGCCATCGTTGGTCTATGGTCGTTGGTCGTTGGTCGTTGGTCGTTACTTGTTAGTCGTTAGTCGTAGCCGTTAGTCGTCAGAGTCCGGGTCCGGGTCCGGGTTCGAGTATCGTGTCCGGGTACTGCCATTCGTTCACAATTATATGATGTCGATTCTTTCACGTACTTGTGTCAGTTGTAATTTGTATTCCGTGCGCTTCGATTCGTTTGCTATCTCTCGATCGGATCGCCCGTTGGTCAACTCAGATTCTAACTTATGGCTAATTTCTTTGCGGCCATAAAGTATTATTGAAAAACAATTTTTAAATAATTTTTTTTAAACCAGTGTTTGAACAAATTAAAAAAATTTTTTTTTTAAATTTTAACAATTTTAATTAACCAAAAAATTAAAAATATTAAGTAAAAAACTGTTTGCCGTGTGCGAAAATTGTGCTGATCGAAATGAAATTCGCGGCGAGATTTTAAATACTTTAAAAAATTCGAAAATAAATTATTTTTGAAAATCTTAAGCTGCGTTTAAAATTGAATTGTAGTAAGTGTTTATATATATTTATTATATTAACATATCGACTGATAGGCATTAAAATTAAATTAGAAATTAAAGTTTATGGAAATAAAAAAAAGAGAATATAAATTAGAAAAAATAAAATAAAGAATTATTTTGGGTTAAAAATTAAAATTTATTAATATTTCAAGTTTTTTTTTTTAACAAAATTTAAAGGTTGCACTCAAATTAAATTAAAAAAATATAATATAATAAAAATATATATATAAAAAAAAAAAATTGGAAATAATTCGAAATTTTAATTATAATTATATTATATTAAAAAAAAAATAACCTAATCTTGATAAAAAATTAAAATACATATTAAATTTATAATTTTTATAAAAATTTAAAAAATGTTGAAAAAATATTTAAAAGGGATAAATGTTATCTTTGAGTGAAGTAGATTTATTTAATTGTTCATTTATTGAGCAATTAATTTATGAAAAGCTTTTAAATCGAAAGCTTAAATTGGAAATTATTTTTTTAGCCTAGTGGCCAAAAATATTAAAATATAATTTTTGAATTTGCTTAGCTATAAAAATATTGATATACGACATGAGAAACAATTAATATTCTGTGAAGCTTAGAACGATTAAATTAGCCTTTATAAACCCGAAATCCGAGCAAAAATTCCTTCCCAAATTTACAATCCGCCCATAAATTTTCCAGAAAATTTCTAAGCTTTAATCTTCTTAAGGTATTTGCTTGGGTATTCAATTGAACAATGCGAATGATTTGTTTTTCTTTTTCCCATTCATTTTCTTTACTTTTATTTATTTTATTTTATTTTTTTTTTTTTCGTTGTATTTGTCTTTGTTTTTCATTTTGCTCGTGTATTTTTCGTTGTTTTTTATTTATTTTTTTTTTATTTTTTGTGACGCTATAAAATTAATGAACTGTAATAAAAGATATCGAATGTTATTTAGAATTATTTGTTATATTCGAGATCCGGCAGAAATGTGCAAATGGACCCATTATTATGTTAAGTGGAGGGATAGAAGATTCCAGGAGACTTGTAAATAAACCAAAGCCATTAAGATAAGCTTGCGGCTCAGATAGGCGCCGCTACAAGGCGCTTCAAGGCTCTACAAGGCTCTACAAGGCTCTACAAGGCTCTACCGGAGCTGCTTTTTGGCTGATAGAAATCTGACAGGCGGTTGGTTAAAAACTGAAAAGGATACACGCATTTGAACTTGACAATTCCTTTCATAAAACATATATAGGGGTACAGATATGTTTGTATGTGTGTGTTTATGCATACGAGTGTACACATAAGTATATACATATATATATCTATATTTAACTATATATATGGAACACAATACAAACAATCACAAAATGACACTGAGCAAATAAAAGGACACGTTGCTGTTGGCACGTGACAACACAAAATAGAAAAGAAAATGGTACTTGAAAAAGAAAGTATCGTAAATTGAATTGAAAAGATGAGTAGTGAGCTGTGTGTAGTGTGTAGTGTGTAGTGTGTAGTGTGTAGAGTGCAGTGTGTAGTGAGCTGTGTGTAGTGAGCTGTGTGTAGTGCGTGGCATGTTGTGTATCATAGTCCAGATGCCACTTCTGCAGCAAAGGTATGAGCGCAAGTCTCATCGGTTTATAAAGCAAATACCTTGGACTTAAGGAGGACGAGAAAAACATAAGGAGGGGGAAGGGAAAATGAAGGATAGAAAAAAAAACGAAATCAAATCAAATAAAATAGAAAATGGCAAAAAATAAAATTGAAAATAGCTAATAGAAAATGAAAAATAGAAAAAAAATGGGAAAAAAAACAGTCAAGTGGGCCATGCGAGTAAAGCAGGTAAAGGATTCTTCGCTGTTCGTTGTACGTAACACTAAACTGTAAGGACATTCGATTGTTGCACGGTTTCTGAACTCAATAAAAGTTTTTGAGTGATTCGAGTCGCCGTGACCAACGAAATGGAAGGCAACATTTATTGGCAGCCATCGGTTGGATTGTTCATTTGATTGGACAGTCGGTGGCATTGTTCGGTTCGCACATGTATTCGGTTCGGATGCATGCTGTGTGTAATTTGTTGCTTTTGGTGTTAATTAAAATTTGTGTTTCTATTTATCGGCGGCAGGAACAATCGACAATGGCAACCAAATGAACCTGTCTCACGTTCGGCGCCATCACTCAATTTCGGACACCATGCCAAACAAACCGCACACCCGCACAGCCTTCACACCCATAACAGTGCACACACCTCGCACACCAATACACACCAATGCACACTAATACACACCAATACACATACATACACATACATACACATACCATTGGACCATCATCGAGAACTTAATTAAAATCTAAGCCCACCCACCACTATCAATGTACCAAAAGCCATTGCCATTGCCATTGCCATTGCTATTGCCTAGAACTTGTATATTTCTATGTATATATGTATGAGTGCCTGTATATATGTGTGTGTGTGTGTGTGTGTGTGTGTGTTGGATTCTGAGCAGGGCTTTCATTATTTCCTGCGTAGTTTTGTTTTCTTTCTCTGCTTTGTATGGAAAGTTTTACAGCTGTAACTTTAACGCGCAGTCATGGCATCGAGATCCTAACCCTTTTCCCACTTCCTTCCACACGGCAGCATCAACTTTTAATCAAAAATCAGTTAAAACTTTCAACTTTTGGTTAAGAGAATTTCCAAGCCGCCGCCAAACTTTACCAACTGCTTGCCAACTTGCCGTTTCAAGTAGCCAAAAGAGCAAGAAAAATAAAACCAAAAAAACAAAAAAAAAAAACCAAAAAAAAAAAAAAATAAATAAATGAAAAAAGACAATGAGGAAAAAGTCCTTGATTTCTTTCACATTGAAGAAGAAGGGGAGGAAAATCACTAGGAAAACTAATTTGAACAATAAATTATAAATTTGGACTGCTCAGGAAATGTTTGCTGAGTGATTCCCGCTTTGCTGCTCATCATTTGGCCAGATTTAAGTAAACAACCAATTTGCATAACCGTCGAAAGACGTTAACGCAAAAACTTCAATCCAAAATCAAATGTCAGGATCCCCAAACGAACTCCATATTAACATTGTATGACTTTCGTTTATGTGAGTGCGTGTGCGTCTGTGTGTGTGTGTGTATAGGATGTTTCCTTGTTATTGAATTTCGTTTTGGGTCTGGTTTCCGGGATTTGTTATTTACTTTCTCTTCTTTTGCTTTGTTTTGTTTTGTTTTGGGTTTTGCGTTCCTTCACTTTATTTTCCTGCACGCACAAATATTTCCTCATTTCTACATATATTTATATATATATAAATATATATATTTATATTTTCTACTCTCAATTTATATTTTGGGTTACTTCCGATACCCTGCAATATGAACTGAAACTCAGAAAGGATCCACAAGCCTAAGGAAATCAATTAGGCTAAGGATACAAATTGGTTGAAATATTTCCGGTCGCTCATCCATCGATCCTTCCCGCATACAACTTTGGTTTCGAGCTCCATCGAATTTCTAAACCTTTCAAATAATTTGCTAAAAAAACGAAGCATTGATTACACGATGGTTCGTGTCTTTGCTAATTTCATTAACAACTCACATGTCGCATGAGCAACTTTAAATGGAACATTTGGCAAAAAACTGAGATGTTCGAATTTTAAAAACTATGAAAAATATCAAAAAAAAAAAAATAAAGCTCGAAAAAAATTATTTTCGGTTGTTTGGTATTTTATTTTTTAAAGAAAATCCTCTAAATTGAGGAGTAGAATAAAGCTAGAAGCTTCTTCCGGCAATATATTTAGTGTGACAAAAGATCGGAACATTATTAGACTTTATATTGGAAATAAAAAATAAATAATATAAATTTTTAATAAATAAAAAAAATTCGAAATTTGCTCATATTTAAATTAAGATTTCAGCTAAATAATTTATAAATTTAATATAATTTTAAAGTTTGAAAACTTTGAAGTCTTGGCTGGAAATATTTGTTTGAATCTGATTATCTCCTATTGAACATCCTTTTACTTGAGCTGTTCACAATTTCTCCTACAGGATATCTGGCAGTCGTATATATTAAATCAGTAAGTCACTTGTTTTGTTCTCAGTCCGTTGGTCATGTGCACAAGTAATTTAAGCTGATATACGATAAGCGGAGCGTGCCTTTCCGCGCAGTGGAAAGGTGAACCTATCACGTGGCTACGAATTTTTCATATTTTATTTGTGCGTTGACCTGGTTGCCTTGGTGCTTGGCGCTTGTCCTAGTGTTCGTCCTTACTCTTGCCTGCCCCTCACATCACATCACATCACATCCGATCCCATCCCGTTTCCTGGTTATCCCACTCCACTCCACTCTATTCCACCCACCACTCACTTCACTCATTGCGGAGCAGTTGAGCAGTCACCAATCCATGCTCAGCTCCGGCTATTCCCGCGGGCCGGGCGCCTATTTCTGGACATCGCTATTTTTATGGAGTACTTTGGCGCAGATTTGCGGCCCAAATGATACAGCAGCACGTAATGCCAATTATATTAAAATTACTTTTGGCATTACATTGAATTACTTATGAATTGGCTGCTCACTTTTATTTTGTATGTATGAGCGTGCTCCACTCTTCGCGCGCGCGTGTGTATGTGTGTGTGTGTGTGTGTGTTTGGAAAAGAAACTGCTCACTCTTCGTTTTGACGAAGCCAAAAAGTAGGTCAAGAAGTGCGACGGTTGAATTTTGAAAAGATGGCCGATTGTATCACCAACTTGGCCTTTGCCTTGGGCTTAAAAGAATTCATTAATTTTTTAGAAGCTTCTTAAAGTTAACAATTTTGCGCCACAAATATTTAAAAAGGATCAAGAAATTTCAATTTTATTAATTATTCCATTTCGCTTCAAATCTAAATTGTCCTTTCGCCTTTGTCCTTTATGCAAAACAACAACCAAAACAATCAGATTAAAGTTTAATTTCAAACTTTAATCATTTTATCAAAGGTAAGTTTTTTATACAATTAATCTGTCACACCTTCCGCACCTTCCGCACCTTCCCCACCTTCCCCACCCGCCCCACCACCCCTCACACACTTATTCACTGTGCTCCTTAGGCTTCTTCCTTTCTTCCTTCCGCAACGCTAAACTTCACGCCAAACTTTTAGTTTCAGATAAGATCCCAAAAGAAATATTTGTACAATAAAATATTCAGAGGAGTTACAACAAATTGCAAAAGAAACAATGACAAAAACTTGAGTCGACACTTCTGCCAGCTTCCTTGCTCTCCCTTAGTCCTTGGATAATCACAACTCAACAGCCCCCCTCTCTACCACCACTCTCAATGGGTACCTGTCTCTCTGTCTCTGTCTCTGTTTCCTTTACAGCTTTGGAACGCCGCCCCAAGCATTTGGCTAGACAAAAGTATCTGGAATAAAGAAAAAAAAAAATAGGAAACTAACCTATGGAAAGTTATCCTGCGTCACTGACGACTTCTCAACCGACAATTTATTATCAGACAAAAATGAAGTTGCGAAAATTGTGGGAAAAATGTTTGTGGCATTTTAAAATGACAAGAACATCAAAAAACCTAGGGGTATTCCACGATTTCTTGGCAAAAGTGTTTGACTTAAAGATACCCTAAGGGAAGAGACAACTGGCAAATATGTCGTCAGCTGTCGGTAGACGCATGTCCTTGGATTGAGATTGGGTTTTTGGAAATACAAATATATATGTATATATGAAGAAACCTAAGGGTATTCCGGATTTAAAAATAAAAAGTATTCATCTTAAAGACACGTGGGCCGAGACGAGAATTTAAAAATAGCAAATATCAAAGCACAAATATTTTTATCTCATGCTCAAAATCAAAAGTAACCTAAAGTTAGGTTAGGTGAGGATTTTATGCAAAGCGCAGGACTTTTATCTTTGGATAAAGTCGGGCATTTGAAGGCAGAGCCCAAGGAAAAAAACATTTCATAGAATAAAATAAAAAATATTGCACTTACCTTATGAATAAATTTATATTTATTTTACATTTATTTCTCATAAAGGATATTCCAACTAAGCAGGATATTCCAGCAACTAAAATCTGAAAATATTTAAAAAAAATGTTTGTATTAAAATATTAAAAAAAAAAATTTTAAATTTTAAATATTAAATTTTTAAAAATCCATCTTTCAAGTTCCTTTCACATTTATGCAAAATTTCAAATCGTTCGTTATCCTAGCAAGCCCAATTGCTGCCGGGATATCATAATTTAAAGGATATTTTGCAGCATTTGCAATGTTAAGTTGACAAGTTCCAACGTCAAAAGGGAAGAAGATAACGAAAAGGGGGCAAAAGGGAACGTTAAAGGAGAGCCGCAAAGGAGACTCCCGCATAATTTATAGACACTCAAAGGGCGGGGAACAAGAGCCTGGAAGTGAGACGTGGTCCGTGGGCCGTGGGTCGTGAGACGTGGGACGTGCGACGGTGGCAAAGGAAAAATATCGAGTTGAAAATGTGTACAAACAAATGTTTGGAGTGCAATAAAAATTTTGATTTAGGAGCATCCTGCAGATAAATTCTGCAGAATCCTGCGGACGAGCTTTACGTGACTCGAGCGGCCAGAAGTCAGTCGAGGTGCCAACTGCCACTAATTGTTGAAAGCTGTCAAAGCTGAAGCGGAGGCAGCTGTAAGTGTAGGTGTTCGTATGTGTTTGTGTGTGCGGATGGCTGTGCATTTGTGCATGTGTGTGAGTGTGTGTGTGTGTGTGGGTGACATACTCAATGGTGTTGCACACCAGTTGGCAGCAGCAGCAAACCGAATGTCTATTAAAGTGAAGGAATATGTTGCATGAATTTAACAACAGGATGCTGCATGGCAAGAACGTAAAATGAAAACAGGAGTAACAACATTGTAACCAATTTTTTTCTCAGGATATCAAAGGATATGCTGGACTATATATTCGCTTAATATTACCATAAAAAAAATAATTGGTAATCAAAACAAATTATTGAAGAAGCGAAAATCGGGTTGAAATATAAAAGTCTGTCTAGTATGGCTGCATATAAAGAGATCCTTAAATGTAAAAGGATATCTCTAAGTCGCTTATTGTCTGAGATTAGATTTTTCCCCATTCAAGGGGCAAGATATATATCTTGCCCAATGAGTTTCTTACCTTACAAAAAGCGATTAAGGAAAACAATTTAATACGCATTAAGTTGATTTAATGCTGCACTAAAGGATATATCCTGAAGGGTAGCACAGAAAGGACAACAGTTGAGCTTGAACTTTAGTCTCTTATTCCTTTAGTAATTTTTATTCTTTCTTTATTAATAAAAGGCTTTTTAAGCCTTTCTTAAAGCTTATCCAGTTATCCTCCCGATCGTCATACCCGACATAAATATTTGCAGGGTATCACGAAGAGCTCTGCAGGATGTTTCCTGCTTATAAAGCATTAAATATCTAAAATGCAGTCACTTGACTTCAGCCTCTGCCTTACAGGATATGTCCGTAGTCTATCATGCAGCGCCTCTTGGCTGTACCGGTGGGGGGGCGGCAAGTGTCGTTCTAAATGACGATGTGACAGGTGCACCTGGTTAAAGGGTCAGCCATGAAAAGGCTGTAAGTCGGTAATGAAATGAGACAAAAGGATACAAAAAGTGAGTGCTTCGACTTCAACATGTCCAACCTTTTGGACTAACGGCTTTTAGATAACGAGCCTTTCATAAATGCTACTAAACGGCACTTCCAGCTGTAGGCGAGTCTCCGACACTTGCCACTTGCCACTTGCTCCTTGCGCCTTCACCTAACCTAGCTAACATAGCCACCCGCCCATTGCTCTTTCTTCCCCTGCCTCCATTCACTGCTCTAGCGGGATAAACGTGCCACAATTGCGGCACGAACTACCGCACTTCGACGGTGACAAGCTGAAACATGCAAGGCAAATTCCATTTAAATTACAGCTGATGGAGAGGGAGCAGAGGGTAATAGAAGGACGAAGGACGAACGAGAAATGGAAAATAAGAGGCGTGGAGTGAGGAGGAGTGCAGAGAAAAGGGAATGCAAGGGCGTCACTTGGGCACGTAATTGTTTGCAGATAGTCGAAAAATGAGAGTTCCTTTCAGCCATTTGTTTATTAGCAAGCAATTCCTGCGATCAAATTGAAATAGAATAGACGATGTCGCTGAATGCTGAAAGGATGAAGTAATGTTGGGTCTGTAGAGAGGGGAGAGGCTAGAAGAGGAAAGGGGTGTTAATGGAGTTGGCAAAAGAAAGCCATAGTTTGCATAGGTTGCAACTGCAACATATGCGTGTGCCACTTGCTGCATGTCAGAGTTGCGAGTACTTCAATTACAAAGGGGAATGCACCAAGGTAGATGCGAAATATCAAGCGATAGATGATGGAAAAGTGAAGAAGGCGGAGGGGGGGTTGGATCGGTGTTGGTGTTGGTGTTGGAATGTTCATAGCTATCGTTTGTGTAAGGCAAAGGGCTGCGTTGCGGGTGGCCATTGAAAATGGATGGAAGTGTAGGCCGGGCTTTTAATTTCGCTTTGGTAGCGCAAAACGCATCGCCAATTGGCAGACACTTTGGCACAATTGGGTCATAAACTAGTTCAAGGATCTTGGTCCTGCAGTCAGGCTTTTCGTATAATTTGTGCTGCTTGGGAGCTGCTTTTCATTATAAATATGCTTGATAACTTTTTTGATTGGGCGCCTGTGCGTGTATATGCTGTGTATGTGTGTGTGTGACTCCTTTGGACGGCTGACAAAGTGCAATCAATTGTCAGTGAGACGTGCATAAAATATGCGCAAAGGATATGCCTAACATTCTATGACCCGTAAGCAACTATGCGCAGGGCATAATTATGAGGTCATCGATACAGTTCCGATGCGAACATTATTTGTATGCCAGAAGTGAGCGGCACATGTTTTTGATAGATCCACTTAAATAATTTATTTTCATGATTGATTGCCCTGTGGACTACAAAAGCGATTCACTAATCACCAACTTGTTTACTGCTTAGTTTAGTATCAATAACTAGTCAGCATTTTCTTTTTCGATCGTCCTTGTTGCCGTTTGTGTGCCTGTCTGTCTGTCTGTCTGTCGCACTTTCCATTCCCCTTTGTTTTTGCCTCTTTCACTACTTACTTTCCATTTCACTTTATTCGCTGCTCTCTTTTATGGTCAGAGCCTTGCCTTGTCAAATAATTACAGGAAATATTATTATATTAATGTCCCGCCAGGAACATATATACACATATATATATATATATGAATATCCTGGTGTGTTGCATGGGTCAGCGCTTACTTTGGCAATTAATTTCGCCGTTAGCTTGTCACGGGTATCAATTAAAGCTAATTAAACTTAGCTAACCGATTATATTAGCAACATTTAAATAATGGACCTACTTTTGGTGGTAGTTGAACTTTCTGTAGTCCTGTTGTTGTTGCTGCTGCTACTCATGTTGTTGTAGTTGTAGTCATTATAGTCGCTGAACAATTAGTTTAACTCTAGTTTGTAATTTATTCAAGGGAAAAGTTACTTTGCAAATTTCATTGCCTACTTTTCAGCGCAAATGAAAAGTTTTGGACATTTTTTTCGTTTATTTCAGCTGTAATTTGTTGCTGTTGTTGCTGTTGTTGTTGTTGTTGTTGCTGGTGTTGTTGTTGTGGTTACGAGTGCAGCCCTTAGGCAATTTTCAGCTACTTTAGGCCTTGCCTTCACTTTGGTCGACTCTCCGCCCACAAGCCTGTCAACTCATATAATTCAATTAGTCCTTCTCATTGTTAATTAAAGCGCAGTTGGCTTGGGCGAGCATGTGACAGGACTTAGGACACGCCCAATGGGTGTCAGCTGCTTGTAATTTCACTGGTTCATCGTCTTATTTTCTCTCTCTCTCTCTCTCTCTTTCTCTCTCTCTCGCCATCTGTCTCTCTGTCTCTGTGTCTCTTCGTCTCTTACGCTCAGTCTCTCTGCGTGGCGAAATGCGTTAAATAATTAAAACAAACATTGTGGCAGCATCCTGCGTGGCCATTCGAAGTGCCCGCCAACGATGTCCTTGCTGCAGGCCACCAAGCTAAGTAGATTTCAAATTATTCCATTAGTGCTGATGACATTTGGCGTCCGAAGCAACCAAGATGATATGTGAAGTGCTAATGTGGCTATCCCCATACCCCATACCCCATGACCTACGTCCCCCATCCCCTTCAACGTCATCACGTGGCCGGCTCTTGGCCAAATTAGCTGCTCAACTTAATTAAATGCAACTTGGCCGACGGCATTGCCGACGGCGCTACCGGAAGCAAAGTCGACAAGACGCTGTCTGGCATAGCTGTCAGAATTGGTCCCGTATAGCAATGATTTACGTACAATGTAACGGATATATCTTTCAATTTGTCAATGCCTACGGCTATCAATCTCGGCAATTGTTTTGCAAAATAACTGATACCATGCATACAATGCGATGTCCTTCATGCTCCTTTCTAAATGTGCGCATAAAAAACTTAAATGAAAATTGCATGCACGAAGTCCCCCAATGGCGCCCTCTGATTTATGCGTGCGAAGAACAAAAAGTAAATACACCTACACACACACACACACACACATGTACAAAAATGTATACCTATATAAACACGAGCTCACACACACACACAAATCGGACCCATCAATCAGGACAGAGTAACTATAACATGGGCAAAGGCAATGTGGACTGAGGTAGAGATGCGGATGCGAAAACGCAGGAGGTCGGAAAAGAGGATGAGGTTGAGGATAGGGATGAGGATGAGGATGTGAGTTGACTAGGTCGGCAGGACGTCAAGACATTAAGTATGGATGGGCGTGCCTACTGATGAGCTTAACATTCGAAATTCTGTCATAATAATGCCCATTCTCTGGTTTGGAAAATGTTTAGCTACCTTCCTGCTGCCAGCTCCCCGCTCCCTGCTCCCCGCTGCCCGCTGCCTGCCTCCTAGTTCCTGTTGCCTGCTTGACAACTAAGATAAGAAGCTGGCAAGTGATTGAAGCGACGTCAACAGATAAAAGATCAACAAACTAGAAAAGTTGTCAGCTACATTTTAAAGCATTGACAAATATAAATAAATAAGGACTCACGAATTTGTGACCCAATCCCCAACCCGTGCCCATCACATCACAGCTCGCACTCAACTGAAGCAACTAGAATGAGCAGCTAAGTCTATGGCCAAGGGATGTATAATAAATTAGCCATGGCCAACACGTAGACGAATAAAATATTTCTTAGGCATTGACTGTTTTACTTAGACGTCCAAAATTGTCAAGTGGTCAGCGGAGCAGCAGGCGGTCGCCCATTCCTAAGCTCATGCAAAATTAAGATTCTAAAGCATTGCCCGGCAAATATACAAAAGGCATCCCCTCTATAAGCACACACATACCCGGACACCCACACACACACGCACACACGCACACACGCACACAGTTACGCCCCACATTTGACCTTAATGGCATTCAGTCAAATGCGATAGCAGCTCAGCGTTTTACAGCTAACTTGGCAGTTTTCCCGCCGGCAGCTGAGGGCTTTTTAATTTTTACAGCTGCCACTTAGAGTAGAGGGGAAGGATGTCCAAGTGTGTGGGTATCAGAGTGTCAGTGTGTCAGTGTGTGTGTGTGTGTGTGTGTGTGTGTGTGTGTGTGTGTGTGTGTGTGTGTGTGAAGTAATGCGAACCATGGAGAATACAGCTCTTTGGCAGGGAAGGTGATGGGGAGTGGCAGAAAAGAGGGGAAGGGTCATGCTGGCGGTCTGCCTGGGTGGTCGGCCCTGCCATTATTCATATTTGACAGCCTTTAGGCCTACGCGGCGTATGCGTTTTATTTGCTTTCAAGCCAAATTCTGCGCATATTTTACATAGGCCAAGATATACTTTTATTTCATTTTTTTCCTCCTGTTGTTTGCTTTACTTCATTTTTTATTTTTTTTATTTTTTTTTTTATTTATTTTTTTTTTTCCCTTCTTCACTGAAACGAGCAGATAATTGGCGTGAAAATGCTGCCAACGTCCTTGATCTTTTTTGGTTTGGTTTTTCATTTTAATCTTTTTTTTTTTATTTTTTGACTCTTTGGTGTTAAGAGTTCAAATTGAACCTGAAGCAGCAAAGGGTTAAGTGCAAGTTAATTTATTTAATTAAAAAATATGCCTTCTTTTTTATCCTCTTAATTATTATTCTACCGTAAAATCTTAAAGACACCTGCCTGAAATCACATGAAGGGGCAACGAGTGAAATCATTACAAAGGGAAAAAATATTAGTTGCCATTTGACTTCATTTCAAGATGAATGGCTGTGTGTGTGTGTGTGCGTGTCTGTCTGTGTAAATGCTTGATGGTGTGCGCTTGCATCGTCAATGAAAATGAACTCGTTTTCATTTAAACAATCAATCAGTTTAAAGGTTCAACTGGCTGCAACTCAATTTGTTTGGAACTTCAAGCAAATACCAAAAATGCCAACATCAACACCCAAGGATAACCAAATAAAACGGCAACTGCCTTCAAGTCCCTTTTAAAGACATGTTTCTTTTACATGTTACAAGCAACCGGCGAGGGTAATGGCCTGGTGTGTGTTTTTGGGTTCAGGCATTTGTGTGCGTTTGAACCCACGCAGAGGCGCACAAATGAAAGAACCCTTAAACAACTTGATGCTGGGACCACACAAAATTTGCATAAATAGGTGAAAAAGGACACCAAACAGTTGAAGAAACACCAAGCCAAGTCAAATGGAGTACGAGTGTGGTAGTAAATGCGAGGACATGTGTTGCTGCAAATTTGTCAGGATGTTTCGAGCATGTAAATAATATATATTTAAATATAAATGCTTCAAAAAAAAAAAAAAAAAAAGGGAAAAAAGGAAACTTCACCGCAAATTGTTTCGTTTCGTCGGTCTTCGTGATTTATGCAAAGGACTCATAAATTTTAATAAATAAAACTACTTCAAAGTTGATGCAATTCAGCGTTTCGTCTCCTAAATAATAAAGGCATAAGGATCTGTTCTTTATGTATATTAAATAGAGAAATATATATGTGTGTGGGTGTGTCTAGTTGGGTGTAGGTGTGTGTGTGGGTGTGTGTAGGTGTGTGTGTGGGTGTGTAGGTGTGCGTAGGTTTATGTATGTCTCAGGTGTGTCAGCATTGTTTATGTTCAGTTTTGTTGACTTTGTGTTACCCAACACACACACACACTCACCCACACACACACAGATATAAGTCCTATGTACACACACATACATACACTAAGTAATTTATATATACATTTATATATGTGGCGTACCTTTTGAAATGCATATTTAATGAGACGTTTGTGGTTAAAATTCGAATGGCTTTAAAATATCATAAATTTTGCAAGGACCTCCCGAAAGCGATTGCCTATAAATAATTATATAAATAATTGCATACAATACACAATACAAGGAATTAAAGTAAAGGAACTAGAAACTATGCTTTAAGGATAATTTAGGGCTGCCTGCTTGCCTGCCTGCCTGCCGTTTGGCTGCTAAGGTGTGTCTGTTGTCCTTTTGGCCAAGTAATTACATTGTGCATATCATTTGGAAAATCCTGTTTTTCGATTACAAATGAATGTAAATTAGTTGCAAGTCCTTAGACCAATGCTCCTCGGTCACATGTTCTGTCACTAAGCCTTAATTTAGGATTCTGTGGGCGGCAACAACAAATATTTGCCTGTAACTACATAATTTTGTTTGCTGCCCGCAAATATCATATCAAGTCCAAAAACCTATTGCCATTCCATTTGTCTGTCTATTTTTGTGCGCAAATGAAATTAACACAACATCGTTGCAGGGCAAATTCAAGCAACAAAAAAAAATAAAAACAATAACAACAAGAAAAAAATCGAAAAAAAATCGGAAAAAAAATCGAAAAAAAAATATAGAAAAAATTCGTAATAAAGAAGGAATATATTCATGCCACAGAGACGAAGAAAATGTGACTGAACAGACAGGAGACATAGCAGGATACACGAAGGATATCAATGGCTAACAGCGGAAGCTACTCCTACTCTGCCACTGGAGGCTATTCAAATGGTCTGACTTCTATCTCTCTCTCTCTCTCGGTCACTCTCTCTATATCTCTCTCTGTCACTCTCTCTAAATCTCTCTCTCTGTCTCTCTCTCTCTATTTTTCTCTTTCCTCTGTGTGTGTGTTTATGTGTGCTTACTGGTGTGTGGGTGTTGTGTAAATGTGCGTACATGTATACTTTTTGCATTCTTCTGGGCAAATTGCTTCATTCTATGGACCGTCACCAGTTGCTCGGGCTCATTCATATCCATTGTGAGAAAATGCAATCAAATTACTTTGATGTTTCCATTAATGTCGTTTACTTTAACGCTGAAAGCGGCAAACACCAACAGCAACAGCAACAGCAACAGAAATAGCGACAGTAACAGCAACAGCAACAATAACAACATCAGCAACTACAATAATAACAACATCGACAACAACAACAACAACAATGAGATCCGGACCTGATGATAATGATAATGATAATTCTAGCTTCCAGATCCGAGAATCTTAACTGAGTCGTTGTCTCGTCAGATTTGTCCCCATTGCCCTCTCCTCCCCCCCACACACACACACACACACACACACACAAACACACATTTCCTTTATGCGGCTGCTTTGTATGCCTCGTCTTCGTCCTTGTTGCTAAAAATCACAACACAATGTCCTGCCAAGCAATTTTATAGAAGATGTAGATGCCCTCGTGAAATCCTGGAATGTAAAGCTCACCCACAGCCCTGAGGCGCCCCTCGAGTTATTCATTCATTCATTTGAATTATTATTCATTGAATACTAAAGCTAAGCTATTCAACCCACCCACGCCCCCTAATTCTATGGCCAGCCGCCCTTCGCCCTTATCCCTTCTCCCTACTCCCCTTCACTATCTCGCTCATTTTATATGTGCAGCTGCAGTGAAAGTTGCACGCAATTTTCTTAAGCCTTTCAATTGCAATTTTATATTTGCATTCTGCCAGTCACGCTTTTCATTGCCCCAGCAAAGGGTTTATGCGATGAATCAAGATGATGAGGATGATGATGATGATATATATGATGGTGCTGATGGGAATGATGATCATAATGATGATTTTGATTCAACAGAAATTGTATTTAAAAATAAAAAAGCAATGTGCACAGATTTGACTTCTTAGTCACAGCTACTCACTAAGCGGTTTCGTTTACACGACGCTTTAAATTGTGATAAAAATAATTTATGGCAAATCATAAGTAGTGACAGCTGTCAATCTATTCAAATTAAGAAAATGTTAATAAAACGACTGCATTTTTTGTATAGCGATTAAGTACAAGTTGATATGTGATATGTGGCTCAAAGGATTTTGCGATGAAAATATCAAAAACACTTCAAGTAGGTATTTTTATAGTTAGATTTAATTAAATATAATTTAATTTAGTTTTTAGACTTAAAATGAAAAATCGTTAAAATCATATTTAATTATAAAAAAAAACTTTTTTATATGCTTAGAAAAAAATTTAAATAAAATTTATAGTTGATTAACTTTTAAGCTGCTCAGGGGCAAGATTCTGTGACTATTTAAAATTAGGCATTAAATACCAAACTTTTAAAATATACCTTTTTATATTATGGAGTAGTTCAAGAACCGTAATTGTGGTATTTAAATTCATAAAAAAAAATATCAATAAAAACTTATTTAAAATGTGTCATTTTGTAAATGTTAAAGCGCAGGTTTACACGATTAAAAATCAAGATCAAATTAAGTCAAGGTTAAAAATTAATTAATAAATAATAATAATATAATAATTATAATATAACATTAATAAATAATAATAATATAATAATAATAATATAATATTAATAAATAAATATTAAAATAAATTCCTCTTTCCAAAATATTTTAAAGTCTAAATTTCAATCTGAAATAGGTATATACTTAAAGTCAAGGTTCATACGATGAAATCTAATTGTGATTTAAAAAAAAAAAACTTTAAGGTCCTTAGACATATTTTTTTATATTTTTATGATTACTAAAAGTCTGTTCTTATTCTTCGTCTTCTTCTTCTTCTTCTTCCTCATATTTCTCACGTAGTTAAATGCATGCAAATATATTTTCCGCGTAGAGCGTAAAGTGTCATTTCCGCATTTTGTCCCAGGATATTTTCTGCAAGCATTATCTGTCATTGCAAAGGATTTTCCATAAAGAATTTTTATTGTTTGTACTTTAACTGCATTACACCCAAGGAAAAGGAGACTTCAAAGCATACGAAATGCGTTCAGAGTTTGCAATTTTAGTTAAGGACAAACCGATGGGCAGTATCAAAGTGAAAGGCCATCAAGAGGAGCCTTTCCGTAATTTTTCTTTTATTTTCACTTTAATGGAATTTCAACTGCACAAAAAAAATAAAAATCAAGGATGACAAAAGTTGTGCCTGAATGCATTCTGCGATTTTCCAAAAAAAAAATATTTATATATATACATAAAGTTTCAATTGTAGCTAAGAGCATTTATTAATTGCAATCCTCTGATATTTCTCTACCTTCTCAATAAAATATCTTTATTTATCCTCAGATATAATTTAAATGAGTGAGTTGAACGAAAGGAATTGCGAGTACATAAAGTGCTTAATTTTATTTAATGTTCATAATTGAACTTTTAGTCTTTGACTTGAACGTGGACTCGGACTTGGAACCGGACTCGAAGTTCGACCCGGATTCGAGCAGGACTCGGACCGGACTCGGACTGGACTCGGACTGGACTCGGACTGGACTCGGGCCGGACCGGACTCGGACAGGACTAGAAGTTGAACCCGGGCTAAAACTTATACCCGGACTCGGAGTTGGTCTTGCACTTTGACTTGAACTCGCACTTTGACTTGGACTCGTACTTTGACTTGGACTCGCACTTCGACTTGGACTTGGACTCACACTCAAACTCGGACTTTAACTTTTCCATTAGCATTGAAGAAATTTGTACCTTTGCGCTTCGTTTTTTTTTTTTCCATATTTGTTAAGCGCAATATTAGTTTTTATGGGGGTAGCTCAAGTTTTAATTACTGTTGTTAGTCCTTGGCAAAGCGAAGGACTATTTACATAATTTTTGTACTCTCATTTTTATTTGCACTTTCGCGATCCTGCGACCCTTCAGACTCATGCGGGCCAATGCTTCTATTTAATGATAGACTGACTTTTTGTTCCGTTGACCTCGACCCCGAACCCGCCAAAAGGCATTCAATGAAAGCGCCACCGTCTTGGCCAACAAATGGCTTAGTGGGGACCTTAACAACCTGGCCAAGCACTTGACATTCGGCCAATTGTAATGAGTGGTCAACTTTCATATGACAGCAGTTGACTGACGGCTCCTTATTATCCCCAGTGTAAGGAAGTTAAGTGTAGGGTAGTTAAGCCAAATAAGGGGATGGTAAAGAGGAAAGAGGAAATAGTGAAGGATTGTTAAGGACGGCGAAGGGTGGTGAGGGGAGGTATATGAAGGACAGGGGCCATCAGGTACTTAGAGCGTGTGAAAATCAAGTTCAGGTACAATGTCAGGTAAACAAATTGATTTGATTATTACTTGGGCACACATGGCGTATGCGCACCATGTCATTTAGCGACTGATTATTTGCCTAATAACCAGTCGCGTGGAAAGGACGAGACATAGAAAAAACAAATAATAATAATAAAAAAAAAAAATAAAAAAAAAAAAATTGTAGATAATCGTGGAATATGTACAATCAATTACCAAAACAAATACCATGTTTATTGATCGTCCGACAAGCACACAAATTGGTCTGTCGGCTGGCATGTATCCTTCACCCGTAACCTGCTCCTGGCATGGTGTTTGTCTTCAATTTAGGGTAAAAGTTTTCTAACTTTCACTCACTCTCACTTTCACTCTCACTTTCTCGCTCAATTAACAGCAGCTCCGTTTTGTCCCTGTCTTTTTGACAAAGTGCAACGTAAATTTAAGGACGTTGCTTTTATTGCTGCTGCTGCTGCTGGTGGTGCTGGTACTGCTGCTGCAGGTCCTGTTGCTGCAGGTCCTGACACATGACATGGTTCGACCATTACTTAGCCGGCCCATTGACACGTTCCACACATGTGAAAGTTTTGCTTGCAACAGCTGCAGCTGCAAATTGCCGCCATTCAGCTGCCCGGCAAGTAACCAGTTAACCGCATTTCGGCCAACGCAGAACTTTTCAATTTACCTAAATGCCTGGTTAAAGGATACGCCTCTAAAACAGATCCCTTTTATCTCTTTGTGTGACGTTCATTTCAATTACCAACTGAACTTCTTCTATACAATTCAATCAATTGCCCCCCAAAGGATTGCCTAAACCACTCCACCCACTCCCATCACTCCCACCACTCCTCTCCCATCACATTCAATGGGTGCATTGATAAGCTCGTCATGTTGCAGGAACTCATGTGTAACTGTATAGATAAACCAAGAATTACTGTTATTTCATTTGGGTTACACACAACTCTCCGCTTTTCAATTGACTCGATTATCCAATTGGCTACTTGGGACTTCATTGCAATAGCAGTATAAACCATCCTTCAATTAGAACGCAAAATTGTTTACATTGTGTGTGTGTGTGTGGCTTTTGAATGCGGCCCATTTATTAGGGGTATTCCATTGTAACGTTTAAATTGCATAATTGATTAAACTTGAAGCAAATATGCAGAATGCAACTCATAGGCGGAATTCCTTTTAATCGTTTATAATTTAATTAATTTGTGGGTGTGGCTGGGTGTTCCTTTTATTTAAAATTAAAAATATACGGTCACACTTCAGCTCAGCGATACCAATGAGTCTCTCAATGATTAAATTGAATTTTTTAAATATTTAATAAAAAATAATAATTTTTGTTTATTTAGTATGCAACTAAATTTAATCAATTATTTAGCTTATCTTTGAAAAAAACTACGTTTAAAAAAACATATATTAAAATTTAATATATTTTATTTTTATACTTTAAATAAATAAAATCGATTAACGAATTGAACTCATAAAGTTTCAAAAACTAATTAATTCAGCTCAAATATTTAATTTATTTGTTGCTTAATGCAAACAATAAATTCACTTAACCAATTGAATTTATTGCTTATTAAATTAACTCGGCTAATCAATTCAATTTACAAGCTATTTAATAAGATTAATAAAGTCAGTTAATCAATTGAATTTATTACGGATTAAATAAACAAATAAATAATAAGGCATATCAATTGATTTTATTAGGTATATAATAGAAATAATAAATTCGTTTAATCAATTGATTTTATTACATATTAAATAAAATTAATTAATTCGGTTAACCAATTGAATTTATTGCATACTAAATAAAGTTAAATATTTAAGCTAATCAATTGAATTTATTGGGCACTCTATCTAAATAATTGAATTCAGCTAATCAATTGAATTCGCCTCGCATTTATTTGTATCGTTTTAAGCACCCGACGAGCCATTGACCGTAGTGAAAGTCAGAAGTGAATGGAAAAATGTGGGCATAGCATTTAAGATCATCATCGATTTGATGGCTGTACAGGTCGTTCTCGTTATCAATCAGAGTTCCGTTACATGGAAAACAGAAACAGAAATTCTTATCAATGTCAAATTTTCTGCTGAAGACAGATCATCAGATTGCAATGTCATGTAAAAATGTTTTCTCGCATTCTCCGATGCAAAGTTCTCTGTCTCTCTTTGAAATCGAAATCTAACTGCATGTCTTTTGCTTCTTGAAACAATTTTCTTTTGATACGCACGACGCCAAAGAAGTTTTTCGCTTTTCTTTTTTGGTTTTTTTCGCTTGATTTTTGTTTTTCCCTCTGTGCGTTCATTTTCTTATATATTTCTTTTCATATATATATATATATATATGTTTTTTGTTGTTATTTTTTTTTTGTTGGTATTTTATTTTATTTTTTGTGCAATGTCTGCCCGCATTTGCGCAGACAACATGACGTATGCTTGACAAGCACAAAAACAGTAAAACGTATAAAGCACAGGAGCAGACACACAGTCACACACACACACACACACACACATGCAGGCTACAAGCACACCAAGGGAATTCAATGTAACACCCACACAATGGAAATTTACATCGCTTCAAAATACATTCTTCGTCTCCCTTTTTTTTATTTTTTATTTTTTTTTATTTTTTTATTTTCATGTACATTTGAGTTTGGTGTTTCCTAAGAAATCAAGACCTGTTTTGCCATAAAAAGCAAATTAAAATGAGACGCAGCCACAGTCGAAGCAGCAACAACAATAACTACAAAAGCAACAATAATAATAAAAGCAGCGACAACAACAACTGAGTGACATTTGAATTATTGGCAGCGACAATTTCAAGGTCGCGACCAAAAAAAAAAAAAAAAGGACAAAATAAAAAAAAAACAAGGTATAAATTTGAAAAAAAAAAAAGCTGAAAGGGAAACGCGTGGAAAGGCGTGGGAAAGCGGGACAAGCGGGGAGAACGGCAACGACACCTGTGCGTATGAGCAATATGATTAAAATTTGTATTAAAATAAATGAATGTACATTGCTTTCCTTTTACTAACTCTCATTAATATGACAAACAATGCAAGTCATACCGACTGGCAACAAAGCAAAGAGACGACTCAATGAAAAGCCAAGCCACTTGCTAATTAAGCCAACAAATCGTTTTATGCCCTAACAAAGCGACCACTCGGAGTGGCTTATAAAATGTGTGCATGGATTGTCAAAGACACAATTACTTCAAAGTAACAGAAAACTAACAAAACCACAAAAAAAAAAATTAATAATAATAAAAAATAATAAAAAACATAATAAAAAAAAAATTTTAAAAAAAATTTAAAAAAAAAAAAAACATTTAAAAAAAAACAATAAAAAAATAATAAAAAAAAATAAATTAAAAAAAAATACAAGCCAAATTAAGACAAAGAATACCCATATTACGTACTGATTAGTTAGTCCTTTTTAAGGACCCCCTGACTTGTCGTTTTTAGAGTATTTATTGTTCGTCTGGTCACATTAATTTATATATTTTTTTTTTGTGCATTTTAAAACCAACGAACTGAGATTTTAATAATTTTGTATTTTTTATTTTTTATGTCTTATTTGTTGCTTTGTTTTTGTGTTTGTTGTACGTTGATTCCTCTAAGCATGGTAATCCCATACAAAAGGACTAGAGAGTTGTTCTGTCATCGTGATTGCGCTGAGTACAGTGAGCGGAAATTTGTCAGGATGTAAGCCGACAGCCTGGCAAGTCTGGTACAATATTTACAGAGAGTAACTGTATTTGTGTTCTGTGTTTGTATTTGGATCAGTATCAGTATCTCAGTCAGAGCACACACATACACACAGATATATATACAAATATATATACATATATATATAAATATAATATATATATACATAATTACATATACACATGTAAGTCACCTCCAATACATAGCCAAGGAACGTGCTGCACCAATGTGTGTGTGCTCAAGTGGCATCTACCCAACCGCACCCTCCCACACCCACCCAACGCCTTTCAACAGCATCGAGCTTACGGTCACATTTTTTTGCTGCGTTGTGGTAAATGATTCAGCCTTTTTACAAAAACCTCAACATGACAAATAAAACACGTTAAGCTGTTGGCAGCTGCGTTTGGGCTCCCAATGCCCGATGCCTGATGCCTGATGCCTGACGCCCTATGGCTGATGCCTGATGCCTGACGCCCTATGGCTGATGCCTGATGCCTGATGCCTGATGCCCGATGCCTGATGCCTGATGGCTGATGCCTGACGCCTGATGGCTGATGCCTGACGCCCAATGGCTGATGCCTGATGCCCTGTGGCCGATGCTTGATGCCAAAAGTTGCCGATTCAACCAATTAATGGCTGCATTTGCGTTAAGCAAGTGCGTGCCTGCCTCTTTGAGGGGCAAGCACGAAGTGAAAATCACATTTGCAGTATGCGTTTATGTACGTTGTTTTTGAATGCATGCAACTTCAAGCGTTGCACATAAACTCAAAGTTGCCACATCGTCGTCCTTAATGTGTTGCATTGGCCTTGGGGTCGCAAACAACTGATGTTATCACGGTTATCATCATCGTCCTTGTTCCTCACTCTAGTGGCGCAGCATCATTTGTAGCCTTATAGTTTCTGCCCTGGAGGCATGAGGCGGGTGTATGACTGATGATGGTGTGGGTGGTGATGGGCGTTGGGTGTTGGGTGTTGGGTGTTGGGTGATGGGTGATGGGTCATGGGTCATGGGTGTTGGTTGTTGGTTGTTGGTTGGCACTTCAGATGCGACAGTTGGCTTTTATTACACTTATTGTTATTGTTATTGTTGTTGTTGTCGCATAACTAATGAGAGTTTTCTTGACGATGTTGCGTGAGAGCGCATAATGATATAAGTTAATTGCAGACAGTTTAACAAGAAGGCAAGCAACTTATTCAAAAGCCGCTTACAAGAAGCGAATAGTTTACGTCTATGAGCAGGAGGAGGGGGAGCAGAAGGAGAAGGAGGAGGAGACATGCTTACAATTTTCAGTTGCTTTTCCTCTCCGTTGAGGCTCTTAGCATGAATTTTATAGCCTTGCAACGTCAGTCGGGTCTTAGTTTATATATATTTTGCCACTTCCAACGAGCTCTCAGTTTTCTGTCTACAATTTTTCCACTTCACGGCCAAAAATGTTTTATTTTAAGAGTTGCAGACAACAAAGTATCAACAACAAGTCTTAAAAGTGCCAGTTTATATGCTACTTTTATAGCTCCCCGAAAAATACTCCGGCCAAAACTGTACACAACAATCAGACATTTTAAGCCCCAAGACTGTTTAAATTTAGAACACAATCGTTTAATTAAAACACCAACTACAATGCCTAACTAACATAGCCACGATTTATGTCTTCCCTCAAATATTGTTTATGTTTACAATTATGACCCTTGACATTGCTTTGTTTATCTTTTAAGTGCGATGACTTCACTTTTATCTAGTAAATAGAACAGACCGCACCATAAAAATACAATCAAATTTAATATTACATTTACTTGGGCGTAAACACCTGCTCCTTCCTAAGGACTAAGCAAAGTCGACACTGTTAAGCCTGGAATTAGACTTTACATAAATTGAATCTCTTAATGAAGTCTATAATAAGAGCTTCACTTAAGTTACTTCCAAATTGACAAACTCTTTTCGAATTCTAAAACAATTAACAGAGTAAGTTAGCAGTTCCTTTAAAGGCTGTTAAGCCTGGAATAGGACCTTACATAAAATGGCTCTGTTAATGAAGTCTGTAATAAGAGCTCTACTCAACCTACTTCTGAGTAGACAACCGGTATTAGGACTTCAAGAAAAATACTAGACTTAACAGAACGGTTAATAAGGCAGCAGTCCCTTCAGAAGGGACTTAAAGCTGTTAAGTCTGTAATAAGAGCTCCACTCGACTTACTTCTGAGTAGACAACCGGTATTAGGACTTAAAGAAATATTCAAAACTTAACAGAATTGCAAATAAGGCAGCAGTCCCTTTAGAAGGGACTTAAAGCTGTGCCAGAGACAACTTATCCATAGACATGAAAATGGAGTTGTTGTAAACAACAACATTTCGAAGAGAGACTATCCGAGATTGAACCCACTCAAAATAAAAAGAGAGAGCTTGAGAGTCTGAGTGCCTTTTGTCTTTTGTCTTGCTTCCGCACATCTGAATGCTGAGCGACTGCTTGAATAGCCGAAGTAGACGAAGTGATGTTTACAAATATCACACATTTTGCCCATCAAGAACAAATGTAGAAGCAGATCTTCGAAGAAAGATCCAATGCAAATAATAACTAAATTTAATACAAATTAAGCTATTTTTGCTAACATTTCAGTAACAAATTGAAGCATATGGCATCGCCGAATTATACAAATACTATATTTTGCGATATTAGTAAATTAATTATATTTTAGTTAGTAAAATAATTAGTTTAAAACATATTTGTTACAATTGTGTAACATCATAAAGTAACCCTTGATCAACAAGAATTAATTAATAAGACAGATACATCTCATTCATTCAGATGCTTCTGCCTGACTGACTGATCACTTAAAAATCAGCAAAACGAAGCAAAAGCGATTCCTTCATATTCTTGGGCTGCCCTTTAAATAAGTGAGTTTAAGGGAAATGATAGACAAAAGCGTGCGTATGTCACAGGCAGGCCAAATTAATTCATTTGTATGCATTGCTTCGGCCCTAGGGTATCATACGATCGCGCGGTCGTTTTTCAGAGGCCACGAAAAGTAGCAAAACTCTTTTAAATCGCTTCAAAAATCATTTTTCGGCAATGGGTCACACATACTTTTACTCGCTTCTACGGTGTAAAAGTTACATTGGTATGCGTTTATCAGAGGATAGACACAAGATACCTCGTTGCTAAGCTTTGTACAATTCTTGATCGCTTTGTTTTGATTCTGTATGAAGTTGAGCAACGAGGTATCTTGTGTCTATCCTCTGATAAACGCATACCAATGTAACTTTTACACCGTAGAAGCGAGTAAAAGTATGTGTGACCCATTGCCGAAAAATGATTTTTGAAGCGATTTAAAAGAGTTTTGCTACTTTTCGTGGCCTCTGAAAACTACCGCGCGATCGTATGATACCCTAGGGCCGAAGCAATGCATACAAATGAATTGATTTGGCCCTGCCTGTGACATACGCACGCTTTTGTCTATATTTCCCTTAAACTTCACTTATTTAAAGGGCAGCCCAAGAATATGAAGGAATCGCTTTTGCTTCGTTTTGCTGATTTTTAAGTGATCAGTCAGGCAGAAGCCTCTGAATGAATGAGATGTATCTGCCTGAATTATTAATTCTTGTTGATCAAGGGTTACTTTATGATGTTACACAATTGTAACAAATATGTTTTAAACTAATTATTTTACTAACTAAAATATAATTAATTTACTAATATCGCAAAATATAGTATTTGTATAATTCGGCGATGCCATATGCTTCAATTTGTTACTGAAATGTTAGCAAAAATAGCTTAATTTGTATTAAATTTAGTTATTATTTGCATTGGATCTTTCTTCGAAGATCTGCTTCTACATTTGTTCTTGATGGGCAAAATGTGTGATATTTGTAAACATCACTTCGTCTACTTCGGCTACTCAAGCAGTCGCTCAGCATTCAGATGTGCGGAAGCAAGACAAAAGACAAAAGGCACTCAGACTCTCAAGCTCTCTCTTTTTATTTTGAGTGGGTCCAATCTCGTTTAGTCTCTCTTCAAAATGTTGTTGTTTACAACAACTCCATTTTCATGTCTATGGATAAGTTGTCTCTGCGTGCATTTAAATAGGTTACTAAAACTGTTATGCTTAACAGGACTTCGCTACTCAGACTTAACATATGTTGAATACAAATGTTAAAGCACTTTCTGTGCCACTTAACATGACTCTGTTGTCAACATACTGTAAAATATATGCAGGAAATATCTCACCCAGCTTTTAAGATACTTTAAGTTAAATAAATAAATCAAATTTTGTAGCGCAAGTAAAATTAAATAAATTTTAATATCTAAATACATTTAGACCCAAAGATTCGAAGGAAAATTGAATATCAATATTAAGTGAAAGCATTGAACTTTGAACTTGAAGTGTAAACATTGAAGTGGAACGAACTTTGTTCCCGTTTGGCCCTTCATTTTCTCAATGGCCATGCAAATCATGAAATCAATTGAGTTTTCCGCATTTGCAGCCACAACGGTAAATGGTAAATGGAAACCCCCCCCCTTTGTATTTCTGTTTCTCGAAGTCCACAAACTACCAGCAGTCACAATTTACTTACACATTTTATTTGCCGGCCATTTAAAAAACAATTTCAAAATAACGCCATTGGCAGCGCCTCAGTAAACAAAAGTCCAAAAGCAAATTCAACTTTCTGCTTACACACAAATAAGTAAAATGCAAATAACGAGCTAAAATAGAAACCAACTGTAGGCGAAATCGAAATGGAAATAGAAATAGAAAAAAAAATTGAAAAAAAAAAAAAATAGAAATAGAAATAAAAATAAAAATAGAAAAAGAAATAAAAAATGATATCAACATTGACATCGAAATCAAGATGGAATCAATAACTGTAATCAATCCATGAGCTGAACATATTAATTTAATAGAAATAGAAATTATGCCCCAGAAGTTCGAGCGTTGATCCTGCGACGTCAACTTCTAGGGATGCTGATGCTTTAAGGCGAGGACACGTGATGTTTGCGTCAATGCATAAATCAAATCCAAGACTAAGTGAAACGGGGAATAACGATGAAAGGGCAATGGGTCAGGACGGGTAACAATGCAGCGTCACAGAGGCAGTGACAGGCATTGGTAGCCCCTGTAAGAGGGATAAAACGTGGTTGATGGCAGTTGAGGAAGGGTTAGGGCTTGGGGGGTTTGCGGATGGTGACGAGCCACATTCAATTTGACTTGTTGGCCATCTTTCTTTGTTCACCAGCAACCCAAAGCAACGTAGAATGGCTGCACATGCCTTCGACATGCAGCGGACTTGCCCCGAAGCTTGCATAAATGATATGCTGCGATTTTTAGTATGCCGCACGAGCAGTAACCGTGGCAGCAGCAGTCGAAGCTGTAGATGCACAGTGACAAGAGTAACAGGAGCAACATTAGCATCAACATGAACGTTGGACTACTACAACTACCCAGCAGCTGCATTGGCTTGTGAGTTGGCCCTTTTCAGTTGGCTAACGGCATTGGCATTCATCTAGCTACTTGAAAGGAAATCAGATGCGTTTTCAATTTCTGATTTACGTCTGTGTCATTGCTTCATCTTGTTGTTGTTGTTGTTGTTACTGCCATTGTTGTTGTTATTGTTGTAGCTGTTACTGTTGCTGTTGCTGTTGCTGCTCTTATTGCTGCCCATGTGTGTGTTTTTGTGCACTGAATCGTGTCCCATGGAAAATGTGTTTCACTTTTTGTTATTAAAACGCTTTTCATGCGCAAAATTAGATTCTTGTTGTTGTGCCAACACATCCCTTTGCCCATCACCTGCCCTACCACACCTTTCCACTACCTGTTGACCATGGCTAAGTGGTCACCTAACTGAGTAGTTTATGCGCTGGCTATTGCCTACAAAATTAGAGTCTGTGTTGAATGCCATTGATTTCTCCGAAAACTGTAGCATACTTTTGTGCGCCAGCTGCTCTTCATTAATCATTTTATTTGTCATACTACCTACACACCTACAGTAATACAGTTAAACACACACACACACACACGCATACACACTCACAAAAATACATATTTTTACGATACATATTTTTATTTATGATCTCCTACCCATTGCATGTGTGTGATTATAATTAAAACCATATTAATCGGCGCTTATAAAAACGTAAGTCTCTTGGAACTCGATGTTATTAATGTGCAAAAGAAACTCAATGGACTATAACATTAAGTATTGAATTTAATTATCTATGCCCATGAAAAATCAATAAATAAGTAAGGTTCATTAATTTATGTATATACACAATTTATATGCATGTACCTTATCCTCAATTATGATGCGTAGTCAAAGTTGTGATTACAAAATTTACTCGCAATTTACTCAAAATTTATATGAACCTTCGTTACGTTTTTAATCACTCACGTAACAAGTTTCGATGGGCGTGGGCAGTTGATAGCAAATTTTAATTGCAAGCCATATTACAAATTCTATTAAATATACCCTGTAAATGCAGGGACAGGCTTATATCAACTATGACTCAAAAAAGTCAAAGTCATTGAAAGTATTAAAAATTGAAAAGGAAAATTATGAATTTTTTGAATAAATCCTTTACTATAATTATATAACATATTTGATATTATTCATTAATTAATTAATTAATTTACTAAAAATATATTTTGTTATATTATATTAAACTTAAGCTTGTTTAATTATTACTTGTCCAAGAATCAACTAAAAGTTCAGTGATTTGGAACCACATTAAAAGTAGAGAAATTTTCAATTTAACTTCGATATTTTCCTCTTCAAGGAGCATCTCTTCGCCTTGTGATTTTTGGATTGATGATTTTTACATGTATTTACCATCATTACAGGCAAATAGAGATGCATTTACATTTTTTGTCGGTAGAAAATAAACTATGGAAATTTTGCCGCAAAATGCAAATTTTACAGAATTTTCCAATTCAGCACGCGATAATCAAATTGACGCTTTTGGCTATATACACACATGCACAGTATCGCACACCCACACACACACACATAATAAAGAACTGATGAAATTATAAAATTTGCATATTAAAAATGATGTTTAAGAGATTTACAAATCAAGTTCGAAAAATGTCAGCCTACGGTCATTGATTGCATATTTGAAGAGTGTTGCAGCAGCTGCGGTTGCATGCCCCATGAAACGTGTTAATTGCCATAGCCTTAACCTCAAAGTGTTGGCCCGTTGACGGGCCCTTTGGCATTGCGTCGCCATTTAACACGCCCATGACCCTAAGCTCCAACACCCAAAGGCGCATGCATGTTCGCCATCGGCAGTCCCTTTTCACACCCTGAATTATCCAATTCTCCCTTTTAACCGCCATCGGTAGGTAGCTGCCAAGTGCAGATGTCTCACAAATGCAATTAAAATCTCTGGGAACAGGAATTGTTGCAGCCGCAACAGGCAAAGGCAAAGCACATGACACACAACAAATAACCAACTTTAACGCCAACACGAACGCAGGAGGGCAAACGAATAAGAATATGAATAGAACAAAGATACGATACAGATACAGATACAGATACAGATACAGATACAGATACAGATACAGATACAGATACAGATACAGATACAGATACAGATACAGATACAGATACAGATACAGATACAGATACAGATACAGATACAGATACAGATACAGATACAGATACAGATACAGATACAGATACAGATACAGATACAGATACAGATACAGATACAGATACAGATACAGATACAGATACAGATACAGATACAGATACAGATAAGATACAGATACAGATACAGATACAGATACAGATACAGATACCGATACAGATACAGATACAGATACAGATACAGATACATCAGATACAGAACGATACAGATCAATCAGATACAGATAGATACAGATACAGATACAATACAGATACAGATACAGATACAGATACAGATACAGATACAGATACAGATACAATACAGATACAGATACAGATACAGATACAGATACAGATACAGATACAATACAATACAGAATACAGATACAGATACAGATACAGATACAGATACAGATACAGATACAAATACAGATACAGATACAGATACAGATACAGATACAGATACAGATACAGATACAGATACAGATACAGATACAGATACAGATACGAATACGATACAGATACAGATACAGATACAGATACAGATACAGATACAGATACAGATAAACAGATCCAGATACAGATACAGATACAATACAGATCCAGATACAGATACAGATACAGATACAGATACAGATACAGATACAGATACAGATACAATACAAATACAATACAAATACAATACAAATACGATACAATACAAATACGAATACAAATCAAATATCAATACAATACAAATTACAAATACAAATACAAATACAATACAAATACAATCAAATACAATACAAATACAATCAAATACAATACAAATACAATACAATAAAAATAAATCAAATAGAATACAAATATCAAATACAATCAATACAAATACAATACAAATACAAATACAATCAAATACAATACAAATAATACAAATACAATACAATACAATACAATCCAATACAATACAATACAAATACAATACAAATACAATACAATACAATACAAATACAATACAAATACAATACAATACAAATACAATACAAATACAATACAATACAATACAAATACAATACAATACAATACAAATCAATACAATACAAATACAAAAATCAAATACAATCAAATAAATACAATACAATACAATACAATACAATACAATACAATACAATACAAATACAATACAAATACAATACAAATACAATACAATACAATAGAATACAAATACGAATACAATACAAATACAAGATAATACAAATACAATCCAGATACAATACAAATACCAATACAATACAAATATCAATACCAATACAATACGAATACAAATACAGATACAAATACAATACAAATACAATACAATACAAATACAATACAAATACAATAAATACAATACAATACAAATACAATACAATAACAAATACAATACAATACAATACAATACAAATACAATAAATACAATACAAATACAAATCAAATACAATACAAATACAATACAAATCAGATACGAATACAATCAAATACAAATACAATACAATACAAATACAATACAAATACAATCAATTCAATACAATACAATCGAATGCAATACAAATCAATCAAATACAATGCAATACAAATACAATACAAATACAATACAAATAAATACAATACAAATATCAATACAAATACAATACAATACAATCACATCAATACAATACAAATCAAATCCAATACAAATACAGATACAATACAAATACAATACAATACAAATACAGATACAATACAAATACAATCAATACGAATACAATACAAATACAATACAAATACGAATACAAATACAATACAAATACAATACAATACAAATACAATACAAATACATATCAGATACCAATACAAATCAGATCCAGATACAAATACAATACAGATACAATACCAATACAATACAGATACAGATACAGATACAGATACAGATACAGATACAGATACAGATACAGTACAGATACAGATACAGATACAGATAGATACAGATACAGATACAGATACAGATACAGATACAGATACAGATACAGATACAGATCAGATACAGATACAGATACAGATACAATACAGATAGATACAGATACAGATACAGATACAGATACAGATACAGATACAGATACAGATACAAGATACAGATACAGATACAGATACAGATACAGATACAGATACAGATACAGATACAGATACAGATACAGATACAGATACAGATACAGATACAGATACAGATACAGATACAGATACGATCAGATACAGATACAGATACAGATACAGATACAGATACAGATACAGATACAGATACAGATACAGATACAGATACAGATACAGATACAGATACAGATACAGATACAGATACAGATACAGATACAGATACAGATACAGATACAGATACAGATACAGATACAGATACAGATACAGATACAGATACAGATACAGATACAGATACAGATACAGATACAGATACAGATACAGATACAGATACAGATACAGATACAGATACAGATACAGATACAGATACAGATACATTTAAACAAGAAAATCACGCACGTACATAAAGGATGGGTAAGGTTTCCCGAGCAATGCATTTATCTAGACGCACGGCGAACAAATTTAATTTAATGCCAGGATATAAAGGATCTACAAGCATCCACATTGTATGTCCGAAAGTGTCTGAAGCTTAAAACCCTAAGGTCAACCACAGCGGCGAACGGCAAACTTCTTAATGATGAGCCGCCATTGCAGCTTGCAATTGTGCTAATTAAGTTGCAACACGGGGCATGTCCTGACCGCATCCACAGTTGCCACTGCTGCCACTGACGCCGCAGACACAGACACAACTCAGAGTCAGCTGAATGAAATTTTGTAGCGTTTTGCTAATCGGCTTAGGGTTGAATACGCAGCGCATAATAAAATATTTAAGTAGCCCGCGGAGGGAAGCGTCGGAGAGGGAAGGGGGAGGGACTAGAGGCAAAGCTAAAGCAAACTAGAGGGTGGTGAAGGGAAACCGAAGGGAAGCTGAAGAGAAGCTGAAGGGAAGCTGAAGGGAAGCTGAAGGGAAACTGATGGGAGCTGAAGAAGGGCTAAAGGAAGCCTTCAGGCAATCAGCTTGTGGCACAGGCTGCGTATGCGCAATAATTTGCAACCTGTTCTAGGACCCTTTTCGCGGTCTGCCTTCATCTCTCATTTTTCCCCATTCTGTCCTTTTTTTTGAATTGTATCTATTTTATTTTTTTTAATTGTATGTGTTTTTTTCCAGTCTCATTTATTTTTTCTATTATTCTATTTGCAGCACTTGGAAAAAATTGTTTTTTTTACAATATTGAATTATTAATGCGTCTGCGGGCAGCGCATTCAATGCATGTACCGTTGCTGCCGCTGCTGCTGCTGCCAGTGCTGCTGCTGCTGCTGCTGTTGCTGGCCTTGGCAGTCGCTATTGGGGAGAGGCAAAAGGAGAGCACGAAGACGTAAAGGCTGCAACAACAATCGAGTGTTAACAGCACCAATAGAAACGAGCAACACAAAAGTGCGGCAACACCAACAACAACAACAACAACAACATTCACAGCATAAGCAGCTGCAACAACAAATCTAATAGCAACAATTGTAAGCAACAACCATAACCCGCAGCAACAACAACAACAAGCTACAGCAACAATTTAAGCGAACAACCAACCACAACCAACAACAACAACAAGAACAACAACAACAAGAACAACAATGGCCAGCGGCAACAATGATACTACGCCGCTCTATTGCGGCAGCGGCATGGATAATTTTCATACGAGGTAAGTTGCCAATGTCAATGTCTCTGTCAGCGTTGCGGTCGCTCCCCAAGGGCAAACGACAACGAAAACATACAACAGACAACAGACAACCGACAACCGACAACTGACAACAGACAACAGACACAAGACGAGAGACGAGAGATGAAAGACAACGGACAACAGACAACAGACACGACAGACAACAAGCTGCAGGATATTCAAGTGTTTTAGCTTTCCTTTTATTATATGCCATCAAAAATCGATTAATGTACGTGCCAGATTTTTTGCTTCTTCCACTTTTATTTGGTCCTTAAAGTGAATCGCAAGTCACAAGAAGCAAGTAACAAGTCGCAAGTCGCAAGTCGCAAGTCGCCAATAGCAAGTAGCAAGTCGCAAGTCGCAAGCCGCAAATCTCAAGTCGCAAGTCGCAAGTCCCAAATCGCAAATCGCGTCCCTCCCCCAACTACAAAAATTGCAATTAATCCAAATGCTCCCAAGGTCAATTGGTTCTTAAAACAGTTTTTATGCCAACTGCAGTCTGTATATACATAAGAGGTACTTATATATGCACACAATATATATATATATATATATATGTGTGTGTGTGTGTGTATGTATAAATCTGTCTCTATCTACATCAATAAAAATAAACGGCAAGTAAAATTTATTGTTCTTGCATGCTAAACGCTCGTATAATACAAGAAAATGAGCACATAAAATTGATTTTGGTAAGAAACACGAAACTTAAATCGAATATTTGTTGATTGCATTTCGATAAGAAAAGGTGAAGCTGATTTCCCTAAATGTCGCATAAAAACACCTTTCTTTTAATACTCAAATATTAAATTGAAAACAAAGTCAAAAGAATTGAAAAAAAAACTCAGCTGCTAAAAAAAACCCAAGTTAGATTCAATATTTAAACGACTTTCAAATTCAGTTTTAATGAGACAAATACAAGGAATTTTTTTTATACAATGTATATATATATATATATATATATATATATATATAGATTTTTATATAAGATATTTTTATCATTAAAAACAGAGTAACTAAAGTTCATGAGCTCCAAACAAAAAAGTCTTTAAGCAATTGAATCCTTGCACTTAAACTTCAGTTAACAGTCATAAAACTCATTAAGCTTGTAAATGTTGAAAATTTAAAATTAACTTAAAAATAAATGAAAAGTATTTATATAAATTTTAAATCAAAAATATATAAATATACAATTTTTAAAAATAAATTTAAAATTGATTTAAAAACAAGTGTCTCTTAGGAGGACAGAAATAAATTCTGTTATATTGAGCCACATCTGTTAAGGGTCTGTTATGCCTCAAGGACTGTTATGTTAATAAATTACATTTTATGTTCAATTTCAATTTTAATTTTATGTGAAAATATACTCCGATTTCACGCCAACAAGTGATTAAGAATTAAAGTAATTCAATAATTTGAAAAATAATAATTTAAAAAAATTACGTAATTTACTTAAATATTACAAATTTTAAATTAAATATTATTTATTATTTCTTTTTTTTTTTTTTTTGATTTAGTTTACTTAATTAGAAAATTATAAATAATATAATAAAAATTATACCAAGCTTACTTAAATATTATAAATTTTTAAATGAATATTATTTATTATTTTTTTAATATTAATAAAAATCCCAAACTTACTTAAATATTATAAATTTTAAAATTAATATTTTTTTTATTATTTTCTTAAATATTTATGAAAATCCCAAGCTTACTTAAATATTATGAATTTAAAAATAAATATTATTAAATTTAATGGAGACAAATTGTCCCGATTGTTTTCTACACAAAGATCGCATAACATAAGCCGCTTAACTTAAGCAGATATCATTTATGTTTTTTTTTTTGGAATCCTGCAAATCCTTTGTATGTTGCAAATGTTATTCTGGATAATCATTTGGACTCCAGAGACTCTAGTGTTTACAAATACGTACCAAAAACTTGGTAATAAAAACAGTCTACTGCTATTCCGTGTACATGGCAAACAGTTTTCTGCAATTCCAATAAAAAGCGTAAGCCCGCAGCATTTACCTACTTACTGCGCGAGGCAAACATTTTACGGCCCTTTGTTTGGTCGGCAGCAAGTAGAGCAAAGCAGAGCTGAGCAGAGCAGAGCTGAGCAGAGCAGAGCAGAGCTGAGCAGAATCGAAAAGGGCAGAGGAAAGCAGCGCTGAGCAGAGGAAAGCAGAGCTGAGCAGAGCAAGCGACTGCACAGAAAAGCGGTGAAAAACGAAGCGTGGAATTTGAATTTTCCTACATTTTTCCCAGTTTTTACTACACTCAAGTTTTGTGGCTAAAACTTTTGGACTGAAATTTGCGTAGATTCCGCTAAAGGCAACTGCAGTCGTCGTCGCTTTCATTTGGGGCTTTGGCCCTGAGTTGCTTTTGTTTTGTTTATGCTCATGTGTGCATTCCTGCAAATTTATGTGTGTGTGTGTGTGTGTGTGTGACTATGTGTGTGTGTGACTATGTGTGTGTGTGTATGTGTAAATTTCTTGTATGTTCCTGTTAGTCATTTGTTGTTGAAAAAAATTAGACTTAGCATAAAGTAAATATATAAGACGCTTGAACGCAAGTCAAGTTCTACAGCCAGAGGCAGCTTTAAATTTGCCAACAGCCACTTAAACGCTCCTGTTTATATATACACACGCCTACACGCCTACACACAACACACAGCACACAGCACACAGAAGACAGAATACAGACATACATCCACAGTGTAATTCACACATGTAGGCGTGGCCCACCTGCTGGGCATTCTGGTAAAATGTTTATTGCCTGCGTTTCTTATATTTAACAACTCAACAAAAAAATATATAAAAAACGAAAAACGAAAAACAAAACAACAAAATAAAAAAAAAAAAAAGAAAGATATAAAATTAAGAAAAACACAACCTTACGATACACTGAGTACCAAAAGTATCCCTCCGGTCATGCGGGGGCCACATTAAAAATGCACAAAGATGCTCAAATTCTTTCCAAGTATTCACATAATTCGTAATAATTACATTTTTTACAAGTTAATTTAATCCGCTTTGTGTTTGTTTAAGAACTGAAATTAATACCCAACTTGTTGATTTAAAAAAAAAAAAAAAAAAAGAAGAAAAAAAAATATTTCATTTTGATTAAGTTTACTTTTTCCAGAACTGCTCACGGTTCATATGTTAGAGGTTCGTCCGATGTTGTTGAGTTGCGGCAAAGTAAATTCCTTTTCTCTTTATGAGGATAGTCCTGGCAAGTACTTTACAGTTCTAGGAACTAACAATTAGTCCCTCAGGTGGTTGAAGTGGTAAATGCGAACTGAATATTTATGCGCCTCAGTAGAGGCTTCCATATGCCCGTTTTGGGCAGCCTCCGAGGCAGGCCGAGAGCCGGAAAATGTTCTCAAATGGGTTAGATGGGACCATAAGCCTCAAGATTTGCTTAACACACATTTCCCAAATATTGCCCTGCCAGCAAGCAGCAACTTTTTACAGCACCCCAGCGGCTGGCAAATGGCTAAAGTTTCAGGTGGGCCTCCAAAGTGGAGCGCATAGTTTTGGGGGTCTCAACTCTGTACTTGCTCTGACCCTGTGAATGGATGTGCATAGCAAAGTAACACAATGCACAAGCCTTAGGGTCACAGTTACAGTAACAGTCACTGTCACAGTCACAGTCACAGTCTTAGTTACAGTCACACACACACACACACACACACACACACAGTCGCAGTCGCAATCGCAGCAACAATGACATTCGTCATTCACCACTCGCCATTTGCTATTCGCCATCTTCATTGTCATCGTCATCAGCATCAGAGTCGCCGTCAATGTGACAGTCAGAGTCGCCACTTGATTCACTGTCAGAGTCACCTTCTGATTCACCGTCTGAGTCACCGGCACAGACACCGTCAGAGTCTTTGTCTGATACGCCTTCAGAGTCGCCTCCAGAGTCGCCATAAGAATCACCGCCAGAGACACCGTCACAGTCGCCATCAGAGTCGCCGTCAGAGTTGGCGACAGAGTTGGCGACATTGTCGCCATTCATCAACATCAAGAGCAATAAATTAAGCGATGGCAAGTCGACCAATGCAATGGGCAAAAAGGAGCCTGGATTTAAGGACTCGAGTATTCTCTAGGAATGCATTTGAATGAATTTGATGAATGGTACTGAAAATTCCCTCAAAAAGCAAAAACAAAAACCGCTCTTCATCCACACACACACACACACACACACACACACACACACACACACACACACACACACACACACACACAGAGACAAACAGACAAACACAATGAATGAATTGGTCAGGTATGGGATGCACTTGATGCTCCGTCAGAGCCGTATCCTAGTTGTAGACAATGTCCTGCAGCTGTTGCCCCAAATGACAAACGCACCGTACACAAAAACCGCTTCAATTTCGCACTCAATTTCGGAGGCCCACGCACTCGCTGGGCGCCACGACTAGTTAAAAGCTACAACAAAAAATGCCGCCCGTGCGTCATGCTGTCCATCAAAAACTGAAAGCGTTTTTGTAATTTCTCTTAGTTTTTATATATAAATATTTTTTTTTGTTTTTGTTGTTTTTTGTTGTTGTTTTTTCTACTTTTTTCTATTCTGTTCAGTTTTGTTCTGTTTCCATTTTGTTTTCCATTTTTTATCTTCCTTTTCTCTCCACATGCCCCACGTGTAATAACAAACGATGCATGTAACAATAAATTATTATTTCTATTATGTTTTTTTTATTATTTTTGTTTGCTGTGAGGAGGAGGGAAAGCGTCGCGACGCATTTGGAAAATTAAACGTTTTTTATTGACCTTCACATAAAGAGAATGTGAACAAGAACAATAACAAAAACAAGAGTATAAAGAAGAATAAACCCAAGAACAAGAAGAAGAAGAAGCAGAAGAAGCAGAAGAAGGGAAAAGTGATGGCCAGGATGCAGGATAATAGCAAACGATCATTATTAATATTTATGTTAATTTCTTGGTTTTCCTTGCACGAGTGTCAAACTTTGGCTTCAAGTTTTCCATTAATATTACACATACGTCCCGTTGTCATGACAGACGCCCGAAAGGGTTGCACTTGACTAACTCTGTCCAGATTTGATGTCAGTCCTGGCTATGGTGTCCCACTGACACTGTCCCCCCACACGTACGTCTCTGCGTCTCTGCGTTTATCTCTTCACTCATCACTCTGTCCGTCTGACTGTATGTCTGACGCTTTGTCTGCCTATCTACTTGTATGTACGACTGTTGACACATTGGCGTTACAATTCTTGTTTTTCTTATTTTTTCTCGTTTTGTATTTTGTATTTTTTTTTTTTTTTTGCTCTCCTTGTCGTATATGTGCCACACGCTTGAGTGGTACTCCGAATGACTAACCGAGTTTGAGGGCGTCTGGCCAGGGCGTGACAGCGTCAAGCGTCACCTTGGTGCCGTCTCTAGCAATTTGGCACGTCTTTGGCACACAAAGCGAATGGCCAAGTGTTAGATATCTAATTGCTAAAGCAGACAGTCAACCCTCCATTTATTCAACCACATTTGCCTTGCCTTTACCCTGCCCTGCGCTGGCCTGTGCTGCCCTCCCATGGCTTGCCTTCCCGTGGCTTGCCTTCCCATGGCTTGCCTTCCCATGCCTTGCTATGTAATGCCCTGCCTTGCCCAGCAAAACGTGTAGCATACGAACTGCTGCCGCTCTCACCATTGGGGGCATCCTGACAGGCCACTTTGTGGCGCATAGAGCGCATTAACGAAGGCTTAGCTAATTAAACTGAAACCCACACGTAATTGAAGGAGCTCCATGAAATTACCAAATACCGACAAGTAACATTTTCACAGACAAATATCAGGTGGGCAGCATGGGAAACGAATTACCTTTGATAGCGACACAAAATTACAGACACCCCAAAGGGCAGGAAAATTCCCAAATATATTTTCAAAGGACTCACGGAACGAAAGACAGCATTACAAAATTTCCCAAATGAATATTCATACAATTGAAGGAAAGTCTAAGCTTAAGAAAACTTATAGTAATTTATCTCTCTCTCTCTCTCTCTCTCCCCCACCATCTTTTTTCTCGCTGGGAATAGCTATAAGAATATGCACGGATATGTCTCGCTGGTGGTTTGCATCCTGGGCACCTTGGCCAATACCCTGAACATCATCGTGCTGACTCGCCGGGAGATGCGCTCCCCCACCAATGCGATACTCACGGGTCTGGCAGTGGCCGATCTGGCGGTCATGTTGGAGTACATACCCTACACGGTGCACGACTACATATTGACGGACAGCTTGCCGCGCGAGCAGAAGCTCAGCTATAGCTGGGCCTGCTTCATCAAGTTCCACTCGATCTTTGCCCAAGTGCTGCACACCATCTCCATATGGCTGACCGTCACATTGGCCGTTTGGCGGTACATAGCGGTGGGCTATCCGCAAAAGAATCGCGTGTGGTGTGGCATGCGAACCACCATAATAACCATAACGACCGCTTATGTGGTATGTATATTGGTGGTCTCACCCTCATTATACCTGATCACGGCCATTGCCGAGTGGATGGAGCAACTGGATGCTAATGGCAAGGTCATTAATAGTATACCAATGAGTCAGTACATAATTGACTTTAAAAACGAACTGAAAGCGGCCACTGTGGCAGCACTCAATGCCACGCCCATTAGCCCAATGGCCAACAGCACCCAGTGGTTAAATGCTACCGAACTGGCAACCACACCATCACCCAATACCACAGCTCCACCTCCCTCACAGGTGGTACGCAACGTGACTATCTACCGCCTGTATCACAGTGACCTGGCGCTGCACAACGCATCGCTCCAGACGGCGACCTTCCTCATTTACAGTGTGCTGATCAAGCTGATACCCTGCATTGCACTGACCATATTGTCGGTGCGACTGATCATGGCGCTGCTGGAGGCGAAGCGGCGACGCAAGATGCTCACAAGCAAACCAGTGGCCAGCAACGGCACCAAATCTGTGATCAATGGTAAGTCGGGCGAGAGACCGCGCAAGAATAGCAAGACCTTGGAGAAGGAGAAGCAAACGGATCGCACCACACGAATGTTGCTGGCGGTGCTGCTGTTGTTTCTGATCACCGAGTTTCCCCAAGGGATAATGGGATTATTGAACACTGTGCTGGGCGATGCATTTCTAATGCAATGCTATCTAAGACTGAGTAAGTATTTAAGTAAATGATAATCCACTTTGCCACCCCAACCCCCCTCCCCACCACTATCCTTTCACAAATCAAAGCAGATCAACAAAATGGAAACTCTCTCTGTAATCTTACGTTCTATAGGTGACCTTATGGATGTATTGGCTTTGATAAATTCAAGTATCAATTTCATACTCTACTGCTCTATGAGCAAGCAATTTCGTACCACATTCACGTTACTGTTTCGACCCAAGTTTCTGGACAAGTGGCTACCGGTGGCACAGGATGAGCTGGCGGCCACACGAGCAGATGGTCTGCAACGGTCAGTGGTGGCAGCGGCACCAGACAAACGCCAGTCAACGCACAAGCAGCCACAAGTGGTGACACTCGCTGCCACCACAACGACCAACAACACCACACAAGTGACGAATCTGTAGCATAGAAAGCAACAGCAGCGCTGCTACCCAAAGCCACCACTGGAGCGTATACCCAGTCAAGTGGCCATCGGTAGCCACACTCGACGCGACCGCAACAAACTGCGCAATCGCCTACTGAGTGTCTTGAAGCGTCAGCGAACCGAATCATCAGTAGCCGGAACAGCAGCAACTGTGCAAGAGGCCAGGCCGATGTCACAGTTCCAGGCAATTGTTGTTGTCGTGGACAAGTCCAGTGGCGCTACAGATCATCAATTGTACGCGGATGATGTGTTGGCCATTTCAAGTGCCGGCCATGTAACATAGTTGCTCTCAATGCCATGAGCTCAGAGTTTCCCATAGCTACTCTGATACATATATAAATATATATATATATATATATATATATATATATATATATATTTATTGTGTACAAGTGTATATATATTATGTGCATGAATAGATATATATATATACATATATATATTTGTATAGCATAAGCATTGTAGTTGGTTTTTTGTACTCGTATTCGGTCCAAGCTACAGAGTTTACGGTTGATAAAATATTTTGTGGTTCGCACAATAAACTATTGCATACATTAGGGCGTTTTTTTTCTTATTTTCCATTTTTTTTTTCTTTTTTTTTTTGCCTATTACCAACATTATTCAGCAACAGTAACAATGAACGACGAGAATAGTAAATAGAAAAAATAAAATAAGGTATGAGAAATAATGAAAAAAAAATAAAAACTAAGCACTGAATCGCGTCACTCATACGCACCATTGGTTTCTTGAATGCGGCGTATGGAACGCGACTCTTCACACCTCATTGCCGAATGTAAAAACATACACAATGCCGCGCTCCCATACCTAACAACACACAAGCACACTCACACACACACACCAATACACACATACACACGAAGGTCCTGTCTAATTCATATGTAATATCATGTGCATTTGTTTTCAATTTTAAAGCTCGCTGATTGTCTCTTTAAACAGCAACCGAAATCAAATTTAAAATTACTTAAATTCTAATTAAAACGACAAAATAATTGAAAACGAAAATCAAAAAACTAAACTACAAAAAAATATGCGCCCTTAGAAAGTACGAAAATTATATTTAATCTCATTTATTTATTGACAACTTTTTAAATTGTTGTCCATGTATACAATGAATGTAGTTTACACACACACACACACAGACACACAGCTGTACAAAAAACATATTACACTTTTTTGTGCAACTTTTTATTGACTCAAAGTTGCGGTGATTGGCTGAAAAATGTACTAAATAAAATTTAGGAAATGAAATTTTCATTTTTAATTGAAGATTTCGACTTGGAAATACCCTGCAGCTTTTCGCAATAAATTTAAAGCTTTGGCAATGTTCTGTGTTTTTAGAAAGAGCCTCAAGATCTTAGAAGAAGAAAAAATAAGCTTAAAAAAAAGGATATTTTCCATAGAATCGCTTATATCCTTTGAAAAGGATTTACTCCGTAAAAGCAGCTCACATTTGCAAAAAATACGAGATTCGATATATATAGTATATATATGGTATATAGTATACATTATGAGAGGATTTATCCATGTACAGGATGTGACTATATAGAATCTTGATACACACTTTTATCATGATTCTATGTTATATACCAAAAATCTCATAACCTTGACTCAACAAGGAATAAGCTATGAGCCGTTCCATGCATTCTGAAATTTGTGTATTGAAAGGTATAAGCCACAGGAACGGAGAAGTGGCTGAGCTTTGATAAACAAACAATCAAAGAGTCCTTTATATATGTTTTCTATGATTTCAAGACTTCATTCCGTTAAAATATTGACATCGATACCAAAATTCAGTCGAAGTGCAGGAATGAAAACTGCACCCACTTAGAGGTAGAAGAAGGAAAAGTCCTAAGTTTTAAGCCTGCCTTTCCAGCTCACAACATTTCTCTTCACTTACTCTACCCATACGTGCATATATTATATAATTTTAGGCTTGACTTTGATGTGGAATATATATATATATATATATATATATATATATATATATATATATATATATATATTACCTCCGAGCTTCTATGCACATCCAAAACACACAAAATGCCCAAGCACACACAAGCAGAAGGTGTTCTGGGCACAGACGAAACAGCTGATAGCTGAACATATTGTGTGGACATACATTATGTTTATTTCAGATATAGACAGTATAGACATAATGGAGAGGGATTAGGCTTGTCTAGTCAACAAAAAATATAGATTCCATAATGATAATAATGCCTCATTTCGCCTTCAGCAAACATTGGCTACGTTTCGTGTACACACACAGAGGTTCACGCACAGTCAAATAGCTGGTGATTGGTCTACGGGCTGGATATAAGATATGATATCATATTATATTGACTATATATATATATATATATATATATATATATTAGCATACATTTTGCATATATACAAATTTCTGAACATTCGATGATCACATTCAACTATTGTAGACCCAAGAAAGAAACTTTTCTTCTATTTAAATCAAATCTTCAACTATAGACATAGACATATATAACCTATCTGAACAATCTATATTCTAGACACGACGAACATTAGCAAATACAATGAATGAGCTATAATTTAAAATTCCTTTAAATGAGTTGTGGGTATTAGTTTTGTGGCAGAGACGACTTCATTTATTTGTACTTTTTGTATGAAAATAATGAATGTCTCTCAAGCGAATGAACAATCACTGCAGACTTTGTATAAAGCCAATGAAATGATTGCAAAATTGATTATAATTTTTAATAATTGTTGAAGTCGACTGTTAATAACAATAGCTAAGTGATAAGCGAAGGCTGCATAAGTAAATTTAATATGCATACAATTTGATGATTGAAATGTTTGCCAACGAGCCCCAGCAAATATTTTCAATCACAAATAATAATAAACTGTATAAGTAAAAATAAAAATTATAATATTAATAATAATTATAAAAATTATAATAAAAATAATAATAAAAATAATTATAAAAATAATAATAAAAATATTAATAAAAATAATAATAAAAATATTTATAAAAATATTACTAATTATAAAAATAATGAACAAAAAAAAAATTAATTAAATAATTCAATTAATGTTAGATGCGAATTTATTGTTAGGCTTTGAAAAAACGAAATTAAATATTAAAATACGAAAATACGAATTCAAAGGCAGTTTTTTTTTGAAAATTTCAAAACTAGCAATTAATTAAATGTAATTCAAATTTGTAGGCAATCATGTAGACAAGATTGCAACAAAACCAAAAAAAAAAAAATTAAATAAAAAAAATATAATGTCAATAAATTTACAAAATAAAAAATTGTAATTTAATTAAATTGTTGCCATTTTGCTTCAAGTACATAAATAATAAAATTAATTGAAATTTCAATTTCAAATAAAAGTAAAATAAAAAATTTGTTGTTTGTTAAAATAGCGGTAATTCGATAAATAATGCAAGAGTTCTAATTAATTAAGTCCTATAATTAAGTTTCCTAGACATAAGTCGGAATTTATTTATTTAGTTTACGAAAGGCTTATTAACGATTATAAATTTAATAAAACGAACTACAATTTACGGAAAATGAAGCGTTTTAATTAAAGTTGAATTGAAATGAAAAAAATAAACACGTAAGTATCTAAATTTAAAGAAAAAAAAAAAGGTCCTGCCAATGCAATAATTCTTAATGTGCACCTCCCAAATAAGCACAGCGGGAAACCTCAGAAAAAATGAAATTAATGAAAAAAAAAAAAAAATATATAAATAAAAATAAAGTGGGAATAATTGATATTTTAATCTACGCCTGTGACATCAGCAAAAAGGTCTTTTTGGAAAAGTTGAAAACCAGGGAAAAACAACAAACGAAGAGTCATGATAAATGTTCGCTTAAACTTTCTAAGACATGCAAAAATATGGGGGAAAATTATTGTATAGGCAATCGCCTTTTCCAGTCGAGTTATAACAGATGGTTTTCCAATGGGCTTTTCCCTTGCACTTCATAACAAAGTTTTTCCCAAAAATTACACGCAACTTCCCTTTTACCCTGAAATAATACCTTAATAACCAAGCCGTATTCCCCGAGCCCCATTCACCACTCACTACTCCGTCTTCCACTCCCCTCCCACTTGATGTCTTTGAAGTACCTTCCTGTGCCCACACAAAATAAGTTACCCTTTACGATAATCTCCAGATGCCAAAGTCCTTAGATCATTAATTAAACCAAATTATTGTTGAGCACTTTCGAATTTCAGTTAATTTTCAAAGTCAAGTACCTCGAATTCCGTACCACTTTGAAATATTACCCCCACCACCCCCCACCCAACGACTACATTTCTTGGCCAATAATTTTCGAATTGTGTAACAAATGACTTTGTTTTGGCAGTTCAAATTGAAGCGAATGCTTTTCCCATTCGTTACGGGACGGTCGTTAATTTAACGAAATTTAATTAATAATAAATTCCAAGCGTATGCCGTTAAAATTATATATTGTAAATTGCATATATATCGAAATATTGACGCTTGTCTGCATGGTAATAAAATACCAAAACGCATCACGCATCTATCCAAGGCCATGAATTCTATTGGACTCCAAGTCCTTACGCAACCTTATCTTATGCAAACAAACAGCTTGGAAATGAATCCACGAATCAATGAGTCCATGCATCCATGAATCCATCTTCCTCCAATCTCAAGCCCCAGCATCATTTTGGTCATTACCAAAACGTGATCCGACTACCAATACGCATAGAGTATACGTAACTAGCCTGAAATCGAATAATGATTACTCGCAGGCAGACACTACGCATTTCCAGTGGTGCTCCTTCAAGGCGTTGAAGGTCATAAAGGTGTCTATAAATGTTGATCCAGACTGCATATAATAATGTGCACAACACCCACTCAATAGCTACAACAACTTCTCACCCGCCACCCGCCACCCGCAACCCATCATCCCCCAACCTCAACTGCCTGTGACTAGTCATCACTCACTTTTCCAGTACTCTTTTATGTGTATGCAAAACTGAACCGATTTTCATGCCGAGATTGAATTCATTCGCCATAAAAAATTGACTCATTTTTCTGAAAATCTAATTTATTTGATATATATAAATAATTCTACTTGAATACCTTAGGAAATTGAATAATCGGGTATTTAAGTTGAAGCGTTTACTTTTACTCCCGCTGCAAGCAACAGTCATACATTTTATGATCTATGGTCTCCCATCGATTGAAAGCCTGCCGCCTATCGACCCATCGATAAATTTATTGTCAGTCTATTAAAAATATATTTATAAATTTAAGGAATATTTTTATTATTTTATCTTAAAGTCTCCTCTTTTTTAATGACCTTAAATTATGTAAATTTCTAAAGTGTTTCTTCTTAGAAATAAATTTTTAGACGCAAATTTATTAACTCGACTTTTATGGACTCCTTCAAATTTACTTTACTTGAAATTTTCTTCTAAGGATTTTTATTGAATTGCACCTGTGTCCAGGGTATTTGTTAGTCGATCAAAGCTATATTTGATCAATTGACTTACCCAATTACAGAACTCTGCTCTTTATTATTGTTATTATTTATCTCAGTTCCTTGAATAAACAATTTTGCTGCTTTAAGATATTGTTGTCGACATTGAGCGTGCGGCTCATAATTATTACTCCACGTTCATCCTTTTATCAAGGATATGTACTGTAAGCAATTGTGTGGCAGAGAATGAACTTTTCATGCGAAATTGATTGAAAAACTTTTGCCATGCAGCCGAGCGAATGAATTGCGGTAAAAGGCTAAGACTTGTGGCCAACTCATGCAACGTTAAGAGCCAACCATTAACAGCTTGGGCTGAATTTGTTTGAAGCCAAGTGGGCGTGTCATAGCATTAAAACGAGTGATGGGGCGAAAGGAGGACTATGGCATACGGATATGTGGCAATGTCATGGCAACGTGCCTCTCACCATCCGGACGAAAGCATTTCAAGTGAACGTGCAACAGCGCCCATATGTGAGTGTCCTGCCATTCAGCAGCATCCTTTGCATATTAGATTTAACTGCAATTAGCGGCCAGAACCAGGAGGCAGATACTGCTGCTGCTGCTGTTGCTGTTGCTGTTCTTGTTTTTACAGCAGCTGTTGATGTTGCAACATGCTTCAGCTGCCCCAGATGCTACATTTGCCGCAGCTCTATTTTCTCGTTTCGAATGCCTAATAAAAACACATCCCGTGGGCAAAATTTGCTGTTTTTCTGTCATCCTCACTCACACGCAGCTACATCTCTTCTTTCTGCCCCGGTTTCCTATATTTTTTTTATTTTTTTTAGATTCCTTTTGGTGGTCAAACATTTTACACATAGAAACCGTCTCATTGTTCTGTTGATTGCTTTGAGTACATGAAATTGGTTTGAGTGCATCAGCAAAGTCATCCAAGCGGCAAAGTCATCCAAGTTTCGTGTGGCGCTTATAAACACAGACTTTTAACTCTTTTAAATCATATGCGTTTACCCCTAACAACTCTCCATAGCACCAACCATCAGGCAGCCACCAACTGCCACTCATCCACCACCACCCACCGCCTACTGGTTTAGTCAGATTCTAGTGCAGCCGCAGCTGCACTCCGGATTCAGTGCCTTTCCGGTCCAGGATAACGTTGCCGCATCTAATGAGCCTCATTACCGTAATTACGTGATGTCTGTAATAACTGGGAAAAACCCTTGCCACTTGATATTAGGCGTGCGTGTGTCTACAAGTGTTTGTGCAAGTGTGTGCATGCATGTGTGTAACTGTACGCGTGTGTACATATCCGCATAATCACTCCTCCACTTAACTACACTCTGTAACTGACAAGCTTAGCAGACTAAAAGCCACAACTGCAAGCAAAATAATCACTCTCCCAGTTGATTGTTCAGGTCGGATTATGGAAATTTTTGGGGTAATTAGATAATCCTCACTTAAATGCAATGCCGTTAAATAACAGTAAATTCAATTTCATAACAACAAGTTCGAACTATTATGAGACATTTATAATTCAATATATTCTCATATCATATCATATTTATCCTTTAATATTTATTATCTCTCAGCTGATATAAGTATCTGTATTTACGTTTCCCATTGATCTATCATCCTATTGATAATTGCTATATCATACACCCATGTCTATAAACCTATCTTCGTGTCATAACCATAAATTATTACTTTGTATCTTTATTGTGTTTAATCTCCTATTGGCTTTTCATATATTGCTATTTATTCCCAATCTAATCTAAAACTTTATCACCCTATATCCTGTTTAGCACAATTCCCCATATAAATCTCACTTAATCTCTACCCACACTACAATAAAAATAATCTGTTTTTATATTTATCTACGTATTGCTTGTGGCATGTCAGATACTTTAAGAATCCAAATTTCGATCGACTTGCAGATGCAATTTAATTAAATTTAAAAACTAATTAAAATTATAGACTTGGCAAAATCGTATAACTATATTTGACATGACATAAAAAATAAAATATATATATATAAAAAAAATCCAGGTAAATCTTCAAATTATCTATGACTCCAATTATAACTCTGTTTAATAATCTTTATTTAAATACTTAAAATCTTCACTTATTTATCGACTTCAAAAAAACTTAACTTTCATTAAACCAAAAAAAAAAACTATTTAAATTAATTAATGAATTAAGTTTATTTTTACCATTATATCCGCTTTACTTTTTATAATGTGCATATATCATTTCTTGCTTTCTTCAATTAATTATTCCTTACCCTAAAATTTCTATTCTTAATCCAATCAATCATTTTTATCTCTAGTCAATCACTTATCCAATTAACTATTAGTTTTTCATCTATGAAATTTTTTACTATAATTTTCACTTATTTGATCATCGGGTGTAGGGTATATTAATTATCATATGATGGTTTAATCTCAACTTAAGCTTTCCAGCTGGTTGCCTTTAAAGTTCCTTGCTCTCGATGTAATGAGCTTACTTACTACATACAACTGCATGCCGGATTACTGCACTTCCCGCTCTATTAGCTCCTGGCCCTAGGCTATGGAGTGCCACAATCTCCCCATAAAGTTCAACTCCTAACGATACCCCAGAGCGGACACAGTAGGTGACAGGGATTGGTATCCAGAGACAGAGCAGATTTTCATATGATTTGTGTTGAATGCGAGTTAATGGGGACTGGGGAATAGACCGTAAGCGGGGATTGTGAAGGAGACGGGGAAAGTGGGTGGAAGGTAGATTATAATTTTAATGATTTTCAATAGGTAAATATATAGAAAGTAATATGATTTCCCACATGCATTTGGAGCTCGACAATCGAACCAAATATCCAAACCTATTAAGAAAAATTGACTCAAATTGGGGGTATGAAGATGAAGGACCTAATGGGAGGCCAATTAAACTAATGGACAGCAAAATGTCATGCTTAAAGGTAGCTTTATTTAATTCATGGACAGCTAAAACGTCTACTAAATACATACACATATATATATATATATGTATATATATTTATCTGTCTATATATATGTATATATCTATATATATGTCGTTTAAGTAGAATCAAATCTGTTGAAGAACCGGCCATGACTGCATATATAAGTATATATATAATTGCTTTCTTGGTCAGCACTTGGACGCACACACAAACAAGCAAACACACACACACACACACACACGCACACACACACACACACACACACATATACAAGTGCAGAGACACATACAGAGACAGAGACACACATTCATGCGTTTGAAACGCCTCGTTAGATGCTTTTTCATGAAACTGTCAATTGTCAGACTACATAGTTGGCGGGTTTAAGGATCAAGAGCCTTAAAGTGTCGCCGCTCGTCCTCTTAAGGCCAACGCATTAGTTTCGCCTTTTGGCAAGCAAAAAGCTCAGAGTCAACTCAAGGAAAATGGCCAAGAAACATTTTCTTTGATATATACGCCGTTCAATTTGAAATGTCCTACAGCTAAGTAAATATATCGAGTGGGTGTCTTGCGAAAAGAGAGAAAACTGAATAAAGGGAAAACTGATTGTATACATTGTAATCATTATTAAGGGCTTAGCTCTTACTTTGAAAACTGAAACAGAAGTGAAGAGCTAGAAAAAAAAAAAAAAAAATTATAAAATACTATATTTTTATTTTCAAAGGCATAAGTATACATAGGGATCTTTCAAAAAAATAGACTACGGTTTTCATTTTCAAAGATTTTCCCTAATATCACTCAGGGAAAACCTAACGCTTGGTTAAACTAAAGAGGATTTCATTATCCGAGACAAATGCGGACCAGAAAAAAAAAAAAGAAAGCGTACTTTCATGTTCAAATAAATAATACGGCGGTCTAATAAGGGGCGTGGTTAATGCTTGCTTTATGGACCATGTCTCTTACAAGGTGCCCTACACACATACATGCACACACATATACATATACATAAATATATATATAGAAATAAGAAAAACTTGGCATTAAACATGTTAATTGGGTAAAATTTGCCACAAATGAAAGAAAAGTATTTTAGTTATTGCAGCTGTCGGCAACTAACCGGAAATGTACGTCCGTAAATTAGTCAAAATGGCGGCCAGCGGGGCGTGTACTACAATGGTCGACGTCAGGGTTACAATTTTTATGATGCTCATAGCATTCGAAAGAAGTTGGGGACACGCGTCGATGGCCGCCCCAGCAATCTGAGTGCCCCAAAATGTGGCAAGCTTTTTCCTATTTTTTTTTCTCCCAGTTATTGTAATTTTTTTTTTTTTCTATTTATTTTTTTTTTTTTTGTGTTTTTGATAAATGAATTTTGGCCGAGAAACCAAGTGGATATTCAGAGCGTGTTTAATGCATGACGTGCCGAATTAATTATTAATTAACACAATTTACTCGCAACTATTTGAAGTTGTTCATTAAATTTGCATAATTCATCCACTGACTGGATGATAGCTTCGGCTCAATAAAGTCAAATAGAACTCTCCATAATCAGATAAATGCAGAAAAGATACTCTTCGTTAAGTTTATTCAGCAGGAAAAACTCGAAGACTAACACTCACAAACACACACACACACACACACACACTCACACACCGACCACAGACTGGCTTCAACTCTTATTTGGCACTATGATAAATTGTTATTTGAAGAACTTCGCTGTCTGAACAGAGACTCTTCGAAATCTATTAACAAAAATCACAATTTAATCTTCTGATTAATTAATATTATTTATTATTCGGAATAATGCAGTCTAAGGTCATATAATTTAGTTGATTTATTTTTTTTTAATATTAAATATACAAATTTAGTTAAAACAATTCTCATTTTAAGCTTTGGCAAAATTTCCAAAATTATAGGGTATAATGATAGATAATAAAACGTCATGGGAGTACCTTTTGTCAACAAAAATTAAAAGGATTCTAAAGCAGAAGCCAGAGAGTGCACTGCGAACCGGAACAAAGTTGAAATTCTGAAATCTGGTCAAAATTTAAGCTCTCAAACAGGTAAAAAGTTGAAAAATTTTTCATGGTCTGTTTGCAAAGCAGTGCCCCGCACAGAAAGTTTAGAAGGCAACAAAGAGAAAGTAAAAACTACAAAAATCAAAAGGACAATGTAAAAATTAATTAAATCGAATCAAATGACATTAAAAAGTTCTTCATTTTACGAGTAGTTCTTTGGCAAACATCGCAACAACAAATTAGATCAGCCACAAAAGATATGGCATCTCGTACATATCAAATGTATACAAACATATATAAATGTGTGTGTGTGTGTGTGTGTGTGTGTGTGTGTGTGTGTATGTTTGCACTTGTATGAGTTTTTGCTACTTGCTGTCATGACTGTATTATATTTGAAATTGTTACCAGACGTGCAGACAAACCAACACTCATGTAAGCTACCCAACCCTGTCCTGCCATATCCTGCTTCGCTCTGTCATCGAAACGTGACGGACGTAAGCGTATATGAAGCTATCTCTTTCACACCGTCGCGTATAAAGGTAACGGCAATTTAGAGAGAAAACTTGCAGGTTCTTTAATTCGACTTTTCTACGATTTTACCTTTTATAATATTTTCCAGTTTTTCAAAAGGTATTAAATGTCAGCTCTGAGTGTTACACGTGTGTGAACGTACATATATATATATGTGTGTGTGTGTGTGTGTTTACGTATGAGTGTATACGTTGCCTTGGTTTCCAGTGTCGCCAAATTAAACTAACTAAACATACTTTTTGATTTCCTTAAGTGGAGCATGAGAACAATTATTTTGGATTGCGTTTCCAAAACTTGAGCAATGAAAAGGACCCGAAATAATTTTTGCCAACGGGTTGACAGGCTTACAAGGTGAAGCTATAAACATTGAAGAACTAACTGCTTTGATCTCAACAAAGTGGAATCATTAATAGAAAAGAAGCTTAAGTTTTACCCTGAGCAACTTTGGGTATAAAATAGAAGATTTTAAACGTTCGGCGACTGATTTTAAGGCTATGCCCATACGCACAATTATGTAGAACAATTTAAGGATATTGTCGCCAATAATCAAGGATAATCCAGCAGCAGTTCTATTGTTGGTGCTGTTGTTGTTGTTGGCAGCTCCATTTGCATATGCCCCGAATGGTAAACACTTGAATAGCGCCGGGAGAGGCAGATCCGAAACAAGTTGGTGCCATTTTTAACACCTGTCCCGTGAGCCAAGTTCTGCAGAGCACACACACAGTGAGAGCAATAGGACACACATAGGTGTGATAGGGATACACGTTTGTGTTTATGTGTGCGTAGATGTCGGTGTGCGTTTAGTGCCCTGTAGTCCTTTAAGTTGCTCCTCTTGCGTTCGCATATAGCTGTTGTGCGAAAAATTGTTGCATACTTTCAAGCTGACTGCCTGCCTGGCGGCAAATTAAGTTTCAACTGCATGCAGTGTACACATACGCAGACACACCACACACCACACACACCACACACACCACACACTCCCACAACACACACTATACAACGCACACCATACAGACACACACACACAAACATACACACACAAACACACGCACACGGACACGCACATACACACACTCTCCCATACACTGTGCCAAATTGGTATATGGCCTGACTTAACCCAAACGACTCTTGAACTGATACGTATAATCTGTGGAGCACTTTGGTAAACATTTTAGCTGCCTTTGAGACGGAAGTTTGCCAGAAAACTTCTACCGCCCCTCATCGTACACAAAAACTGGCAAAAAAATCAGTTAATTAATCTACATCAGTCATTGGCAGCCCAACATGGAAAAGCAGGCGGGGGTATGGAATCTAAATGGAAAAGCCAAACAGAGTTTAAGCTTTTCCTTCCTGTTAAGCTCTTGCTATTGACAGACTGCCTGCCAAACTTTCAGGACACAAGCAAAAAAAAAAAATATATATATATATAACAGAAAAAAGAAAAAGGAAAATAAAAAATTTAATCGAAATTTTTAAGTTAATTGCGCTTTGTGCATTGAAGCGCATGTGTAACAACTAAAGTGGCTTAATTAAGGGCCACGCCGATGATGATGATGATGATGATGACGATGTTGATGTTGATGTCCATGATGATGTCTATGATGATATCGCTGCTGGCGACAAGAGCGAAAAATGTAAAGACTGGTTTAAGCCTTCACTTCGACTTTAAGTGTTATTAGATATTTTACAAAATTTGTTACCCTGCGGCATGTGCTGCATACTCCATATGCATATTACACATACGACACGTTGCATGCAGCCAAGCAACTCGGTAGTAAAAAATTCACATGTTTGTGGGCGGAATTTTTATGAATATTTCAGAATCGTTGTTGCGGCCATTTTTGTTGCCGTTGTTGTTGTTGCTGTTGCACTCGATGCTGTTATTCTTGTTGCCTGCACTCTGTTATCAAAATTTTAAGCAGCTGCGTTTGCGGCAAAATTGGCAACAATTTACAGCATAAAGTGCAGCAAGGACAGCTTTGAATAATACGGATTTAAGAACAAGAAAAAGATTTCAAAAAATGTTTTAAGCTGGCGATGAAAGTTTTAGTTTATTTTATATTCAAAAGCTTTTATATAAACAACACTGAGCGATACAGATCAGCAATTTATTTCGAAGAGCTGTATGTCTGCATCTACATCATCTCCATTCATATTGCAACAAGAACAAAAACACATCTCCCACACACTTGAGACACTTTGAAAGTGTCACACACGTTGACTGACAAAACGGACATTGAGAAATGCGATGCCCACGCTCGAATAGGAAATTAGTTGACAACAGACAGCGGATGTGAAATATTATATCTAATTATAATACCCTATAAATAAATGCAGATTGGGTATTTTAAAAATCAAGGACTGCAAGTCCTTTTTAGATTCAAGTGACTTTCCAAGTCTTCCAAGTTAAAAAATAATCACCACATATGAACAATGTTTTTTGCAGGGTATCTGCTAGTCACATAGATTTGTATATAATTTATTTTAAAAGTCCTGGGGTAGCGATTTTTTCAATTACTACAGCAAAGGATATACACATTTTTTTCTGTAGCAGGATATCCACCTGCTCTATCACATTTACTTTAGACACCTTTTTTTCGATTGCCTTAATTAAGGTTGTCACTCACGTACTGAGTGTGGTAGTTGCTCTTAACTTGGCTGTCAACCTAAGACATCCTCTTGTTGAGCAAAGCGACAAAAAGTTATTTTCATTACTGAAGCGATGGCCAAGAATACACATCCTTCGGAAACAATTTATTTTTATTAAATTTTCAATTTAATTTAATAAATTAAAATCAACACTATTTTAACTAAGAAGTATATATTAAAAAAAAGTATATACATATATATTAATTTTGTATTGTGAATAAATAAAATCACATAAATTGGCAATTTTTTTAAATAAATGAAAACCAATATGAAAGTTTGCAAAAAATATGTATTAACCGCTGTCACGCCTCCCCCAAACCCCCGACAAACAATGGACAAATATTGTATTTTACTTGGTCCCCCACAATTTTTGCGGTATTGAGAACTGCACCCCAGAGCCCTTGGCTTATGGCAGTCGAAACCCAAAGGCAAAAACCAAAGCAACCAAAAAAAAAAAAAAAAAAAAATAGAAAAGCAAAAGCAACAAAAACAAAAAAAAATTACAAATTTTTGTAATCTTCCATCTGAACTGCAGATGTCCGCGTTGTCAAGCGCTACAGCTCCATGGATTCCTTCACTATCGGTGGGGGTCATGTAAGCCGATGGATGCTCGAACCACAGCGGATTTTAATTTGAATCTGCTTGGATATTTATGGCATAAAGTTCCGTCCGGAATGCGAATGCCAATGACATTGTCCGACTTTAAGGCTTAACGGACAACATATGCCTTATGGCGGCATTAATTGGACAATCGAACAATCGGACAATCGGACAATCGAACAATCGAACAATCGGATCTAGCTGAAGCATTGCTAACGGTAATACCAGCAACAACAGCAACAACAACTTAGTGAATCCATTGTGATAGTATTGGTAGAACGGCGATGGGTTGGGACAAGGGGAAGCTCGGGGGATGGTGAACGGAATGCGGGATTTCAAAAAGGCAGAGCGTAACAAATTTGATAGAAAATTTGCATAGCAACTTCCGACATTTTGGGAAACGCCAACTGATGTTGTTGCCGCTGCTGCTGCTGCGGATTTGGCTGTTGTTGTTGTTTTTTTTTTATTATTTGTTGTAGCTATGGTTGACATTTTACACCCTATCTTTTGCTGTTGTTATTGTTGTTGTCACTGTTGCTGCTGCTGTTGTTGTTGTTGTTGTTTCTATTGCTGTTGCTGTTGTTCTTGTTGTTGTTCCTATTGCTGTTGCTGTTGTTGTTATTGTTGGTGGTAAAGTAAAGCTCCTTAATTGTCTATGTGTGAGTGGATTTTATGTTTTATGGTCGCGACCAAAAATGTAATTTGCACTTGAACCTCCAAATGTTGTTCGACGCGTGAGTAAAACACATAAAAATTGTAATTGTAATTACAAAATACACAAAATACACGTTCACACACGCGCCACATTACAGAAGTCCAAGCACACCACATCACACACTCACACACACACAAGCATGTATACACGCACACATTGGAATACCCATCACATCCACAGATCCTTGCTTAATTTGTTAGCATTGTTGCTAAAACCGCGTAAATTCATGTGCACCTATGCTGTGCCAGGATTTAGTCCTTACCCTTAGCACCCACTTCCACATCCACACACCAACATACACAACCACACACCAGCAACCTACCAGCAGCCACCCAACACGTACCCTTCACATTTCGAATTGGCATCGGATGAATATTTATTTTGTTGAAAAGTTCAAAGTTTGTGCCATCCTTGAAAGGATTTCGATACTCATTGCCATTCAACTGTCAAAATTGTGAGACTAAGGATATGATTGATGAGCTGGGCTTATGTCTGCACCTTTCTTACTTACACACATGCTATGGCATGCTATGGCAGATGCTCTGCTTGAATGGCATTACTGCAAGGATTTGCATAGCCAAGGAATGAAATTATGCTCAAAGTAAATATTGCTTATGTATGCCTCATTTATAATCCGGATAATTGAATAACAAATTGAATATGTATTTGTTTCAAAAATAATATGATCATCTGTGTGTGTGTGTGTGCACAAACATTTAAATTGTACGCTAAACACCTTAAGTCAGTTGTAAAATCTACTCCATTAAGATAACATCTTTTTCACATAGCCAGCCAATTATTTGAGTTCTATTGTAGACGCAAGGCAATGATGGCTCCTCTCACAGTGGCATCGGGACAAGAATTTGTGTACTATATAATTTTAAATCTGTGCATAAATTTTCACCGTGTTTGTTTTCCTCCTTGGGATTCACACGGCCCCAAGCCATTGGGAAGCTACAGAGTTCTATAAATAATGCGGCCATGATTACAAAGATTCTTAGCTAAAATACTGAACAAATTTCTCTTAACGGCGCTTCAAAGGACGTTGAATAGAATTTATAAACATAAGCCACGCGACAGATAATTTCATCCTTAGCCGAGAAAAATAAGTACGTATATACATATATACATACATATATACACACACATATATATATATATACAATATTAAAGAGTCCTTGAACTTGCAGGTGTCCCTTTTTTTCGGTCTATGAAGGTGCCTGTAATGCTTTTACCGCTGATTCCCTTTGCTGCTCTATTCATGCTCAGGTATTGTTTTTGTGTTTGTATTTCTTCTTATTTTTGTCTTTCTTTTCGTATTTGTTGTTGTTGTTGTTGTTGTTGTTGTTGTATTCGCATATTGTTGCTTGGCGTGTTTACTGCCATTTTACAAACAGATTTCACACATTTTCCCCAATTGCAGAACGAAAATGTTGCTACGTTTCGCTTCGCTTTGTTTGCCTGCGTGTAACTAGCCAAACTTGTACCCAGCATCAGTGAAAATTCAGAGCAACTAAAATGCAATGAAAATTCTTTAACGAAGAACCTTAATAGGGCAAATGGCAAATGGCAAAGGGCAACAACGTGGGGCATGAGGCGTAAGGTATAAAACAGTAAAGGGTAAACGGCGTGGCGCCAATGACGCCATGACGTGCACATCAGTAAACATGCAACGAACCCTCAGTCCTCAGACCAGGAAGTCGCCAACAATCAGGTGTCCAGGATGTTGGGGGTGCTTAATTAAAGTTAGCAACGTTGAGATCATTACTTGGGTCATGTCGTTAGCAATTAGTATTTTCCCTTGACTTTGACGGAAAATGGAGGAAAAAATACTTAACAAAACTATTCGAGAACAACTCAAGTAAAGCACCTTAGGCAATAATGAAAGACTTAACGATACCCTACAAAATTGATTTTGATAGTGAGTCTCGACAAAAGCTGAAATTATGAACTCTTAAGAACTTACCAAGTAAACGAGAGAAATTATTTGATTAATTATTCAGTTTAATTGAAATTGCATTTTCCATTTAATTGGAAGCCTTTCCATAACTTTATGATACCCTATAAATACTTGACATACTTCAACTCTTTTGTGCTTCAGCTTGTCGTGCTTGTCGTGCCCTGAATAACAAAGTTAACATAAGTGAATTAATTGCTTAATTTTTGTATAAATTATTAAGAAAATTGCATCCTCTTTAAAGTAAAAGGAGCAACTTTTAAGCAATGAAATTATCAATTAGAGAAACTTGCACACAAAGTTGCATGCAAGCCATTCCATTATCCTTAAACCCTTGCAAAGCCTGTGGAGCGGCAAAAAGTTGCAAGTTGATGTGGCAGTCACAAAAGCTGTTGCCATCCACCACCCTTCCACCCACCCAGCCACTTATAGCGTGTGTCTAAAATCAATTCAAAATTTAATCAAGCAGCTGGTCAAACTTCGCAGCTGGCATCGTTTTACATCAATTATGCAAAACGATGCAGCCCCAAGCTCCGGGCTTAAATGCACTGCTAGAAATAGTTAAATGGGCACAACTTAAAGATAAATCTATGCGTCGAACAATTACAAAAAACAAGACTCGAGAGTCATGCATCAAATACCCAGTATCCTGCATGAATATGTCCTTCAAAGTGAGATAAAATTTTTAAAGAGAAATTCACAAGCTGTTCGCTCTTTTATATAATCTTTAGAGAGAAGAAAATGATTTCGAGACTTGTTCACAGTGAAAACGCATATACCCCTTTAAATTGATTTTAATTGGCACAGGATATAAACATCTGGTAAGTTAGTAAGCAATGTGTCTGCGTGTTGAAAAGATTGATTACTTCGCTTATCAAACGCAATTAAAGGCAATTAAACGTGATTTTAACTACATTTACTGAACTCTACAAGTTTGTTGATTATTTCAACTGATGTTTATATCCTTTGTATCCGTTGACTTAACAAACAAATGAAATATTTTCAGTTCACCCAAAGATCTAATGATTTATTGTTTATCTTGTCTTGTTGAAATTGTGGATTTAATGAAATATTAAGAAATAATTAATATTAAAGCAAATGTAATGAGAAATGTATGACCTGAGGATTTGAGACAATATTTAAAATTATTTAGAAAACGTAACTGAATTATATTTTTTGAAAGCATGACATTTAACAGTTTATAAAGCCCATAATAAAATATGAATAAATAAAGACTGTGTCTGAGCTGCGTTAAGGCGGCTTTCAGTTTAAGCCAGTTGAGTATTTAAAATGAAATTAATTTACATAAAAATCTCATGAAAAACAGAAAAGGACCAGACAGAGGATTACGACTAAACTATGTTAACTAGATCTCGTATGAAAATTGAAGCATTATAAAACATTCAACGGCTGAGGACATTGTCCAACTACAATAGAGTCCCATTTGAATTTTCGAGATTTTAGCTAAAGGAAAAACTATTCAAGTCAACGGTACACAAAGCTGACTGGCTGACTGGCTGACTGGCTGACTGGCTGACTGGCTAACTGACTGACTGACTGACTGTCTGACAGATTAGGACATGAAGAATGTTAACCAAGCTAAAATTTCAATTAAAACAAGGTTTCTGAATTTTCTCATCAAAAATTTGGTTATGAATCTGGCGTCAAACTCCATTGTTCTTCTTCGTCTCTTCTTCTTCTTTTCTGCAAGTCTCTTTGAAATAGAATTTTGCAATGTTGATTGACTGACGCTTACATTTCAATGACGCAGTTGATATTTGAAATTACCCACTTCTGCATAAATAATAATTAAAACGTTTACAATATATGTTGCATATGCTAACTACATAGCCGGTCAACAAAATGCAATTAAATTAAATTACAAATAACCAACAGCAGGAACCACAAAAAATCATAAAAGGAAAGACTTCAACATACCTGCTGACTGTAGATAAGCATCAGAGCTTCGCGATGTTCTGTTGATGCTCGCGCACTTGGTTAAAAAGAAACAAGTGATAATTTCAACAAGAATAAACACATCAAAAAACAAAAAAAAAAAAACCAACAACAACAACGCAGCGAATGCATTGTGAATAAGCACGTCGACCGCACAAAAGTAACGGTCCTGCTTTTGCAGCAACAACAACGCCAAACGCTCATTTAGTGCGCGCACAAAACGAATCAACGAAACGGCGAAAAAAGATATCAGATTTGCACGTTTTTCACGTTTACCACACATGTTGAAAAGCAGATTAAACGTTAATAAATACACTTATTTTAAAAGGAAACTAATGCACATGGATAAAAACTTAACGAACTGTTTATTAACACATTTTTAATTAACTTATTCAATAATTAACGCACAACTCACACCGCGACCCGACCACCGGCCACCGCGTACGCGTGAAAAAAGAACTTAAGTGATATACACTTATCGATATTTAAAGCTTTGATATGCACAATGCAATTAAGAATCGATAATTTCAGTTTTATAACGAAGCAAAGAATATAAAATTTAAAAAATGCAATTAAGAATCGATAGTTTAAGTTTCATATCGAAGCAAAAAATTTAAAATTAAAAAAAAATTCAATTAATGCAATTAGGCATCGATAATTTAAGTTTCTTATCGACGCAAAGAATTTAAATTTAAAAAAAAAAAAAATGCCCTGACAAATATACACATTGAATTTGTAGGCAAAGGAACTCTTAATTTAAATCTATGTAAATGCCATGTTGCAATAAAATTTTTAATTAAAAAGTCAATGCATAAATTTTAGCCGCTGTCTTTCTCACCTGCCATACGACAATTGAGTAATTTACATGCAGAGCCAAGAAAATCTAAAAATCCAGCAAAAAAAAAAAAGAACGACAGGCATATGGGCAAAGTGCAAGAAACTGGCATCCATAAACTGAAACAAACTTGTACTTTGTTTGATTTATGACTCTGGGTACTCTTTATTTTCTCTTCTCTTCCATTTAATATACCCCTGCAAAGAATAGACTAGAATATCCATATGGATTGCGTTCACGATTTGTGATACAGATAAAAACAGGTTGCAAAAAAAAAATAAAAGTATATGGTCTCTCTCTTTTTTGTTATTATCATCAATTGTTATTCCACTGGTGTCCCAAATTCAGGAGGAGGACCAATCGTATTTTTATTTAAATTTAAATTTTATATTCAATAATTCGTGCTTAAGGCAAGTAATGTAGGGCATTTAAATTACTGTGTAGACTGTGCGTAAATGATTTCCATTGTTGCCCATTGCATTTGTGAAGCATTGTTAAGTTAATTGCCACGCCCTTATCAAGCACGCCTCTTGGGTGCCTTTAAAAATGCAATAATCAAGGGACATGCGCCGAGCGCCAATTAATTTTCAAAATATGCTAATTGGCAATGAAACGACCCATTTTTATTTATCATTAACTCGTGTTCCTGTCTTGTTTGGGTCCTTTCCTGTGCTCTGCAACCGAACAGCTTATCATTATTTGCGCAGCAAAACAATCGGAATAAAACCAGTGGAAAGCCTATTAAAATATAAATGGAAATCTTTTATTTGCCATTGCCTTGGTTTGGTCAGTGGTCATAAATTTAATGACTTGCCTTTTGGCTGAGATTGCGTAATTTATGGCAGGCTCAAGAATGATGATACTTCCCCTTTTAATTAGATTATGTGTGCTTCAGAACATTTCTATTAAATTGATGCCCACACCCGTTCGGATTAATGATTAATTTAATGTGCTTAAAGCCAGCCAAAGTCAGTCAGTATCGCTCTTAGACCCGCCCTCTCCCCGTCATCCCCCCTCATCTGTTTGACCCAGTTGACCCAGTTAGTTAACCCAGTCTCGAACGGCCAAGGCAGATCATGACACTAACGAGCAAATCAAAGGCATTGTCACATCAGTCAATGCAGAAATCTCATCTCACACATATCAGATTATGACATCGTTCAAATTGACCAACAAAAGCCGCAATCATTGCGATTCAAATGAATCCATTCAATCCTAAGAGCAACATGTTGGAGAGCCAATAATCGCTCCCATCGGGACAATAGACAGAAGGGGCATAACCAACTAGCGTTTTGTTTGGCTCTGAAATGGAGCTCAATAGGCTTATTAGCCTGTGAAAAGGATACTCTAATAACTTAAATGAATCTCAACAAAGAAAGAGCAACCATTTAAAAAGGCACCTGCCATGGGTCCTTTGGGATAGCGTTCAGTTACAGGTATTAAGTGGGCGGTAAAAAATACTTTTATATCCTTAAAAAGCTCGTTGATTGCTCCTTAGTCTAAGTATTAAATAGCTTTTAGGCTTCCGCATTTTTCTTTTATTATTTATTTTCTTTAAATTCGTTTTTGTATTATCAATTCGCATTTTAAAAAACAATTTTCTACTTAATGCAGAACCATCGACAGTTTGGCTTTAATGGAATTCTCAGTTGCTAGCCAACAATTATTTTGCCGGCCAAACAGTCGGTGGCAATAAACAAATTTGTTCTTCCTTTTGGCTTCAATGACATGCAAACAAATTTATATTTGTCATCGATTAATTTCCTGGGGTTCGTTAAAAAAACAAAAAAAAAAAAAAATAATGCAGTGGAAATTTGTAATTAATTAGAGCAAGTAATTTGAACAGTTAAAAAAAAAAAAGAGAAATAAATAAAAAACCCTGAAACGAATAAGCCCAACATTGAGTAGGCGAATGGCTAGACAAGAAACGTGGCCTGCTTTAATGATGGCATTTACTGGGGCCTAAGAATAGCAAAGAAAAACTGCCGCCAAATATTTATTTTGTCAGCGGCCCAAAAAGTAAAAAAAAACAAACAAAAAAAAAAAAGAGAAAAAAAAATAATAATAATAAGAAAGGAACGGCAAAAGAGCAAACAAAAGGACAAAACTGCCGACCCAGCTAAAGGACCAACTGGCTTAGTAATTTGCGCACTAAATGTAAGATTTTTTTTCCGCTTGCAGTTGGGCCAAGAAAATTTCTGCTTATTTAATTTCTGTGGCAAAAAAAAAAACAAAAAGCCCAAAAAAAAATTAACTTTACTTAGCTTAAAGATAACAATTAGATTTGTACTTAAGTTTGGTAGAGTCTAGCCTAACGGAGAAGCGTAGTCGTTACAGAGTGTGTAATGAAATATCAAAATGTTAATTAAAACTAAATATGTACATACATACAAATTCAATATATATTTAGTTTAAGATAAAAAAAATTAGTTACAACTCACGACCCCAGCACATGGGCTTTAATGCAAAAAATATTTGATTTTGTTCCTCACGTTGAGCTGATTTCAAATGCAAATGTACGTTGAATGCGCATAAGAGACTTAACGTGCGAGAGGGACAGCTAGTGTGGGCTGGGGCTTAACTCTTTTGGCGCGTGCCGAAACATAACTAGGTGCTGATCAGATTGTGAGAAGAATGAAGGTTACGCTCAAGGTTGCATCTCTATGCTCCCATCAGCTCACGCAACAAAAACATAATCGATAGACGAGCTTAAATTTACAAATCATCGATAAGCTTTAAGAGATTCAATAAATCATATAGAGCCATTTGTTTAGGTGTTCAATTAAAGAAATTAGTTCATGACATGCAATTATAAATGGCTAAACAATGGTGAAGTACATGAAATGCAGTCAAAATTAATTTGAAATTTAATTGTTTGTCTATTTAATCAATACAAGCGAGTACAATAAATTTCAGGTGTGCAATTATAATTAATTTTACAATATTAACACAATGGCCACCAATAACGAGTATTGAAAAACAATTTGTGTACACAATTTATTTAAAATTCATCAGAAACGTTGCCGTAAAAGGGTTTTACTTAAATCAAAGTAATATGGGACAATTATGTAAATCAGTTGCGTTCAGTGGGGTTTCTATGGCTCAGACGTTTTGCATTATTATAAAATAATCGTTTGATTGCATATTAAATATTTTTCTTCATAATTATACAATTACCCATACATGCCTCTGGTTTTGTTTGCTCGTGTGTGTGTGTGTGTGTGTGTGAGCTTGTAAATGTATTACAATTACTTGCATGTACCTGGCAGTTGCAGGCATTGCAAAATTTTAATTACAAAGGTAAATGTTAAAATGTGTACCCTTCAGCATAATTAAGTTTTCACACTGACAGAGACAACGGCATCACCTCCGACTGCAATTACAACTTTTCTCTTTCACTTTCCGACTCCTCCTGACTGACTCGGCTAACCGTCTGTCCTTCGTCCGTCCTCCTCATTCTTCGCATCTAATGTCGTAAAGTGACAACTTACCATGTCCATGTGTTGGTGTCCCACAAAAGCGGCTCGACTAGCTCCTCCCTCTTAATACTTTTAATGTCGCCAAACACTTTGCATATGGCTTGGCTTGAGTATGCGGACAAGGACGATATGACAGCATCCATCCGGTGATGCTGTGTGTCCTTACTCGAGCAATCGTTTCTTTCGCTCTTTAAGCAGTTGCAGGCAACAGCTACAACAACAATAAAAGCAAAAATAACAACAACAATTACTAAAATTACAACAACAATCGCAAACAATTCTGAGTGCTTCGTAAAGTATTATTTTTCAATTAATGCCGATGTTATAGAGAAATTGCGCTGACTTGCAACTGGACGAGGCGGTGTCGACCGTTGTGTCCTGGCGGTGCGTGAGTGTCGCATCGCAGTGTTACATCATTTTCAATTTATATTTTAAATATCAATTATGTAAATAGCAATCCTCATTTACATAATCCACACACACACACACACACACTCGTACACACGCATACGCACACTCGCAATGTGTGGGCTGTATTAAGAGTAATAACTGCAGACATGAACAAGATTGCAATTTGCATTCGTAAGCACATGTCCACAGACCCTTGTAATTATCCTTTATGGTGCTGACATATTGTAAGTTAAATTGTTTCTCATATTACCTACACGGCGCGGCGCCTCCCCCCCGCCCCCCAGGCCATACGGGCCACTGCAAGTCATGCCACTTATGAGACTCGGGGAAACTGCTGAGTGTCAGCGTTGAGAAATGCAAAGAATTTTACCTTTCAGAAATTTCACCTTTCAGAAATCGTATTTCAATATGTGAATTTCGGAATTTATGCGACTTCTTGGCAACTTTTTTATTTCATCCTCACATACGACCCGAACTCAACACACTTAATACAATATTTCTATATATATTTTAAAACTTTTTTTAATGCACTTTAAAAGTTTTGATTTATTTTCAAGTCCCTGACCGCTTTTTATGAATTTATGGAATTGCTTGAAGGGACTTAAGGGGCATATTTATATTTATGCACATGTGGAGCACATAGAGTAATTAATGTGATTTATTAAATTAAAGTGGAAATGTTGAAATTACGGGGTATCCTTGGAGCGACTAGCAGTCCTTTATTAAATCTTCACAATTTTAAGTATAGTCTAAAGCACTTGTTATTGTGCCCGGAGGATGCGTTCAATGCTCTCGTCCATTTAAGCACTCGGCCCTATCAATTAAGGACATTGAACTTCAATGCTACGGTATTGGCATATCGGATAAAACTTACCCAGTATTTATCATTATGATAAACTATTTAATTATAAGAATTTTTATATCATTTGAATGTATTTTATTTTTTTTTTATTTTAAATTTTATTTTATTTTTTTATATTTAATTTGTTTTTTTTATTTTTATTTTATTTTATTTTATTTTTATTTTGTTATATTTTAGTTTTAATTTTAATTTTAATTTTATTTTTATTTTTATTTTTATTTTTATTTTATTTTAATTTTATTTCAATTTTAATTTAAATTTTAACTGTTACTTTAATTTAATTTCAATTGTAAAAAAAATTTTTTTTCATTTTAATTTTATTTCAATTTTAATTTAAATTTTTAATGTAATTTTAATTTGTTTTTAATTTTAAATAATTTTTATTTTATTTTTATTTTATTTGTTTTTAATTTTATTCAATTTTATATTTCTTTATATTATATTTTTTTATTTATATTTATTTTATTAAAGTTTAATTTAATTTTATTTTTATTTTGTTATATTTTAATTTTTATATCTATTTTATTTTTATTTTATTTTTATTTGTTTTTTTTTTTGTTTTATTTTAATTTTATTTCAATTTTAATTAAAATTTTAATTTTAGTTTTAATTTTAATTTTAATTTTAATTTTAATTTTAATTTTAATTACATTTTTAATTTTATTTCAATTCTATCTTTTATTTTATTATTTTTTTATCTTATTTATTTTATCTTATTTTTATTCAATTTAATTTTATTTTTATTTGAATTCATTTTTTTTATATTTAATTTTATTTTATTTTTAATTTTTTTTTTTTGTTTTGTTTTATTTATTTTTTATTTGATTTTCTTTTCTTTATTTGAATTTGAAATGCTTAGACGATTGTCAAAGCTGTCGGTTAAAAAAGTTTATACCTTGACTTTACACACATACACCCACACATACACACACACACATTTACACATATATGTATGAATTTATATTTGATTTGCTTTTCAATTGTGCATCGCATTGGCCTCGCGTTGGGTTCATCGTGTCTGTTGTGGGATTTGTTTGATTGTAATTCCTTCTATTGAACAAGTTTTTAATTAGCAAAATGCCAACGTGGGTGTTTTAGACGTTGCCTAAGCAGCTAAAGTGGCATCCACGCCTTTGGGCCATCATTTCATCTATTTGGCTGGCTCGAGTTGCCTTAAGCTCTGCCAAGTGCCACGCCCCACTCCATAATATTTTAGATACCGTTGCTAAGCACTTTCAAATGATTAAACACGCCCACATGGCGCCGACGTCTAGCAGTTCCCCTCACCCCGCTCACCACCCACCCCCACCCCCACCCATAGCCAAAGCACTGAGCACCTTAGCTTAAATGAATCCCTAAATACATACTTATGTGCCAATACACATACAAATAAATAGACGTACATATCCAATATATATGTATATATATTGGTATACACACACACACACACACACATATGTATATGTATGTGTGCGACTAACTTTTACTTTGAAACTTGTAAGCGCGAAATGAAGTCGAGTAAATTATTGTTTTTGATTGGTTTAATGAGGCAATTGGCTCATGTGGGGTTTGCCTTCTGTGTGTGTGTGTGTGTGTGTTTGTGTATTGGTCGGACTGTATGTATATTGTATTGTGTGTATGCGAGTGTTTGAGAGTGTTTGTGAGTGTTTGGCAGGGCCAACAATAAATTTAAATAAGCTCACTTAAATCTCAAAATGTTTGCAGCTGACGCTGAATTTTGGGCTTCAAGCGCACCCTAACATTTTCTCACAAATCCTAAGGACTTCAAAGGCGTTGGCAGCAGCTGTGCTGCGGCATTTAATTATGGCCTTTGAAATAAATACAAGTCTCAGGGCCCACATACAAATACTCAGACATAGACATGTTTGTACAAACTTCTATATAATATATATATATATAAATATATTAAATAAATATATATATATATATAATATATAATATATATATTATACAAGAATTAATACATATATATATATATATATACACCACAGAGACACTTGTGGGCGTCTAGGCGTCTGGGCGTGACCCTTGCCTCAAGCAGCCTGTCGAAGTGTCGTGTTGCTTGTGGCCAGCTGTTGACATTGACTGGGGCTGCTGTGTCGCACACACACACACACACACACACACAAACAGAAATACAAACACAAACACAAACACAAATATACAAACACGCACACACACACACACACACACACACACACACACACACTCACACACACACACACTATATATACTATACTTTCATTCATTCATATACGGGTTATGAAGGCCGCTACCCACTAGGCGGCAGGTCCTGTTTTGCTAATTAAGCAACAACAACAGATGCCAAGGAGCAGCAAACATCAAAACTATGCGATAAAAAAAACCAAAATGGGTGAAATTTAACAAATTTCAACAGATCCAAAGTGACCACAAAATTGAGTTAAAAGACCAGCAAAACTAGCGGAAAAACTCATAAAACTTTTCTCCAGTCTGAACACAGATATATACACACATACATATATATTACATATTTATATGTCTTTAAATACATCAATGTACATATACACATATAAAAGTGTATGTGTGTGTGTGTGTGTGCTGGACTCTAATCTGACTTTTATGACACAAGCCTCAAAATGAAGAAGTTTTAACTACACAAAACCCAAATGTGTAATGTCTGTAAATGTGTCTATTTAATGGGTCCGAGTCCTGTCCCCTTGCCCAGGATGCTAAATAAAAACAAAAAAACGACGAACGTTGGCAAAGAGGAGAGGCTGGTCAGGCAATCAGTGGACAGCAAATCGCACATACGACATGTTGTCGCACTTAACTTCCAATTAAACAGGCGCCTCTATGAGTTGCTATTTGTTGGTGGCATCTCTGTGGCAACTGCTGCCAGGAAACCAAACCACCAAATTGTTACATTTCGTTTTTTTT